>JARHVA010000051.1:8440000-8752500 GCA_037957365.1 Torreya grandis | reverse complement strand
TAAGTGTTTCACAACAAGGTATGGACTAGATATTAACCTAACATGGGAGGGTAATTATCCACTTCCACATTGACCAATAGACTAAATGTGCACTTAGAATGACCTATGAGAATTAAAAAAACATTGCATGAAGGTGAGAAAACATACACATAGGTAAGGAAAATGTACATTCACTTAATGACATCAATGAATTCAAGAGACACACTTCATTTAGCTTGAAAATGGAGAAATTTAGTCTTTTATTACATCAAATGTGTTTTACAGTGCAAATCTTGGTAGAGTTTGGTCATACCAAAAAGAGGGATGCATTTCAAAGCCTAGAATCCTATATTTATAGAATAAGGGATAAAATAAATGGGCACCAATGTGTAAAATGATGAAAAAGGGGTCATTATGATCAATATTTCTAATTATCTAGTGTTGATTCAGTTAGAAAGGATCATCATGTTAAGACTACTTCTAGAAAATGACCATGATAACCATATTAGTCCTTTTTAATATTTTTGTAGCTTGCATGATGTTCCTTATGGTTTTAACAATAAAGTCAAGTCAATTTCAAGTTAAATTTTGATGTCAAAGCCAATATAATAGCTAGATCAATCTTTTGTAATCTCCTTCTGATGTTGATGTAGTTACAATAGCTCAACCAATCCATTTTAATCTTGTTTTAGCATCGATTTCTCCTCACTGGTTCATTTTTAGTGTGAAATAATGAAGAAAAGGGTCATAGTCATGTTTCTAGCTTTGGTAAAAAAACTCATCAAAATTGACATGTCTACCTCTATGGTATTCCTTTATAATATTTACTCTAGTTTGACTTCAACCATATTTGTTTTGACTTTTGATATTGGCCCTTCGATCTTGATCTGTGTCTCTAAGAATGTGCCACCTAACATCTCTTCATTCATCCTCAAGATCTTTTTTTTAGTTCTTTGACTCCTTGACCTCATACTCATAATATATATGCCTTGGTATGAATGAATTTGATCTATAGATCTTCTACCAATTACCATGGTTATGACATTTGGTAACTCCTTATCTACTTTTGAGATTTTTTGACTTTTGACCTCTTACTCATCATTGATCTTGATTTGTATGATTCAATGTGCTCTATTAATTTATTCATACCCATTAGCTATGTTAGTTGATATAGACTGTTAGATCTTTGTTCAGGTACCTAAGATCTTACCACTTGTCAACCACACATTCATGCTAACCTTTTGACTCGATGTTCACTATTGATCTTAGATATATGATCAAATGTGCTCCATTAGATATTTAGGACCCACTGACACTATCATGTTATCTCTCATCATTAGATTTGATCTTAGCTCCTAAAATTTGGACACTTACACATTCATTCTAGGAACATTTGAATTGAAATATCTACTTGTTTAAGCCTAAACTTGATGTCCTCATGCACGTCTTACTCTAAAAATATAATTTTGAAGCTTTATATATTGAGATAGAAAGCTCATCAAGACATGGAATTTGTAGAGGATGATCTTGGCACAAAAAAATTCATGCCCATATAATCTTTTAGCTGGGGAGGCTTTCTGAGCATACTTATAAAATGCATGATCAATATAACCAATTTATTCTTTCATGATGTTTTTTGATGACATGGCTCTTTTAGGTTTTCCTAAATCATTTATTGATCATCTTTAAAGGCTTATATCTACAAATATAAATTACACCAAAGCACCAAACTTGTAGGGAATCATTAGGCACAAAAGACATCATCTTAAGGAACTCTTAAGACCAATAAACTCCCAAGGTAAATAGGCATGATATGCTAAGTTTTAAATGATAGGGTGATAACTTGACATGTGGGGGAAAATTTGACAACATTCTTGGTGACTCAGATGGGAAGCATGCCTATTATGCTTGAGAACCATACCATCTACATGACTTTTGGACTCATAAATAATGACAAGTTTGATTCATGGCTATAAACAACCACCTTGACTTATAAATACAATGAATTCCACCAAAATGGGGAAGGAAAAAAATAAAACAAGGAAACTAACTAAACAAAGTAAAAGTAAACAAACTAATGTGCTAGGATAGCACTTGGAGGAAAATTAGACCAACTAACTATGTATAGGGAACTTATCCTCCTTAATATTAATGTTTCAAGTGTATCCCATTAATTGGGATAGGAATCTCTTCACAATCCATATTTTTAATTTGGAAGACACTATGGGATTTATAGATGGATATTATGTATGGACCACTCCAAAGAGATTTAAACTTTGTATGCCTTCCTAGCTTATCTCTGTCCTCATCACACTTGAGGACCAAATCTCCTTCTTTGAAACTTCATAAAGAAGCTTCTTTTTCAAAGGCTCTCTTTAATTTTTATTGATGGCTTTCCATGGCTAGCATAGACTAATGTATTGTCTCTTCCAACTCCATAAGCTTGACATATCTAATCTCCATAGGTTCATTCTCCAACAATTTAAGTTGATGAATCATTTATAGGATAGTAAATTCAAGAGAAATAGGCATTCTTGCTTCCTTACCATATACCAGCTTGTAAGGGAATTGGTTATTTACTTCTTGTAGGTGATCCTATCATCCCATATAGCTAATTTAAATTTGAGATGCCATGACCTCTGATTATTCTTAATGGTCTTTCTTAAGATCTTTAGCAAGTTCTTATTAGTAGACTCAACAAGGCCATTTCCATGGGGATAGTAGTTTGATGAAGTGCTAAGAAAGACACCATGTTGAACTGCCCATTGGTTGATTTTAGACCCCATAAAGGCCATAACATTGTCAGAAATGAGAGTTGAATGGAATCCAAAACTAGTAATCAAACCTTCATAGACATCTAGAACATTGGTCTCATTTACTTCCTTTAATGCCACTACTTCTATCCATCTAGTAAATTAGTATGTAGTACTTAATATCCATTTATGACCTAAACTAGAAGAGGGGTTAATGAGACCAATAAAGTCCAATCCCCATTATACAAAGGGATGATCCACTATAATTGGTTGGAGAGGTAAGGCTGCAAGTTTCACCTTTCCAACATACATAACACATTATTTGCACTTCCTAACCCATGCATGACAATCAATAAATAATCTTGGCCAATAATACCCACCTCTCATGACCTTGTGCATTTTATTCCTTATTGATTGATTCCCTCCACCATGTCCATCATGAAACTCTTCAAGTAGCCTTTCCTTTTTATGTTGTTCAATGCATCTTAACAACATTCCATTGATATCTTTCTTGAATAAAACACCATCAACAAGAATAAAATGAATGGATTGAAATCTAATTTTTTTTTTTTTGAATTATTTAGGTGAGATGGATAAAGACCATCTTGGATATATCTTACCAAATCATGATACCAGCTAGAAGGTGAAGTATGATCAGCTATAACTTCTTCATCAGTTGACACCATAACCACCTCATCGACTTATTTTAAGTCTTGGGCTAGATCTTCACAAAGTCCTTTGTCTCTAATCAGATTTATGAATTTGATCTCCACATCATACTCCATTACCTTTGTTATCTAACCATCTCTTTTCTCATTTATATCCTTATTCAAGAGAAACTCCTTGACACTTAGATGTGCAACCACCAGGTGTATCTTATTGTTAGAAAATAAGTATTTAAACTTCTTGAGAGACTTTATAATAGAAATTAAATGTTTTTCAACAAAAGAGTACCTTATTTAATATTCTTTCAAGCCTTGATTGAAGAAGGTTATGGGATACTCTAAGGCCCCATGGTTTTGTTGATTAAGAATGCCTGAAATGGTGTCAATATTAGCATAGGTGTATATAATGAAATCCTTAGAGAAGTCTAGGTTCATGAGCATAGGAGAACTAGCCATGGATTTCTTAATTTCCTCAAAACTCCTCAATCCTTCCTTGTACAAGCTAAATCTTTTATTCTTATTTAGCATGGTTGTAAGTGCCTTAGCTAATGTGGCAAAATTTGAGATGTATATCCTGATAAAATTGATCTCCCCCCAGAAACTTTGAAAGGCTCTTTTATGCTTGGGCAAATAAATTTCAATAATTAAAGATATACATTCAATATCTATGCTTAAACCATTATTTAAAACTATATGTCCAAGAAGCTTACCTTTATGAACTAAGAAGACACACTTTTTAGGATTTAGGGATACCCCAAATTATATACACCTTTTGAACACTTGATCAAGGTGAACCATGTGATCACTTGAATTCTTTGAAAACATTATTATATTATATAAATATACTAGCACATACTTGTTAATAAGGCCTTGGAATGCTATACCCATGCCTCTATGAAAATTTGCTCTAGTATTGGATAGACCAAAGGTCATCTTTTTATATGCAAATATCCCCCACTTTATGGTGAAGGTTGTTTTGAATTAGTCTTCTTCCTTGACCAAAATATATTTTTAACCATTGTATCCATCCAATAATGAGAACATTTATAAACATATAACCAACTGTAAAATATGTTCCATAGATGGAAATAGATAATGGGATTTAAAGGAATCCTTATTCAAGTCATGGAAGTCAACACACAATCTAATATCATCATTCTTTTTCTATACTAGAACTAGGTTGGCCACCCAAGTTGAGTGCTTGATTGGAAATATAATAGCTAACTCAATGATATTATAAATCTTAGATCTCATCAAAGACTCAAGCTTATGATTAATATGCCTTTGTCTTTGTCTTATTGGCCTAGTCTCATCTTCTAGCTCAATGGTGTGGTGAGCTAGAATTAGGTCAAACCCATTGAGATCACTATATTTTCATCAAAATAAATCAGCAAAAATTTCACATAACTTAATGGAATATTCCTTTTTTGAATAAGTGCATACCTTGTCTAACTTGAAGTTCTTACCAGATGCAACTTCCACATTGACATAGTGTTATTCCTTTGTTGACAAATCAGAATTTTATTTCCTCAAATCATCATCACCACTAAATATGTTTTCAAGTGTGACCAATCCCATATGAAACTTATTTATTTTCAATTTCACAATCTGATCACCATATTGTTGCAAGTATTTTGATTGATTTCTTGAAGAAAACTCAACTTCCTCTTACAAGAATATGACAATCTAATTGTCACATTCAAAAACTTGCCAATTGTCATTGTTATCTAAAATAGAGGGACTTAAAATAACCTTAATGTGTTACTATACCTTTTTAATTATTACATTAGTTGGGATACTCAATTTTTCCCCAATGGAAGCCAACCTATTTGTATGTTATTTTCATCTCTTGGTATGGCCTAAATGTTGAAGGTCTAAAATTATTCAAGTAGGTCCCATACTCTATGATTATAATATTTAAACAATGGGTTTTTTCATATGTTAAGACCTCTCACTTGTTGAACTACAATTTCACTATCACCAAAGACTTGTAAAGTGTTGACTTTCATCTTCCTAGCCCATTCTAAACTATGAACTATTGCCCCATATTCTAGAATATTGTTTGAAAAACTGAATTGAAACTTAATAGATGATAAATACCTTTGCTTTGTTGGATAAATCAACACCATTATATACCTAGTACCATCCTTATTCCTTGACCCATCAAAGTATAATTTCCAAATGTCATCACTAAACTCATCATCTTGAGGTAGGAATTAGTGCATCTTTCTCATGTAAGAAATAAACACTAAGTCATTCTTCTTCAATTAGCTTATAAGGATAATATTCATGTGATATAGAGGCCCACTCATTAAGGAGAAAATCTGAAATCCCATCTTAAGGTGATTTATTTTCCTCTACACTATCTTTTGTCACCTCATCTGAGATGAGGCAATTGGTACTCACAACACTTGGCATGTATGGTTCCAAATGTAACCATGAAATACATTCAAAATATATGGTTACCTTGGTACCATTCCTAGTCTTGAACATTAGATATGTTAAATCATCTAAAAAATATCCTCCAATCTTTGAGGTAAAGTCCTTTGACAAACACATGGCAAAGTAGGGAGGCAAGCCCACCACAACTACATCTTACTGAATGGTAACATTGGGACAAGCATGTAATGTTAAATTTAGATCCTTAATGATGTTCACTATCTTTTTTGGTGGACCATAAAATTTAAATACTCCTTTAGTATTTGGCTCATAGACAAGACCAAGCTTATATGCAATCTTCTTAGGCATGATAGTGCTACTAGCTCAACTATCTACCATGTAATTACGAACTAGATAGTCACAAACTATCAAAGAGAGGTATAAGGGAGGATTTTTTCCTAAATTTACCTTATATTTATCTCCTTTATCTAATTTTTTCTCTTGGTACACTTGATGCTTCATTGGTTGGTCTAAATTAGTTAAGATAACTCCTTGTTTCTCAACTAGCTCTGGAGACACCTTGAGATCTAAAAGCTCTTAGATGAGCATATCTTTTTAGCTTAGAATATAAAGGGAATCCCACATGAGAATTTTGACATTGGATTTATTCATCTGATCTACTATGCTAAATGAGGCTCCACTAACCTTTGGATATACCTTTTGAACCAATAGTTGTTCATGGACCAGAGGCATTTGAGGAACCTTCCTAACTTTTACATTCTAACTTTTTTATGTTTTGGGGGTAGTAGGTTGATATTTATTAATCTTGGGAACAACCTTAAGATCACTATAATTATTTCTCACATCTTAGGCCTCATCAATGGCTCTTTTTTTACCTCTAGTTATAGTTTCAACTTGACCACTTAAACTTCTAGCCTCACCACCAAGGTTAAATGCAACATAATCATCCACTTAATAATTTACATTAATGGAATCATGTTACCCTTGAACTTGTTAAGCCTCTATTTGGGGTACCAAATGTGTCTCCTGATACTGACCTCCTTGAAGATAAAACTCTTCTTGAATCATTTGTGACATAGTAATGTTCTGAACATCATGGGGGTTGGAGGTTTGCCAATTTGAGTCATGCATCAGATTATTTTGAGGTGGTGTGGTAACAATAGATTTGGATGTGGAAGGTTCATTAGGATCAAGATATGCATATGGATTACTTAGAACTATGACTCTTTGTTCCTAGTAGGGTGGTTTATTTTCCCTAAATCCTTGGTAAGGAGGCTTTTGATCTCTGAAATATTGATAGGAGGTTTGATTCTATTGTTGATAAGGCCTACCTTGGTATTTTTATCTTTTGAGTTGAACTATTTCATTCCCAAAAGACTTTAACAAACTCTTCAATTCCCCAATCTCACTAACCTGATTAGAAGGGGCCACAACTTGGGTTTTAAGAGATGGAATAGGAGCTAATGATGGAGACTAAGGGTCTTGAAGGGGTGGAAAATATTACAACTCTAGGAATATATTCATTTCAAGCTTAGGATAAAGTTTACCAACTTGTATCAAGCTATTCTCTACTCTTACTACAATTGCATAGGCATTTGGAAAGGTATTAACACCCATAGACTGTATCATCACACTAATATCAAAATTAAGGGCTCTTAGATAACACAAAAAGGTATATTCAAGGGAAGTTATGATCAATAGGATAATTCTAGTCCATGTCTTTTGGAATATGAGGTTGAAATCAGACATGAACTCATGAAGAACTCTTTTTATGTTAGTTAGTTGTTCAACTAAAGATAGGTGATCAGATTTGTTAACAAATTTTTTGACTAAGGTTGTTCCTAACTCATCCCATGTTGCAATGGAATTAAATGGAATATTTTTATACCACTTCAATTCTTTTCCATTAAAGGAAGCAAAAAACAATTTGATAGCCACATTATCTTGAACAACATTGTGAATGGAGCAAAGGTTGGCAACATCCTAGATGTGATTAATAGTAGTTATTTGATGTTTTCTAGAAAACAATGGGATGATTTTAAAGGATAACATATGAATATCACCATACTAGGATAATTTCAATGAACTACCTCTATTGAATGGAATACATACTTGATTTTGATGGCCATTTAGGTAGTGGAGACTGCCTTGCTCAAGGCAATAGGATGACTAGGGGATGAATATTACTTTTGATAATAAGGTCTTGTCTTAATAAATATTTCTCTCTTATATGAAATAGTAGGTAGGTCAATTATTTCAAGAGGAATACCTTTACTAGCTGACCTTATAGTAACTTTTGGCATGAGTATGTTGTCTGACAACATGAAGAATCTTTAGCTCCTGATGATGGTGGATCTCCTTTGTTACTATAGATGATTCCATTGGCTCCAAAATTTAGTTATTCAAGGAGAATGGGTCCCATTTGGTCATGCTATAACTATTGGTGATTTATATTGTGCCCTAGCTGATAAGGGGGATTGTTCAGGTCCTCTTGCTCAAACCTAGTCCAATGTGGGACTAACCCTAGGATGTGGGTTACCTAAAATTGGGTTAAACCTCCAGATAAGGATGAATTCCTTTTAGATATATCACCTATACTAGATCCAAACTAGCTCTTGGAAAAGAGAGAGAAATTAACAATAATTCATAAAAGTGTTAAGCATAAAATATATTGAGAGGGGTGAATCAGTATATTATATATCTTTTTATTTAATCAAATTCCTTTTCTTTAACCATTTAACCACATATTTAAGATATGAAATAAAATTGAAACAATAATATGTACCACACAAGAGAGAGAGAGAGAGAGAGAGAGAGAGAGAGAGAGACCAATTTTTTATGTGGAAACCCAAAGTGGGAAAAACCATGGAGAATAATCTCAAGTATATGAATGAGCACCAACTCAAATTACAAAGTTTGAAAGCACCAACTTGAAGGATCACCAACCCCTTTGATGAGCACCAACATAGAAAATATTTGTGATCACCAACCCATAGGAGCACTAACCCCTCTTGTGTATAAAACATAACTATCTCTCAATGTTGCTTACTCAATAAATGATAGAACTCTACAATATCTCCTGATTTTATCTCTTCAAAAAAAAAACCATGCACTCTCTTGCATATTAAAAATGGCTTATCAAGCCTTTATTTATAGATTTCCAAATAACTTTTGGCATTCACCCTTTGTGACCCTTCAATCCTCATGGAAAATGGTGCCAAAATTGCATGACACTTCTTATCCTTGCATTTGAAAAGTCATATGGTGACCCTTCATAAGTAAATGTGTCATTTCTTCTTTTGTCTTTATCTTGGTGACTTTTCATATTCCTCAAAGTGTCCCTTCTTGAAAAAATACACCATACCCTATTTTGTCTTCACATGGTGACTCTTATAATTGCTCAAGATGACTCTTCATGAGAAAATGCATCACATTCCTCTTTTGTCTTTATCTTGGTGACTTTTCATATTCCTCAAAGTGTCCCTTCATGAAAAAATGTGCCATACTCTCTTTTGTCTTCACATGGTGACTCTTGGAATTCCTCAAGATGACTCTTCATGAGAAAATGCATCCCATTCCTCTTTTGTCTTTACCCCATGACTCTTTGACTTCTCCATGGGCTCTCTTTTGACTTATATGAAATTAAAAATATATTCATTAATATTAAATAAATATTAACACACATTAGCCAAGATATGAATATTAAAAACACCATTAAATGCAATGGGGCCTTTATCACCAATACTAAGCCTTTGACATCAATGACAATATTTCTAACAATCTCCCCATTTTCATTGATGACAACCTCAAATTGAAACTGTCACATCCTGAAACCTACACATACTACCATTTGAAAAACATATAGTAACTCCCTCTTATTATAACAACCTATACCTATTCCTTGTACCTATTTTGAACCTATTTTTGCACCTATACCTATACCTATTTATGTTCTTCTCCCCCTTTTACATCAATGGAAAAGGGCCTATCTTGGAGCTAACACTTAGCTCCCCCTCAACTGATATTGATCCTCAATGGCATAAAGTAAAAGAAATTACTCCCAACTTCTCCTGCAGATACTCAAATGTGTCTTTCAATAGTGCCTTTGTGAAAATATTTGTAATTTACTCTATAATAATTATATATTCCATCTTAACTTCTTGATCTATAACCTACTCTCTCAATAAGTGATATTTGATGGGAATATGTTTTGTTCTTGAATACATCACTAAATTCTTTGAAATATTAATAGCACTTGTGTTGTCATAAACAATAGAAATAGGTTCATCATATTTTACATTGATATCTTCCTAATTTTGCTTCATCCAAAGCACTTAAGTACAACAAAATACAAATGCAATATATTCTACTTCAGCTGTAGAAAGTGATACTAAATTTTTCTTTTTTGCTTAGCCTTGATACTAAGCTATCACTAAAAAAGAAATCTCCTCCACTTGGACTCTTTCTATCATCTAAGCAACCTATCCAGTCTAAATTTTTATAATTAACCAAAGTGAAATATCTACCTATGGGATACCATAATTCATAATCCAATGTCCCCTTGATATATCTGAATATTCTCTTCACCAATTGAACATGAATATATTTTGGAGCTGATTGATATCTTACAACCATACCTACTACATGCATGATGTCTAGCCTTGATGTTGTCAAATATAAAAGACTACCAATCATAGATCTATACAAAGATTGATCTTTAATAGGTGAATCTTCATCCTTTCTCACCTTATTTCCTATACACATTAGTGTGCCAACTGGTGCACAATCCTCAAAACCAAATTTCTTCAACATTTCCTTGGCATATTTACTTTGAGATATGAAAATTCCTTTATCTGACTGAAATATTTGTAATCCTAAGAAAAATGATAATTATCCAAGAATAGACATCTCAAATTCTTTTTACATATTATAAGAAAATTCTTTTGTCATCTTTTCATTGTTTCCTCCAAAAATAATGTCATCAACATATACCACAACAATCAATTGATGCTCAACTTCTATTTTGATGTAGAGATTACTATCATCAAATCCTCTCTTGAAACCTTGATCCTACAGGTACTTATCAAGTCTTGCATACCAAGCTTTGGGATCTTGTTTCAATCCATACAGTGCTTTCTTCAATCTGCATATATGGCTATAAATATTTGAGAGAATAAATCCCTTAGGCTGCTTAATGTAGACCTCTTCTTCTAGATTCCCATTTAGGAAGGCATATCTGACATCCATCTAAAACACTTTGAAATTTTTAAACACTACATATGTAAGAAACATTCTGATAGCCTCTATCCTTACCATTAGTGCAAAAGTTTATTCAAAATCTATTCCCTCAATATGAGCATATCTTTTACATAGTAATATTGCCTTATTCCTAGTCACTTCTCCATTTTCATTCAACTTATTTTTATAAACCCATTTTTTTCCTATCACATTATCATCTTTTGGTTTAGGCACTAATTCCAAAGTATCATTGTTTTCTATCTGATTTAATTCTTCATCCATTGCCTTAACCCAATGCTTATCATGTCTAGCTCTTGAAAAAATTCTAAGCTGAATTTTGGAGAACAAAGAAAAATTAACTTGCTTAGATTCACTTACCATCATTCTTCTGATGCGAATCCCTTTATTTATGTCCTCGATGATGTCACTTTTATTATGATTTTTTTGAAAATATTTGGATGGAGTTTTGGTGTCTTTTTTCTCTTTCTTCTCATCTTCATCTAATTCTTCAAAATATTTCTCTTTAATGATTTTAGGAATGTCTATTGGATCATTGATTCTTTATGTTCCATCTTCTTCTATCTTGACACTTAAACTTTCAAAAAAATTCTTGGTTCTTTTTTTATAACAACCAATGTGGTTTAAGCTTTACACTAATGTGGTTTAAGCTTTACCTTTTCAATAATAACCAAGAAATATATTTTCATCTATTTTAGAATCAAACTTATGATGTTTTTCATTGATTCTCTTTATGAAGCATCTGCTACTTAAAACTCTAAAATAATCAATTATTATTAGTTTGTCTTTCCATAGCTCATAAGGAGTCTTTTCACTACTGACTCTCAATAATGCTCTATTTTGAATATGCACTACTATAGCAACTATCTCTCTCCAATATTTATTTATTATCTTGGATTTATTTAGCATTATCCTCACCATCTCCTGAACTATTCTATTTCTCCATTCAACTACTCCTTTTTACTATGGAGTTTTAGCTACTAAATAATATCGCTTTATTCTATGGTCTTCACAAAACTCAATAAACTGATCTAACATGAATTCTCCTCCTCCATCTAATCTTATACACTTAATCTTCAAACTGGTTTCATTCTCAACTAATGCTTTGAAATATTTGAAAGATTCTAATTTTTTCTTTAAAAACATTACTCAAGTCATACGTAAAAAATCATCAATAAGCAACATGAAATTTTTTTCACCTTGAGTACTTTGAGTTCTCATAGGTCCACACAGATTAGTGTGAACAAGCTCTAACATCTGAGTGGTCGAGTAATCTTTTATTTTGAATCACCTTCTCTCATGCATCCCATGTTGATAAGGTTCACAAAGTGTGTCAGATGGCTTTGTAATCTTTGGAAGATTTATGACAGCTTGCCTCTTGCTGATATTGACAAGATTTTCAAAATTTATGTGTCCCATTTTCCTATGCCATAGCCAACTTTTTTCAATATTGACTCAAAAAACATCTTTGACCTTTGATGTCTGATAACATATACAAATTATTTTTTGTTCTCTAAACATCTGCAACCAACACATCTAAATCTTTTCTCCTAATTTCATAACCTTTTGCATAAAACTTTAGTGTGTGCCTCTAATCACACATTTAACTTACACTCAAAATATTATTCTTAAGACCTTCTACATATAAAACATTTTTAGTTTTAGTTCTACTATTATCCAAACTTAGTGTACCTTTTTTGGAAATTTTGGTAGTAGTATTATCTCTAAATTTCACTATGCCACCATTGATCTTATTCAAGGTTTTGAACTTGATTTTGTCTCCTGTCATGTGACTCAAACATCCACTATTAATGAACCATGGCTTTTCTTCATTTCTTCCATGCAAAGCTATCTGTACCAACACAAATTTTTTATGTTGTTTCTTCTACCATGAACTTGTCTAAACTTTATTCTTAATGAATGGAGCCTTGAAACTCTGGTCCTTCTTGACTGACTCGAACATAATTCTATAGTACCAAGCTATGTGTCTAAAGTTGTTTCACTTGTAACATATTATGGCCTCTTCATTAAAGCCTGATAGAAGAGCAAAAGAGTTGTGGCTTCTACTTGACTTTGCATGACTTTCCTTCTCCTTATTTATGAAATTGTTAGACCTTTTTCGACATTCTATTTTCTTATGACCATATCCATTCAAATAAAAATAATAACCATAATAATAGGACCTATTTTTGTATCTCTAACTTGATTGACTTTTGTAGCTCTATTTCTTCCAACCTTTTTTGTTCGAGATGTCCTCTGTATTCTTAACTTCTTCCCTTTTTATTTCTTCTTTTTTAAGAGCTTTAACATAGCTATTTCCTTTTTCCTTTTCTATGAAAGTAGTGGCCTCCCTTTTCTATTTTTCAAATCTAATACCTATCTTATCTAACATTGATCTTTGAATTTCTAATATCTTATTCAACATATTAGTTCTATTATCAAATTTTGAATCATTGGTTACTCTATCATTTATTGATTTATTTATTTTCTTAAGATCTACTTTTAAAGAAGTAATTTCAATAATATACCTTTCACATTCTTTACTTAATTTTTGAAACTATGTTGTTAGATCTTCTTCATTCTTCTTGGCTTCTTCAAAGTGTGCTTGTAGATCTTCAATTGTTTCCTTTGACTCCCTTTCATTTTTCTTGATCTAGAGCTTTAATCTTTTATTTTGCTTCTCAAGAGCTTTTAACTCTTCTAAGGCACAAATGAGTTCTCCTTCCAGATTCACTTCAACTTCATCATGTTTTTCTTCTTGATAATCTATACTTTTTCTTTTAAATGAATCTTCATGTATGGTAATGAATAGAATCTCTTCTTCTTCTGAATCATTGACTCTATCTTTGGTTGAGTTAGGATCTTTAGAATACAAACTCTTCGTGTTGAATCCCTTCTTGAATTTTTCTTTGAAATTTTTCTTGTATGTAGACTATCCTTCTTCATTATCACCATTACCCTTATCTAGATACTTAGCTATAAAATGTTCAATATTTCCATAATTAAAACATTTAAAAGGTAATCTTCCTTGATATTTACCTATGCCCTTTTTCATCTTGCAAATGAATAGAGATCCATTGTCATCTTTATCATCACTAGAACTATCACTTGACTCTTGAATCTAGCCTTCTCTTTCTTTGATGTCTTGAAAGCATATTCTCTCTTTCAGGGTCTATCTTATTTTATTTGCATCTCATATGTTGTACGAATACCATCTAGCTCATCCATCTTTAGATTGGCTAAATTCTTCATCTCTTCAATTGTAAAAAATTTTGCATCATATCTCAATGGTAGAGATATCAAAACTTTTTGAACCACAATTGATTCTTCTAACTTTTCTCCAAGACCTTAAATCTTATTAACTATTTGATCAACCCACAAAAGATAACTTGCTATATTTTCTTCCTCTTCTATCTTCAAACTCTCAAACTATCTTTTGAAAGTTTAAAGCTTATCTTGTTGAACCTTTCCATCACCTTTGTAAATATTCTCAAGTTCTACCCAAGTTTCATGAACAAATTTACATTGCATAACTTTAACAAATTTTGATTCACATAAACCACATAAAATAGAATTTAAATATTTAGCATTATTTTCACTTGCCTTCTTTTCTGCTAGAGTAGTTACAAGTGTCTATGGATCTTCATATTCCTCCACCACTGCTTGTCAAATGTCAAATCCAAGGGCCATAAAATAAGTCTTCATCCTTATGTTCCAAAAAGTATAATTTGTCCCATCAAACAAAGGTTTCTTATTTGTAGAAAAACCTTCATGTGATATAGCCATTGTGCTTTCCTGATCTACCTTTAAGCTGTAAAACTTTTTCCAAAGGAACCTGCTCTGATACCAATTGTTAAGCACAAAATATACTGAGAGGGGGGTGAATCAGTATATTATATATCTTTTTACTTAATCAAATTCCTTTTTTTAAACCACTTAACCACACATTCAAGATATGCAATAAAATTGAAATAATAATATACACCACACAAGAGAGAAAGAGACACTAGTTTTTACGTGGAAACCCAAAGTGGGAAAAACTATAGAGAAAAATCTCAATTTTTTGAATGAGAACCAACTCAAATTATAAAGTTTGCAAGCACTAACTTGTAGGAGCACCAACCTCTTTACCGAGCACCAACACAATAACTATTTGTGAGCACCAACCCACAGGAGTACCAACCCCTTATAAATATTTGTGATCACCAGCCCATATGAGCACCAACCCCTTTTGTGTATAAAACATAACTATCTCTCAATGTTACTTACTCAACAAATGATAGAACTCTACAATATCTCCTACTTTTCTCTTTTCAAAAACAAATACAAACCATGCACTCTATTGCATATTATAAATGGATTCTCAAACCTTTATTTAGAGCTTTCCAAATGACCTTTGGCATTCACCCTTTATGACCCTTCAATCCTCATGGAAAATGGCACCAAACTTGCATGACCCTTCATATCCTTGCATTTGAAAATTCATATGGTGACCCTTCATAAGCAAATGCATATGTTCCTTTTTTTTCTTTATCTTGGTGACTTTTTGTATTCCTTAAAGTGTCCCTTCATGAAAAAATGTGCCATACCCTCTGTTGTCTTCACATGGTAACTCTTGAAATTCCTCAAGATGACTCTTTAGGAGAAAATGCATCTCATTACTATTTTGTCTTTATCTTGGTGACTTTTCATATCCTCAAAGTGTCCCTTCATGAAAAAATGTGTCATACCCTCTTTTGTCTTCACATGGTGACTCATGGAATTCCTCAAGATGACTCTTCATGAGAAAATGCATCCCATTCCTCTTTTGTCTTTACCCCATGACTTTTTGACTTCTATATGGGCCCTCTTTTGACTTATATGCAACCAAAAATATAATCATTAATATTAAATAAATATTAGCACACATTATCCAAGATATGAATATTAAAAACACCATTAAATGCAATGCGGCCTTTATCACCAATACTAGACCTTTGACATCAATGACCATATTTCCAATAAAAAGTATATAAAAGAAGAGGTGATGCACCAAATGTTTTGATTATTATAATTGCATAAGACACACTATAAGACACATCTAAGACTAAAAAATATCACTTCATTTAATTTTTGATCAGCTCTCACATAAGTGTTTCACAATAAGGCATGAACTGGCTATCAACCTAACATGGGAGGGTAATTGTCCACTTCCACACTGACCAACAGACTATATGTGCACTTGGAATGCCTCTGAAAAATTAAAAAACACTATATGAAGGTGATAAAACTTAGATAGAGGCAAGGAAAAAATACATTCACTTGAACACATCAATGAATTTAATAAACACATTTCACTTAGCTTGTAAATAGAGAAATTTAGTCTTTTATTACATCAAATAAGTGTTATAGTACAAATCTTGGTAGAGTCTAGGCATACCAAAAAGAGGGATCCATTTCAAGGCCTAAAATCCTATATTTATAGCAGAAGGGATGAAAGATATGGGGACCAATGCATAAAATGAGGATAAGGGGTCATTATGATCAGTATTTCCAATCATCTAGCCTTGATTCAGTTAGAAAGGATTATCATGTTAAGACTAATTTTGGAAAATGGTCATGACAACCATTTAGTCTTTTTCAATCTATTTGTGGCTTGCATGATGTTCATTATGGTTTTAGAGGAGGAATCAAGTCATTTTCAAGATGAATTCTAGCATCTAAGCTATTACAACAACTAGATCAATCTTTTACAATCTACTTTTGATGTTGATGTAGTTATAATAGCTCAACTAATCCATTTTGATTTTGTTTTAGCATTGATTGTTCCTCACTCATTCATTTTTGGCATGCAATAATGAAGAAAAGGGTCATAGTCATGCTACTAGCTTTGGTGATGAACCCATCAAAACTGATGTGTCTGCCTCCATGGCATTCTTTTGTATTATTTTCTCGAGTTTGACTTCAATCATATTTATTTTGAATTTTGATATTCCCTTCGATCTTGATCTGGGTCTCTAAGAATTTGCCACCTGGTAGCTTTTCATTCATCCTCAAGATCTTGTTGTCATCTCTTTGACTCCTTGACCTCATGCACACTATAGATCTACCTTAGTATGAATGAACATGAGCCATAGATTATCTTCTAATTACCATGGTTGTGATACTTGGTAGATCCTTATTTTCCTATAAGATTCACTAACTTATTAACCTCTCACCCATCATTGATCTTGATTTGTATGATTGAATGTGCTCTATTTATTTACTCAAGCCCACTAATTGTGTTAGGTGATGTGCTTCATTAGATCTCTACTCAGGTACCCAAAATATTTCCACTTGTCAACCTCATGTTTATTTTATCCTTTTGACTTGATGCTCATCATTAATCTTAGATGTATGATCAAATATGCTCCATTAGATCTTTGGGACACATTAACACTATCAAGTTACTCCTCATCATTAGATCTAATCTTAGCTCTTATTGTTTGGACACTTGTTACTTGTGAATTCATTTTTGGAACATTTGAATTAAAATGGTTACTTGTTGAAACCTAAACTTGATGTCCCCATGCATGTCTTACCCTACAAATCTAATGTTGAATCTTTATATCTTGAGATAGTAAACTCATTAAGACATGAAATTTATAGAGGATGATATTGGCATGAAGAACTTCATGTCCATGTAATATTTTATCTTGGAAGGATTTCTAAGCATACTTATAAAATGCATGATCGAGCTAACCAATCCATTCCGACATGACATTTGATGATGACTTAGCTCTTCTAATCTTTCCCAAGTCATTCATTGGTCATCTTTGAAGGCTTATATATGCAGATAGAAATTACACCAAGCCATCAAACTTGTAGGGAATCATTAGGGCATAAAATAAATCATCTTAATCAACTCTTAAAACCAACTAACTCACAAGGTAAACTAGCATGATATGTTAATTTTAAATTATAGGGTGACAATTTGACATGTGGGGGAAAGATTGATAATAACTACCTCATAAGGCTCCTTGGTGTGCATAAATCCCACATCAACAAGAATTTATCTAGTGATATAAATAAGGCTTGAACCTCTAACTTTAAACCTCCATTTATGGAGGGATTAAACCTCTGAACTTATGGTTTATTAGACTTTAACTTGATTCTCTCCCATTTTACTTCTCCTAATTTCTATTGTTTGCTTGACATTATCAATAAAAATTTATCTAACACTAAAATGAGGGCCAAGGATTTGTGTCTCTATTTATTTGAAAATAATTACTTGAGTTACACTATATATACTCATAAGATTAACAAGGTCTACCTCAAACACTAACTTGCTATACCCACCTTTGGAAATACATATAAAAGTTAGGTTAGATAAAGGTGTATTGAGAAGACCTAGGCTCAATCATACAATCTAAACATATGACCTCATCTTCCTCTATGTCTAATGGATCAAAACTAGTTAACTGCTTATGTTATCAACATCATTGTAGACATGCATGATTTAACACAAAACCTTGAAAAGTATCTTCCTTTCTTTTCTCTCTCAAGACATAGCATTATCGAAGAACACATAAATTCTTTTAAAACTATTTTGGGGATACTTAATATAGTCCATAAGGATTTTTCCTGTAAACTCTTTCCATTTACATTATAATATCCTACTTATACTTGGTTTTTTAATGTCCCAGGAAGTTTAATTACATCTTAGGATAAATGTTAAAACACCTTTTTGGCATAGTTCTAGAAAGTCACCAGTGAAAGTGTTGTTTAACAACACTTTTTAAGCATTAGATGAGAATTGAATGAACCAATTTAATATTTTAATGCTATTTTATAAAATATGTACAAAAGACTTAAATTTTCTTATCCACTTGAAGAAGTGCTAGCCTTCAAAATGTACAAGAACACCCTAGACCCTATGACTATTATATTTCTCCACAGAGTTACCAATATTGGTACATTTCCTTTGTCTTACATTAAATCTTTCAATGTGGATAAAAAAATGGAACCTCAGTCACAATCCTTGGCCCCACTTAACCTTGGTCCTATTTTTTGGCTTTCAACCCAAAATTTCCAAATGTAAATCAAAATAATGTGACCCAAAACTAGAAACAAATGTACACCCATTTTCCATTATCTCATGCTCCACCTAACCATTACCTTATATTCTCGAATAATTATTTGTCTACATCTAACCATCAAAACTATAATCAGTCCTTGATAACAGTTAACATTATTACTACACATGGTACTAGTTTTAACTCCTTAAAAAATATATCTAGAAGTTATCTAATAGATCATGTAGAAATTAATAAATGAGTTTTTGAGCATGTATAATAACATAAGAAACATTAGTGGATATAATACCAACCATATATTTATATTTTATAGGTACAACATGTCTTCAATAAGCCAAAAAATAATAGAGAAGTTTTTCTCACTTGAATGCTTGATTGAATGTTTTTGGTAAGTTACCTAATGAGTTTTTAGGTTTTTTATAGGTGAGGAATGAATGAGGGTTTATATTGTGTGTGTGTGTGTGTGTGTGTGTGTGTGTGTGTGTGTGTGTGTGTGTGTGTGTGTCCCTTTTATGTGTGTGTGTGTGTGTGTGTGTGTGTGTGTGTGTGTGTGTGTGTGTGTGTGTGTCCCTTTTATAAATATTTCATATTAAATCAGTTAGTTCAACCATAAGTATATGTTTCATTTGTAAATTTTATGACTTTAGGGCACTAGACACTTAGTTTAGCACATAACACTAGCATCAATATAGTTATCCAGTTGAGATGCAAGTGTCTAAGAAGATGTAAAATAATTACATGCACAAAACTTGTATAGGATGATAGTAATTAGGTTTATAGCATTTTTATCATTAAAAAATGCCTAGTCATCAAAATAACCTATGGTTGGATTAAGAGATAAGTAATAGGCACAAAAAATAGTAGATGCAATATTTTTGGTATCAATAAGGTCTTAGAACTAAAGGTTAAAGTCATGAGAAGTACTTTCCAAGTATAAAATATTGAGGTGATATATAATTTATATTTAGTGTCTACATTTCCCCCTTTAATATATTAATTAAATTACTAATTTAAAGGAAAATGAATGCATAATTGGGTGTGTATAATACACCTTGTCTTTGTGTGAGTCCCACTTGAGTGCTTTCTTGATGACTGACCTACAACAAAGATCATGTTTTTTTTAAATTATTGATAAAAGTTAGGATTTTGAAAGGGATCCCACCCTTTTACAATGGAAATAAAGATAAAACTTTAAAATCTCAATGAGACTCCTCTTCCAACAAAAATGAAACTAGTTGTAACCAAGATCATGTAACAATATATAATTAGTGAATATAATCTTGAATTGAAATAATTTTAAATTCTTGAAATTAAAGAGAGCAAGGTTAGGAGTACACCTTTGTATTGATGAAACCATCTTTCCTTTTCAAAATTTTATTTGAAGAGATACTTTATTGTCAAGCTTGGGACCTAAGATTAGGAAAATATTAAAACCTACAAGTTTGAATATATATAAATATTGGAGGACAACTTGCACCCAACATCAGAGAAAATTTGAGTTGACACTTTGTAGTTGAGATTAAATTAACCATGTAACCCAATAATACTTATAACATAGTGAGTGTGATTGATCCAAATCAACTCATAATATAAAGCTAGTATGGGTGGAAGATTATATCACTTCATCCTATAAATTGGGTAGGATTGGATAATGTAATCACCTCAACCTTTCCAAAATTGTACCAAATTTGTAGTAAATTAGCTCAGTAATATTCCATAAAATTTCATATTTGTATAGGATAAATTTTGTATAAGTATTTTAAATCTGAAATCTAATTTTTTTTTAAATTTAAGGTGTCATTTTTCATGACATATGCACCTCATATATGTCTCAGGATAAAACTAGGGTATAAAAATGGTAACAATGTATAGAATACTACCACAGGTGTGTGTTTGAATCATATAACTATGAAATTTTTCAAGTATGAAAGAATCTAAAAATGATAACTGGTGTATGTGTGGAGAACATGTTTTGATAACATGCCTCCCATTTTAATATGAATTATTGAGTACTAAATAAATTTGGAATCCATGCCTAATTGGCATTCCCCCATTAAAATATAAAACTATTAAGGTATGAAATTCATGCCCCCATGACATGCCCCCACTGATATGTCCCACCTTTTTGAGGTGGGGGAAGTAGAAACTAGTAGTCACCTTACCTCAAAATGATAAGATAATTATATAATTTGTGAATATACCATGTAACATATAGGATTAGCATGTCTAGATAGATATAGAAATGAGGTACATAGTATGTCATCATATCAAGTCATGATATGTATGATGTGAGTCATTAATTTTTTTAGATAAGAATAGTACAAGCTCAACAAGTAATCAAGAACACACACAAGATCACTCAAAATAAAATCAAAAGAAAATGGTCAAAGGAAACCTCAAATAATGGGCAAGTTCAAACGTCACAAAATCAAAGAGACATGACTTAGTCAAATGTCTATAAAGTAATAAAATAACATATTTAAATGTCAACATATAACAAACTATGATATATGCAAATGTCACATAGGAATTGGGGGCACAATCAATGTAGCATATTCAAATGCTCAAAAAATTAATACAATGCAAAACAAGACACTCAAGGAAGTACATAAAGGAAAATCATGGAACATAAGCAACCAACATAAACATGTCATGCTACTCCCTAGATATATGTGTTAGAAAAAAAAAATTAGTACATAACATATCACTATGAAATATATAATCATGGTTAAAGGCATATGTAAGCATATAAACTCAAACATGATAATGGAAAATGATCATAAAATGATATTACCTAGGTGTATCATGATCAAATAATTGGAATCCCCTGATGTCCAAATTTTAAGAGTAGAGGGAAGGCCCAAAATCCTAAAATTCACATATCATGTGCCTAGGTATGCTTGTATCACACTCAAAATATGCATGAAACATGTGTTTATAGAAAGAAATGATATGATATCCACCAAAATGGAACTAACAACATAGATGCCAAGGAGCTAATAAAACATGTAAATGCTGAAAATATTTTTGAATTTTTGAAATTTATAATTTTTTTGTTATTTTATGGATATTTAAAAATAAAAAACTATCCTTTGATCTCATCCAAAGGATTCTCATAGGTATCTCCCCACTTTGAAATTGGTGTAATAAATTGATGATACTACCAAGGAGCATACATATGTGTAATATTTGGCACTATAAGATCTATAATTCTCTATATATGTATAATAAGAATATGTGGTCATGAAGAGAAAATAGGAGTATGGGTTCTTAGAACCCATCTCTAAGTGCTTTGTGGATTTTTTGAAGTAGTAGTAATAAGAACATGTTTAAGTTCCTTAGATATATAAATATGGTGCATAGTACATAAGAATTCTATGGAATCCACCTTGTGTATTTGATGTAATTGCCTCTCAAGTATTGGCCACCTAAGAAATGGGATTTACTATTGCTTATCCTTTCTTGGAGGAGTATTCTTAGTAGTTTTGATAATTAACTGCCTCGGTATAGACTTATCTTGTTCAAGTGACTATAACTATCATATTGGCATGAATGTATTTAACACATTCATTCACTATAGAAGGTACTACATATAATGTATGTATCTAGGGTCATCCTAATAACATATCAAAAATACTTGTGTGAGGGATAATGAAAAAGGTAGTGACCACATGTGTTGGGCCAACTTGTAAATGTAATTCAATCTCACCAAGAGCCTATTGTGAGGTCCCATCGAATTATCTAAATAATTTAGTCAAATTATGTAAATCATTATGTGTATAACCTAAGTATGTAATTAATTTCATGGTGAAAAAATCATAGCTATCACCATTATCAATCATAACATTATATAGAGGTTGGTGATCAAGGTATGCCCAAATGAATAATGATTGAAGATCTGAGTCATCATCCACAATCTAATTGTCATCAAAATTAATAGAAGGTATCTAAACCATGAGAGGTTTATGACATGTATATGAACCAATAATCCCATATAATGGGTACCCATAATGTGATGGAGGTGAACGCGATTTATTATTGAGGTATGTTACTATTGTTGGTGTTGAGGCATTGATGTTTTCATTTATGTCAAAGTCAATATGGGTGTCAAGGTCAAGAGTTGAGGCCATGTTTGGTGGAGTGGTATATAAGTATTATGATATAATAAGAGGTATAGAAGTCTTATGATATTACAAGATAAAATTTGAAGTCAACCTTTTATTTCTCTATTAAGAGTTAATTTAAAGGAAACCTAAAAATTCTTATGAGGTTGATGTCATGTCAAAGTCAATATCATGATGCAAGGTAAGTTATTATTTGTACTAGGTGTCTTGAGAAGCCTAGTCTAGTCCTGTGAGAAGGTGTATACATAGATCATAATGAAGCTTTGTGACTTGTGTTAGTATAGGCATGATAGAGTGTATAAAGTTTTTAAACATGTGAAAGATGAAAATAAGCCTTTAGAAGAGTTTCAATGTATGTTTTGATGTGTAGTCCTTGTATTAAGAGACCTAGTGAGAAGGTATAGGCCTGGTAGCATGATGAGATCAGCAGTATGAGAATTGTGTAAATAAGTTTGGTAGTGTTTGATAAATATATTAAGTTATATGAAATGATAATGTGGTTTTGAAAATATTACAAGAGGTTTCAAGGTGTGATCAAGGTCTAAGTATGGCTGGCAGTTCAAGGCCTAATGTGCAAAGAGACCTAGCATGGCCTAATGAGGGGTCAAGTTCATTTATAAATTTTATAGAGATATTTATATAATTATTATAGGTGTGATATTTTTTTTCAACTTTTTTGACCAAGTTTTAGGTCACATCCTGAATGATAAAGCATGAAAATTGGTGTTGAGGTATTCTATGTGCATAGAATGGGGTGTCACAGACCCAAGAAGAATTTTATTATGATCATTGGCATGTGAAAACTTTGAATGAGATTGTGAGAAGTTCATGGAATTTTTTTAAGGTTAATATATTTAATTTCTTAGAATTGGTTTTGTATTTGATGGGAAATCCTTTATGAGCAATTGATAAGAATGGAAGGCAGTCTAAACCCTACTAAAACCCTAAATATGACCTAATACAAAATATCTTGTTAGTTATGGATAAAAATTATTTTCTTGACCTATTTTTATTTTTTTAACATGTAAAGGACTATTATAGGTTTCTCTAGGTTGTTTTGGTCTATTATAAGAGTGAGTGAAAGTTATAAGAAACCCCTTATTTTTTAGATTTTTTATGTAACAGGTAGGTTTGACCAGGTCAAAGCATGAAAATTATCATAATATGATCTATTATACTTTTATTTTTCTCCCATTTAAGTTTCTAATCAGGTTTTAGACCTTAAATATTCTTAAAATTTTGTGGAATTTGGCCTGTCGCTAAAAGGGCCTATTGAGCAAGACAGTGAAAAAACTAGGTAGAAGTGAGAATGAGATTACGGATGAGTTGTAGTGGATTAGGTATGGATTAAAATCAATGGTATAATTTTTAAATACTTGTACCAAATTTCAACCTTGAATATAATATTTGGTGATGCTCACAGTCAAACAAAAAGTTGTTCTCAAAGTGACTTGTTTAAATAGTGAAGTATGTGTAGGATGGAAACACAAGATTGATTTGTAAAGACCAATATTGATATTCAATATTGTTGTATATATATTAAAATATTTTATAATTATTATTAATTATAATTAAAACCAATTTAAATTTCATAAAATTATTCATACATGTGTTCTAAATCTTGATTTTCATGACTATGTTTTTGGAGCTATAAGCAGTTTTTTATGTGTGAGTGAGAATGATGTTCCTAAGACTTTTTAAATATATGTTAAGAATAAAATTAAAATTAAGTTTTTTAATAGGTATTATAATTTAATTTTAAGACATTTGTATGCATGATAAACTCTTATGAATGTGTGAAAATTTAAATGTTTTTTTACTGGGTTCTTAGGGCCTATGTTCAATTCTGAGTGAACATATAAAGTTGATTAGTTTGAGGTATTTTTTCCTATTTGGTGAATTGTGAATAAAATTATTTTTAAATTTATGTAATTTATATTATATTAATTTTTTTTTTGGGTTATATGGCAAATTTGATTGTATGCATCAAATTTGCAAGACATACTTTTTGGTAGTGAGAAGACCTAATTGCGAGTGGACTTGATTGGGTGGCTCAAGGAGTGAAATGAGATAAAGGATGTTGGGGACCTAAGGTGAGATTAAAATTGGTTTTATTTATTTATTTTTTAAGTTTTTAATCCATTTATGTAGGCACATGTTGTTTCAAGGTGGCCAAAGTAAAACGTATGCTTAGAGAAGGCCTAATTGCATTAGGTCTCTATTAGGCCTAATGGTGGTTTTGGCCCTTAAGGGTAACAAACAACCTATGTAGTGGTTGTTTTAATTGTGAATGTGTGTTTTAATCTATTCAAATGGTGATACAATTATGTAAATTTTCTTAGCTGACCAAGATGGGTAAGAGCAAGAGTCAAGTATAAAGAGGTCTAATAGGCCTAATTGACTAATTAAAAAATTGAGGAAATGAACGAATGATATAGGGATTTGGAAAAAATTTAAAGGGATTGAATACTATTATATATATTTTTTTAATATTTCATTAATATATAACTATATTTTTATAGGTAATGATCAAGGTCATAAGACCTAATTCTACCAAGGAAAGGGTTATTTGAGTAAGAAGGCCTAATAGGCTATTTGAGAGAGATAAAAGAGGGAGAAGAGAAAATAAGGTGGCCATTTAAGTTGGGTGATAAAAAATTAATTCAAGGTATCTGATTTAGTGTTGATTTACCTAGGGATTTAGTTCCTCATAATTTGGTACTTATTAAAGGACTAGTTGAGTTGGTGTTTGACTAGTGAGGGGTTGGTGCTCCTTATGGGGTTGATGCCTCAATAAAAGTTTAATTTATTTCTTATAATAATTTATTCTAAGTGGTTTATCAGTGGTTTTAATTCCCCAAGAGGGTTTTCCACATATATCTTATGTTATTATGTTGTTTACTTTCATAGATACTTGTGTAGGCATTGGTTAATGTATGTATGTGAATGAATGCTTCATGGATGTTAAGTGAAATTTAATGATTATTTTAAGGAAAATAATTTACCCCCCCCCCCCACCATATTATTATTTTTAATTCCAAATTTTTTTATTAGATCATGTCCTTTTACGGAGGCATAATATCTAAAGGAGATCCTAAGTAAGTGAAGATGGCTAGTCAAGCACAAAGTGGTTTTTCTACAAGCAAAGCTACATTGTTTAATATATCCAATTATACTTTTTGGAGTGTTAGGATGAGGATATATTTTATGTCTCAAGGTCATGATGTTTTTAAATCAGTATTGGATGGATATACTTCACCCCCTATTCCTCCTATAGATACAACAGTCAAGAAGGCTAGTGATGATAATTCAAAAGCAATGAATGGTATTATGTGTGGCCCATCAGAGGCATAAGTTTTAAAGCTGATGCACTATATGTATGATAAATAAATATGGGATAATTTAAATAATATTCATGAGGGAGACTCTAAGGTCAAGTTAGATAAGTTTCAAACTCATAGAAGACAATTTGAAAGCCTAAAGATGAATGAAGATGAGACCATTTTAGCCTACTTGTTAAGGTTGATGAAGTGGTCAACATCATATGAGGCCTAGCTAAATAATTGAAAGAATATAATATTTTTCAAAAGGTTTTAATATATCTAATTCCCAAATTTTATTCTAAAGTATTTGTTGTTGAAGAGATGCAATATCTAGACAAGCTAGAGATGGATGGACTTCCTGGCACCCTAATAGCCTATGAGGTGAGGACAAGTGAAGGAAGACCTAAAAATAAGTAAGTTACATTCAAGGCATAAAATAATTAAAAATATAAGAATACACAAGTTAATAAAGTTAAAGACAATGATGAATCTAATATCGATGATGATGACTTGATAGTTATGTTTGTAAGAAAGTTAAAAACTAGTTCAGGTAAATACAAGGGTAAAATACCCTTTAAATGTTTTAATTGTGGTGATATTGGATACTTTGATAACAAGTTACCTCATAAGCATAAAAAAAAAGATGATGAAGAACATGATGAAGGTCATGATGATGATAAAAATTCCTATATGTCTGATAAAATCAAGAAAAGCTTTAAAATGTATGATGACAAGAAGAATTTTTTCAAGAACAAAAGAAGATTTTACACCAAGGAAGATTTTATCTCATATAATGAGAGTGAGAGAAGTGATTATGAGAGTGACCATGAAGGTTATGGTCTTGATGTCAATGAAGTATTCTTCATGGCTAAGTAATTAATTTGTTCAAATCAAGAAGAGTCCATATAGATTGGAGGTGTTGTTGGTGATTCAGATGAAGAAGAAGATGAGGTAGATAAACAAGTTGAGTTGATGAATACTCTAGAAGAAATGAAGATGGTGAAGAATAATAATAGGGTGATGAGGTATCTTATCAAATTTTATGAGGATCAAATCAATTTTTTTGAAGCTAGACTAAGCATCAACTCTAAGGAACAAGAGGAAATAGTCAAACAAGTGGAGACTCAACTTGAGATTTTGAATGCAAGCCTAAAGGCAAAATAAGAAGAATGTGAAAGGTATACAACTAAAGTGTATTCCTTGAGAACTATGTTATATCAATCATCAAGTAAGGTTAAGTCTTTTATGAAGTTTCAATGATCTATATAACATCCTAAATAGTCAAAAGACTACTAATGATAAAATAGGTCTTGGTTTCAATAGAGACCAAAATAAAAACAATAATGAGATTAATAAGGTCAATGGTCAATCAAGGAATGATGGTGTTGGTATAATAAAGACTAATTCTATTAGGCAGCCTAATGGTATAAGGTATGATACTCCTTTCAATGGCTATTGTTACTCATGTAACCAATTTGGTCATAGAAAAAGGCATTGTAGAAGGCCCTCTAAGAATGAATATGCATAGAACTATGAGGAAAGTAATTAGTCAAGAGGTATGGGTCATGGTCTATTTTCATCAAGAGGAATGGTTTGTTTCAATTGTCAAAAGGTTAGTCATATTATAAATTTTTGTAAGCATGGATTCTCAAGTCAAAATAAGAAAGTTGAGTCCCTTATAGTTCAAGAAATAAGACAAGACAATGAGTGGAAACCCAAGGTAGATAAGGTTTATGACCAGTCTACAAGTCCAAGAGGACTATTTTCCATGGTGTAGCATAGTCTAGATGAAAAGGAGTGCCAAGAATTCTCTCTATCAACTTAGATTGTAAATGATTAAGTCAAGACTAATAGACCAAGTTAGAATGTTGTTCAAATAGAGATTGAAGAGGTCAAGACAAAAGGGATATTCAATCCTAAGAGGATCATGAAGGAAGTTTAGTATCATAAATACATGGAGCTATAGGAATGTCCTAAGTTTATTTTGTTTTAGTACCCTAAGAGAAGAGGTGACTCCATTAGGATTCATAGAGGTACTTAGTGAGTAGAATCATGAATGATGCTTGGTCTTAGGGGGAGCTCTATGTTCCTTATTAACATTCAGATCTAAGTTTCAATTAAGAGTATTATAGATGTGTGATCATGAGATATGGGTCACAAAGAGTTTGTATGATGACTTGATCAAACCATGTCACAGTCATGATAAGTGTCTAAATATCTCATGAAGACAAGGGGGTCCAATCATGCTCCAAGAGTAGGTCTGTGAGCCTAATTTGTGTTGAGTTTTTGTTAAATAGAGATAATGATTTTATTTGGAGAGATAAGGTTTTTTATTCCAAGTCCAAGGATCAGATAGTTTTCAAGAAGATGACCATTTATCATTAATGTTAAAGGGGATAAAGTTACAGTTTGGAAGAAAGGTTAGTTTGAAGAAGATCCAGCTTGGGGAGATGTGAATGATCAACTTTGTTTAAGTATTTTTCCATCAATGAAAAAGGGGGATATTATTGAGGTATGTTACTATTGTTGGTGTTGAGGCATTGATGTTTTTAGTGTTGTCAAATTTAAGATGGGTGTCAAGGTCAAGAGTTGAGGCCATGCTTGGTGGAGTGATATAGAAGTCTTATGATATGACAAGAGAAAATTTGAATGCAAAATTTTGTTTCTATGTTGAGAGAGAATTTGAAGGTAACCTAGAAATTATTTCAAGTTTTATGGCATGTCAAATTCAATATTATGATGTAAGGTAAGCTACTATTTACTACTAGGTGTCTTGAGAAGCCTAGTCTAGTCCTATGAGAAGGTGTATGCATAGAACATAGTGAAGCTTGGTGATTTGTGTCATTATAGGCATGAGAAAGTGTATAAAGTTATATAAACATGTGAAATAGTAAAATAAGCCTTTAAAAAAGTTTTAAGGTCTATTTTAATGCTTAGTCCTTGCATTGAGAGACCTATTGAGAAGGCATAGGCTTGGTAGCATGATGAGATTAATAGTATGATATTTGTGTAAAGAAGGTTGGAAATGTGTGAGAAATGTATGAGGTTTTATGACATGATAATGTGGTTTTGATAATATTACAATAGGTTTCAAGGTGTGATCAAGGTCTAAGTATGACTGGCAGTTCTAGGCCTAATGTGCAAAGAGACTTAGTGTGGCCTAATGAGGGGTCAAGTTCATTTCCCAAGGTGAAAAATATTTTGAGATAATTTTTAGAGGTGTGATATTTTTTTAAAGTTTTTTACCATGTTTTATTTCATATCCTAAAAGCTAAATCATGAAAATTAGTGTTGAGGTCTTTTATGTGTACAGAATGGGGTGTTGCAGACCCAAGAAGGATTTTATTATGCTCATTGGGACATGCAACCTTTACATGAGATCATGAGTACTTACTAGAATTTATGGAAGGTTCATATCTTTAATTTCCTATAATTGGTTTTGTAGTTGAGGGTCAATCCTTTATGAGTGATTGTTGAGAATGGAAGGTAGTCTAAACCCTACTAAAACCCTCATAATGACTCGATATAAAAGATCCTATTTTTTATGGATTAGAATGGTTTTTTTGACATAATTTTATATTTTTAACATTTATATGAATCTTCTAGGTTTCTCTGAGTGATTTTAGTTTGTCAGAGGAGTGAGTGAAAGCTACATGAAACCCCTTGTTTCTTGAATTTTTTATGTAGCAAGCAGGGTTGACCAGGTCAAAACATGAAAATTATTAGAGGATTATGTGTGAGACTTGTATTTTTTTCCCATTTAATTTTATGATCAGGTTTTAGAACTTAAATATGATAAATTGGTCATGAAATTTGGCCTATCGCTAAAAGGGCCTAATGAGCAAGACGTTGAGAAAGCCAGGTAGAAGTGAGAATGAGATTAGGGATGGGTTATAGTGGATTATGAATAGATTAAAATACATGGGTTAATTTTTAAATAAATCTATCACATTTAAACCTTGAATATAATATTTGGTGATACTCATAGACAACCAAAAATTTATTCCCAAACTGGCCTGTCTAACACAGTGAAGTCTATGTAGGATGAAAACATGAGATTGGTCTGTAAAGACCAATATTATATTAAACATTATATCATATATATTAAAATATTTTATAATTATTATTAATGATCATTTAAACAAATTTAAATTTCATAAAATTATTCACACAGGAGTTTTAAATCTTTATTTTCATGACTGTGTTTTTGGAGCTACAGGCAGTTTTCTATGTGTGAGTGAGAATGATGTACCTGAGTCTTTTTTGTTAAGGTGTGGAGCTAAAAGCTTCAACTGTTTGCACACACATGAAGAGGATGCTGAAGAACCAGAGCCACCAGTGTCGGCAGTATGACCGACGTCGGTCAGATGCAGTGGAGAAGGAGACCGGCGATGGCAGGGAGTCGACCGACGTCGGCAGTACCAGACAAGCAGGGACCGGCGTCGGTCACCTGTGCGGTCCAGAAATGTTGTTTACGAATAGTCAGTTAGTTAAACTGAGTGTTTGCATGCTAAGGGACTATTTTAAGTTGTGAGCTGTGTGTCTAATTTTAGTAGTTAGATGTCTATTTTTGTAACCATGGGATTCTATTTAAAGACCCATGAGGCATGTATTGTAATTATCAAATTGATCAAGTAAGAGCATTGAAGCAAGCAAGGTCAAGGAGATCTACAGGTGTAAGGTCAAGGAGATTAGCTGAAGCATTCAAGGAGGGATAACAACTCAGGTTGTAGAGTTGGGTTTGTGTTGAGTAAGAGAGAGAGGGAAGAAGGTCTTGAGGTGTGGCAAGCCTTTGAGGTGGAGGAAGAAGTGGCATCTTCCTTATTGTATTTTCTTCTAGTATTATCTAATACAATAGTGTGTATTATCTCTCAAATTCTTTGTTGTCTCATGTTTCTAGTTTCTTAATCATTCTGGTATAATTCCGTGTTCAATTGCTCATATATAAGTAATCAATTGTGCTACCGTTGGATAAGGGGCCTCCTAACAGTTGGTATCAGAGCTACGGTTTGCAAGAAGCAGGTTATTGTTTTTTGATTACAGGTCATTCATAGGGTTTTTTTGATTGAGTGGGAGTTCAGCAATGGCAGAAGAAAGCAAGCTATGAATGGAGAAGTTTAACGGCAAGAATTATCAACACTGGAGGATGCAGATTGAGGACTATCTATATCAGAAGGATATGTACTTACCATTGCGTGGGGTTGCATGCAAGCCCACAGATATGAAGGATGAAGAATGGAGTGTTCTTGATCGGAAGGCTCTCGGTTTCATAAGGTTGAGTCTTGGAGCATCTATGATTTCCAGCTTATCACAGTGCAAAACAACGGAAGAGTTGATAAAGTCCTTGGCAAATTTATACGAAAAGCCCTCGGCTTCTAATAAGGTATACCTTATGAAGTAGCTATTTACTTTGCAAATGTAAGAAGGTGGTTCGGTACATACTCATCTCAGTGATTTCCATGGTTTGGTAAACCAATTAGCTTCAGTCAATATTGTTTTTGATGATGAGGTAAAGGCTCTCTTGATTTTATGTTCTTTGCCTGAAAGTTGGGGCGGTATGGTTATGGCAGTAAGTAACTTTGCATCTGCTTCTAAAATCTTAAAAGTTGATGATGTTGTGAGTGTGATATTGAATGAAGAAATACGTAGGAGAAGCACAGGTGAATCATCAGGGAACGCTCTAAGTGCAAAAAGTAGAGGAAGGCAAAAGGAGAAGATTGAGCAAGGGAAATCAAGGTCGGGAAGGAGATCCGAGTCCAAAGGTATTACCTGCTGGTTTTGTGGAAAGAAAGGACATACAAAGAAGGAGTGTTGGTTGAGAGATAAAGAGAATCAACATGAAGGTATTGAAGAAGCAAAGGATGCAAATATTGTGGTACAGGATGCTCTCATACTTTCTTTGGATAGTCAGGTAGGATCATGGATCTTAGATTCTGGTTCATCTTTTCATGCATCCCCAAACAGAGATTTGTTTCATGAGTATGAACAGGGAGACATTGGAGTGCTCTATTTAGGGGATGGTACGCCTTGTCAGATAGTTGGCAAAGGGACAGTGCAGCTGAGATTGCAGATTGACAACACATGGGTGTTGAAGGAGGTCATGCATGTTCCAATTCTGAAGCAGAGTTTGATTTCTGTAGGAAGGTTGGGTGATGAGGGATGCATAATAACCCTCACAGCGGACTCTTGGAAGGTTACCAAAGGAGCACTTGTTTTAGCAAGAGGTAAGAAAGTAGGTACTCTTTATCTATCTACTTGTACTACTGATTCCACTTCTGGTACAAATTTGAAGATGTGGTCTAATAGGCAGGGTCACATGAATAGGAAGGGAATGGAAGTTCTTGATTCAAAAGGTATGTGTTCAAATTCAGAAGGCATAGATAGAATTCATTGCAGGAAAAGGAAATTTGAGGCTTTTGACAAGAACAGGGATGTCTTGGTGTTTATGGAGGAGATGAAGGCTAGAGAACAGTTACAGGCACTAAATAAATCTGAGCAGGGCAGCATGGACAGAGATCTGATCCAAGAAGAGCTCACAGATGAAGAATTCATAACTCACGAGAACACACAGGCACCAATGTCGGTTACTTGGAACCGATGTCGGTCATCCAGACACTGGCTTCGGTCATGTGCAGACCAGCAGGGTCGGTAGGTCAGGCAGGAGAAGTCCGATGTCGGTCATCAAGACCGACGTCGGTAGGGGGGACACCTGCGTCAGCCAGGGGTAACAACATCGGTAGTCAGGGTCAGTGCAGGGAACCGACATCAGTCGGAAGCAGACTGGGAGATGGCCGAGATCAGTCACTGGATGGATGATGGGTGGATAGTTAGTTGTCAAGGAGTCTCAAACACCCATACAGAGGTCAGAAAAGGTATGTGAACCTCATATTCATTGTTCACCTTCTTTATATTGCTTACTGATAGTCATGAACTAGGAAGATGGAGTAAGCAATGCAGGTAGAATCCAGAAATAGTGGGAGCTTGACATGGATGAGGAGTGTGAGTCCTTAGAGTAGAGCCAAACAGGTATTTGTTGGTGGAGTTGTTAGCTGGATAGAGGGATGGATTCCCATTTTAGAGAAGAGAGTGGATGGACATCTGAGACAGAAGGCTATGGTATATGGTCTTGATTATGCTGCAGACAGTGGAGGTTTGACCATTGTATTTTTTATCTTTACAAAGTTGGATAATATTAGCTACATTATCTTGTTACTGTAGTGTGTTACTTTTTGCAGGGTTGCATATACAGGGAGTTTTCTGAGCTAAGGGTAGAGTTGGTTCAGAAGTATGTCATGAAGAATTTGGGAGCAGCAAAGTTCTTGTGGCATAAGTGACAGATATAGCATCATAGGTTTGCATGGTGGTTGGTCTTCAAGAGTGACTTTGAAGAGGGATACAGAGCCAAAGGAACAAAATAGATGGTGTACAGGTACAGGTACAAGTTGCAGCTATTTATCTCCAAGTGGGAGATTGTTAAGGTGTGGAGCTAAAAGCTTCAACTGTTTGCACACACATGAAGAGGATGCTGAAGAACCAGAGCCACCGACGTCGGCAGTATGACCGACGTCGGTCAGATGCAGTGGAGAAGGAGACCGGTGATGGCAGGGAGTCGACCGACGTCAGCAGCACCAGACAAGCAGGGACCGGCATCGGTCGCTTGTACGGTCCAGAACTATTGTTTACGAACAATCAGTTAGTTAAACCAAGTGTTTGCATGCTAAGGGACTATTTTAAGTTGCGAGCTGTGTGTCTAATTTTAGTAGTTAGATGTCTATTTTTGTAACCATGGGATTCTATTTAAAGACCCATGAGGCATGTATTGTAATTATCAAATTGATCAAGTAAGAGCATTGAAGCAAGCAAGGTCAAGGAGATCTACAGGTGTAAGGTCAAGGAGATCAGCTGAAGCATTCAAGGAGGGATAGCAACTCAGGTTGTAGAGTTGGGTTTGTGTTGAGAAAGAGAGAGAGGGAAGAAGGTCTTGAGGTGTGGCAAGCCTTTGAGGTGGAGGAAGAAGTGGCATCTTCTTTATTGTATTTTCTTCTAGTATTATCTAATACAATAGTGTGTATTGTCTCTCAAATTCTTTGCTATCTCATGTTTCCAGTTTCTTAATCATTCTGGTATAATTCCATGTTCAATTGCTCATATATAAGTAATCAATTGTGCTACCGTTGGATACGGGGCCTCCTAACATTTTTACATAGATTTGAAGAATAAAATTCACATTAATTTTTTATATATGTCTCATATTTTCATTTTAACACATTTTTATGTATGATAAACTCCTATTAAGGTGTGAAAAGTCAAAATATTTTTTATTGGGTTCTTAAGCCCTATGTGCAGTTCTGAGTGAGCATATAAAGTTGATCAATTTGAGATATTTTGACCTATTTGGTGAATTATAATTAACATTATTTTTAAAATAATTATATACATGTGATATTTTTTTTTTATATGTAAAATTTTATTGTATACATCATATTTTCAAGACATACTTTATGGCAGTGAGAAGGCCTAATTGTGAGTAGACCTAATTGGGTGATTTAAAGAGTGAAATGAGAAAAAGGATGTTGCAGACCTAAGGTGAGATTTTTATGGGTATAATTTAGTTATTTTTAAAGTTTTTCATCCATTTTTTAAGTCTCATGGTGTTCCAAAATTTCTAAAGTAAAACATGTGTTTAGAGAAAGCCTAATTGTATTAGGTCTCTATTAGGCCTAATGGTGGTTTTGGCCCTTAAGGGTAATGACCAACCTATGTAGTGATTGTTTCACTTTTGAATTTTGTTTTTTGATATATTCAAATGGTGATCCAAGTATGTAAATTTTATTGTCCAACCAATATAGGTAAGAGCAAGAGTCAAGTATAAAGAGAAGGTTTAATAGGCATAATTCACTAGTTAAAAATTTGAGGAAATGAACAAATGATATAAGGATTTGGAAACTAGGTAAAGGGATTTAATACCATAATATAGGTGTGATGAACATGTAATAAATATATAATTATGTTTTTTAGTTGATGATCAAAGTCATAAGACCTAATTCTACCAAGGAAAGGGCTATTTGAGCGAGGAGGCCTAATAGGTTGTTTGAGAGAGATAGAAGAGTGAGAAGAGCAAAATAATGTTGTCATATATAGTTGAGTTAGAAACATGTGTCCAAAGGTGATCATACATTCAAGGTATTTGAGTTAGTGTTTATTTACCTATAGGGTCAGTGCTACCTTGTAAGTTAGTGCCTGTTAAAGGACTAGTTGAGTTAGTACTTGACTAATTAGGGGTTAGTGCCTCACTAAAAGTTTGATTCATTAATTATAATACTACAGTCCAAGTGGTGTATCAATGGGTTTTATTCCCCAAGAGTTTCTCCTACATATATATTATATTCTTATGTTATTTTCTTTCATATATGATTGTGTATACATTAGTTAATGTATGTATGTGAATGGATGCTTCATAGATGTTAAGTGAAACTGAAGGATTATTTTAAGGCAACTGATTCATCCCCCACTCTCAATATCTATACTTATATAATTTATATTCCATTTGTACTTTTGGTTCATTCTTATAATGGTCTTGCAAAGGATTGTTAAATATCTTCTAACTCTGGTGATCACCAAGTTGTGATCATGATTCCTTTGGAGGATAATTAGATGTAATTTTTTGGTCATCCATAATGTCATGAATCTTATGCTTCAAGGTAAAACACCAGTTCATATAATGTAGTCCTTGGTGATATTCAAAATAAGCATTGGCATAATATCCTTTGGGTATATGTCAACTCATATCAACCTCTATAAGATGAGGGAGAGATATGAGGTGACACTCCCCAAGATTCAAAAGTAATGAAGATGGAGACTCAGTTAAGTGTCCAAAATGTATCCTTGGTACATCTGATAAGACAAGATGATTAGGTTATTGTGACACCACATTAATCATGATTTGATAGTAAAGTTGGTATTAACCTTATAATTTGGTTTGATAGTAAAGTTGGTATTTAATGTAGTTGGTGTTTTTTCTACATACTTAAGTTTTTTCAATGAGATAAGTTTCATTTCATGATTTTGAACAATATGACATAATTCATCAAAATATTTAAACTTTTTGAAAATAATGGACTTGTGTAATGGGACAAGAAGACTTTTTTTGAAGATGTATTGAATCTCTTTATCGACCATTAGATTGGTTATTTTATCCAACATTGTCTTATACCTTAAGACATATGCATTGATAGGTTCATTGGTTCTGTGTTTGATTTTTTGAATTTAAGCATAAGAAAAAAAAATAGTAATATTGATATAAAAGTGTGCCAAAAATTGATCTCCAAGAGGTTTGAATGTGTTTAATGATTAGAGTGGCAAATCATAGAACCACCTTAGATCATAGTCCTTGAGGCTCCTTGGAAATATTTTAGTCAAAATTTTATCACTAGAGGCATAATCAAGGCATACCACATAGAAAGATTGAAGATAATGTTCAGGATTATCCTTGCCATCATAAAATGTGAACTTAGGTGCCAAAAAACTAGTTGGCAAGGGGTACAAATAGACCTATGTTACAAGAGGGTTATGCAACACCTCTTTTAAATCAATATCATAAGGTGATTTCATGTAATTTTTTTCAATATTTGTAACCTTATTTTACAAAAGTTTTATAATTTGGACAAGATATTGAAACCTCTTAGTATTTAAGGTTGGAAATTTTATAATATACCAAAGGTGTACCCATAGTTTGAGTGTATATAGGCATTGAAAATGGTAATTTGGTTGAAGTATTTATGTTTCCCATGTAATATGTAGGTATAGTTGGATGTTTTTCAGGAAAGGTGTGAACACATATCTTTTACACCCATTAGAAGTATGAAGTGGTGATGTGCCCAAGGGGAGTGTGTTGGTATATGGGGATGGCCCATATCTCTAATATCATGATCAATGAATGGATTACTTATATACACTTTTTACCTATTTATTTTCTAATATGGTTATTAATATCTCATCAAGATATTCATGATTTTTCCAAATACAATGTCAAAAAATAAAAAGATTATGTAATTGATCTTTATCTATTTACGCATTTTCACTAGATGCATCATTTACATGATCTGAATCACTTTATATGATAATGTTTTTAATATGTAGCTTAGTTTCATTAATAACGTCTTCATTAGATATAGTATTGGTTACTTCATTGGTTTGGACCATCTTGTGTGGATAATAAGGAAGCTCTAGGTGTTCGATAAAAACACTATATAATCTAGGGATATGCCTAGGTTAGATACAAATGATAGAATAAATCTAAAAAATTATAGCAATGAAAAACCTCAAAAGGCTAAGTACTCTAGGGTAAGGTAGGTTTTTCATAAATAGGTGGGTTCACCAAATGTTTAACCCTAAATTGAGATGGGTCAATATATCATAAGGTTAATAATATAGAAATGAATAAGCACAAGGGTGATGAATAAATGTATAGTGAGCCAATTAATTACAAACTCAAATAGATAGTGTTTTAAATTTATAATATTGAGAAATACTAAAAATGGAAAGTATATATATTTATTGATATTTTAATGAATTAAAAAATTGAGAGTACTTATTTGTTTTACCATGTGAATGTAGATCTGATTTAAAATATGTTCAAATCATATTGGATATAGATTTTATATCAAACATTAGATTCTATAAATTTAGACTTTGTATCCTTCGACACTTGCGTTAGATTTGGATAATTATGTTGATTCTACTATCTAACCTAGACACAAGTGTCTAATAAAAAATATTAACTAGATTTTAGCACAACCACTTGGATACTTCTAAGTTTATTTTTCATTTACTATGGTGTGTGTAGATCTTGTATACAGGATGTCACTCTTTGTGAAATGATCAAACCCTATATTTTTTTCTTTTGGTGTGACTATGGGAAAAATGGGTTAGTGGGCACAAAGTGTCAAGCTATCCTAAAGACCCCTCTAAAAATGGGTGTTGCCTACATATCCAAATACTCTTAAGCAGGCTTATGTATTTATCCCTTACATGTTGTCTTGTGTGTGTATCAAGATGCAACATGTGATAAGTAATTACATAAAGTGACCTACTTTATAACTTAGCAAATACGGCTCATATAATGCTCCTTTAGTACATCATAACTATATATGGGTTGTCCCTATGATTTAAATTTAATTAAAAAAGAAAAGAGAAAATTTTCTCACTTGATTGCTTCATTGAGTGCTTTTGGTAAGTTACCATGTGAGTTGTTTGGTGTGTTCTAGGCAAAGAATGAATGAGGGTTGATCATGTGTGTGTGTGTGTCTATATCCATTTTGTAAATATATCATGTTAAATAAATTATATCAACCATAGAGATACCTTTAATTTGTAAATTTGATGAATTTAAAACACTAGACACATAGTTTTGCACAGGGAACTAGCATTGGCATAGTCAATGGGTTAGGATTCAAGTGTCCAAGAAGCTGAAGAATAGGTACAGGTCTAAAAATTTTAAAAGATTATAGTAAGTATCATTATATAATTTGAGAAGCATAGAAGGCCTAGTAATTAAAATAACATATAATCAGAAAAAGATATATTAAATGGGCACAAGAGATAACAGATGTGATCTTTTCAATAGTAGGAAGGTCTTAGAACTGAAGGGTGTAGTCATGATAGGTACCTTCCAAGTATACAATACTAAGTGTTAAATAATTTAGATCTAGTGTCTAAATTCCCCCTTTTAATCTATTAAAGAGATTACTAGTTTAAATGAAAATTAATGCATACCTGGGTGTGTATAACACACCTTGTCTTTGCATGAGTACCACTTGAGTGTTTTGCTAGTGACTAGCCTACATCTAATAGCATGTTATAGTATACAATTAGTGCATATAAACTAGAATTGAAATATTTTTAAATTATTTAAAGTAAAGAGAACAAGGTTAGGAGAACACATGTGTATCAATGTAACCAACTTGACTTATGGTAATTTTATTTCAATGGATTCTTTATTATGTTGATTCTACTATCTAACCTAGACACAAGTGTCTAATACAAAATATTAACTAGATTTTAGCATAACCACTTGGATACTTCTAATTTTATTTTTCATTTAGTATGGTGTGCTTAGATCTTGTATATAGGATGTCACTCTTTGTCAAATGATCAAACCCTATATTTTTTTCTTTTGGAGTGACTATGGAAAAAATGGGTTAGTGGGCACAAAGTGTCAAGCTACCCCAAAGACCCCTCTATAAATGGGTGTTGCCTACATATCCAAATACTCTTAAGTAGGCTTATGTATTTATCCCATACATGTTGGCTTGTGTGTGTATCAAGATGCAACATGTGATAAGTAATTACATAGAGTGACCTACTTTATAACTTGGAAAATACAGCTCATATAATGCTCCTTTAGTACATCAAAACTATATATGGGTTGTCCCTATGGTTTAAATTTAAATAAAAAAGAAAAGGGAAACTTTTCTCACTTAAATTCTTGATTGAGTACTTTTGGTAAGTTTCCATGTGAGTTGTTCGGTGTGTTCTAGGTGAAGAAGGAATGAGGGTTGATCGTGTGTGTGTGTGTGTGTGTATCCATTTTGTAAATATATCATGTTAAAGAACTTATATCAACCATAGGGATACCTTTAATTTGTAAATTTGATGAATTTAAGACACTAGACACATAGTTTTGCATAGGACACTAGCATTGACATAGTCATTGGGCTAGGATTCAAGTGTCCAGGAAGCTGAAGAATAGGTACAGGTCTAAAATTTGTAAAGGATTATAGTAAGTAGCATTATATAATTTGAGTAGCATAGAAGGCCTGGTAATTAAAATAACATATAATCAAAATAAAATATATTAAATGGGCACAAGAAATAATAGATATGATCTTTTCAATAGTAAGAAGGTATTAGAACTGAAGGGTGTGGTCATGATAGGTACCTTCCAAGTATACAATACTAAGTGTTAAATAATTCAGATCTAGTTTCTAAATTCCCCCCTATAATCTATTAAAGAGATCACTAGTTTAAATGAAAATGAATGCATACCTGGGTGTGTATAACACACCTTGTCTTTGCATGAGTACCACTTGAGTATTTTGCTAGTGACTAGCCTACATCTAATAGCATGTTATAGTATACAATTAGTGCATATAATCTAGAATTGAAATATTTTTAAATTATTTAAAGTAAAGAGAACAAGGTTAGGAGTACACATGTGCATCAATGTAACCAACTTGACTTATGGTAATTTTATTTCAATAGATTCTTTATTATTTAGATTCTATATCGAACATTAGATTCTATAAATTTACACTTTGTGTCCTTCGACACTTGCGTTAGATATGGACAATTATGTTGATTTACTATATATCCTAGACATAAGTGTCTAATACTAAATATTAACTAGATTTTAGCATAACCACTTGGATACTTCTAAGTTTATTTTTCATTTACTATGGTGTGTTTAGATCTTGTATACAAGATATCACTCTTTGTCAAATGATCAAAACCTATATTTGTTTCTTTTGGAGTGAATATGAGAAAAATGGGTTAGTGGGCACAAAGTGTCAAGCTACCCCAAAGACCCCTCTATAAATGGGTGTTGCCTACATATCCAAATACTCTTAAGTGAGCTTATGTATTTATCTCATACATGTTGGCTTGTGTGTGTATCAAGATGCAACATGTGATAATTAATTACAAAGAGTGACCTACTTTATAACTTAGAAAATACAGCACATAGAATGCTCCTTTAGTACATCATAACTATATATGGGTTGTCCCTATGATTTAAATTTAAATAAAAAAGAAAATGGAAACTTTGCTCACTTGAATTATTGATTGAGTGCTTTTGGTAAGTTACCATGTGAGTTGTTTAGTGTGTTCTAGGTGAAGAATGAATGAGGGTTGATCATGTGTGTGTGTGTGTGTGTGTGTGTGTGTGTGTGTGTGTGTGTGTGTGTGTGTGTGTGTGTGTGTGTGTGTGTGTGTCCATTTTGTAAATATATCATGTTAAAGAACTTATATCAATAATAGGGATACCTTTAATTTGTAAATTTGATGAATTTAAGACAATAGACACATAGTTTTGCATAGGACACTAGCATTGAAATAGTCATTGGGCTAGGATTCAAGTGTCCAAGAAGCTGAAGAATAGGTACAGGTCTAAAATTTTTAAAGGATTGTAGTAAGTAGCATTATATAATTTGAGTAGCATAGAAGGCCTGTTAATTAAAATAACATATAATCAGAATAAGATATATTAAATGGGCACAAGAGATAGCAGATGTGATCTTTTCAATAGTAGGAAGGTCTTAGAACTGAAGGGTGTAGTCATGATAGGTACCTTCTAAGTATACAATACTAAGTGTTAAATAATTCAGATCTAGTGTCTAAATTCCCCCCTTTAATCTATTAAGGAGATCACTAGTTTAAATGAAAATGAATGCATACCTAGGTGTGTATAACACACCTTGTCTTTGCATGAGTACCACTTGAGTGTTTTTCTAGTGACTAGCCTACATCTAATAGCATGTTATAGTATACAATTAGTGCATATAATCTAGAATTGAAATATTTTTAAATTATTTAAAGTAAAGAGAACAAGGTTAGGAGTACACATGTGTATTAATGTAACCAACTTGACTTATGGTAATTTTATTTCAATAGATTCTTTATTATGTAGAATCTATATCAAACATTAGATTCTATAAATTTACACTTTGTGTCCTTCGACACTTGCATTAGATCTGGACAATTATGTTGATTCTACTATCTAACCTAGACACAAGTGTCTAATACAAAATATTAACTAGATTTTATCACAACCACTTGGATACTTCTAAGTTCATTTTTTATTTACTATGGTGTGTTTAGATCTTGCATACAGGATGTCACTCTTTGTCAAATGATCAAACCCTATATTTTTTTCTTTTGGAGTGACTATGGGAAAAATGGGTTAGTGGGCACAAAGTGTCAAGCTACCCCAAAGACACCTCTATAAATGGGTGTTGCCTACATATCCAAATACTCTTAAGCAAGCTTATGTATTTATCCCATACATGTTGGCTTGTGTGTGTATCAAGATGCATCATGTGATAAGTAATTACATAGAGTGACCTACTTTATAACTTAGTAAATATGGCTCATATAATGCTCCTTTAGTACATCAGAACTATATATGGGTTGTCCCTATGATTTAAATTTAAATAAAAAAGAAAAGGGAAACTTTTCTCACTTGAATGCTTGATTGAGTGCTTTTGGTAAGTTACCATGTGAGTTGTTCAGTGTGTTCCAGGTGAAGAATGAATGAGGGTTGATCATGTGAGTGTGTGTGTGTGTATCCATTTTGTAAATATATCATGTTAAAGAACTTATATCGACCATAGGGATACCTTTAATTTGTAAATTTGATGAATTTAAGACAATAGACACATAGTTTTGCATAGGACACTAGCATTGGCATAGTCATTGGGCTAGGATTCAAGTGTCCAAGAAGCTGAAGAATAGGTACAGGTCTAAAAATTTTAAAGGATTATATTAAGTATCATTATATAATTTGAGTAGCATAGAAGGCCTGGTAATTAAAATAACATATAATCAGAATAAGATCTATTAAATGGGCACAAGAGATAGCAGATGTGATCTTTTCAATAGTAGGAAGGTCTTAGAACTGAAGGGTGTAGTCGTGATAGGTACCTTCCAAGTACACAATACTAAGTGTTAAATAATTTAGATCTAGTGTCTAAATTCTCCCCTTTAATATATTAAAGAGATCACAAGTTTAAATGAAAATGAATGCATACCTGGGTGTGTATAACACACCTTGTCTTTGCATGAGTACCACTTGAGTGTTTTGCTAGTGACTAGCCTACATCTAATAGCATGTTATAGTATACAATTAGTGCATATAATCTAGAATTGAAATATTTTTAAATTATTTAAAGTAAAGAGAATAAGGTTAGGAGTACACGTGTATCAATGTAACCAACTTAACTTATGGTAATTTTATTTCAATAGATTCTTTATTATGAAGCTTTGGTGCTTAGATTAGAATAATATTAAAACCTAAAATTGTAAATATATATAAATATTTTATTAAAACTTCCCCCAACCTTGGATAAAGGTGAGTTTCTAGTTAGTAGTTAAGATTATCTCAACCATGCATCATAATCATACTTATAACTTGGTGAGCCTGAGTAATCCTAGTCAACACACACTATAAATCTAGTTTAGGTGGATGGTTTGATCACTCCATCCAATAAACTTGGTTATATTTAGTGATTTAATCAACTCAACCTTGCCAAAATTGAACCAACTATTGCAGTATATTTTCTTAATAATAGTCCATAAAAGTTCATCTTGGTGTAGGCTAAAGTTCGTAGAAGTATTTGAAATATGAAAGGTGACTTGATTTTTTCAATATAAGGTACTTTTTTATGTGTAATATACAATTCATATATGTATCAAGCTAAAACTTCGGTATAAAAATGGTACCAATGTATAGAATGTTTCCATAAGTGTGTATTTGAATCATATAATCATGTAATTTTGGCTAATTTTGAAATTTTGAAAGTGTGGAATAATTTGAAATTTAGAACTGGTATAATTAAGGATAAAATTTTTCCAAATCATGTCCCCCACTATAATCTAATATACCGAGTAACTAATAAGGGCATAAGCCATGCCTTTATGGCATACCCCCACTAAAATATGAAAGTGTGAAGGTGTGCATGCCTATATGACATGCCCCCTCTAATATGCCACCCCTTTTGAGGTCAAGGTAATTATAATTGGTTGTCACCTTATGTCAAAATAATAATATAACTATATAATCTATGAATATATCATGTAACATATAGGAGTAACATGTCTAGTTAGATATAGTAATGAGGTACATAGGATGTGATCACATCAAGACCTAAGATGCATGATGTGAATCATGGTAACATCTACATCATAATAGTACATTCTCAACAATCAATCAAGCACACACATAGGATAACTCAAAATTAAATCAAAATACAATGGCTCGAGGATACCTCAAACAAGGGGCATGTTTAAACTCTACACAGTCAAAGGGATGTGTATTATTTAAATGTCCATAAATTAAAAAATGACATATTTAAATGTCAACATATTAAAAACTATGACATATGCCAATGTCATAATAGGAAAACATAGGCATGAGGGCCACAATCAATGGAGCATATTCAAATTCTCAAATAAACAATACAATGCAAGGCAAGACACTCAAGGAAGTGCATAAATGGAAAGCATGGAACATAAGCAACTAGAATAAACATGGCATACTAATCCTTGGATATATGTTATCAATGAATATCAATTTTAATAATCATTTTTTTAATTTCTATAAGCTTGATGATAATAAAAAACTAATTTGGTGGTATAACATTTATGAAATTCTCAATTAGTAGAAAATTGATATGGCTTAAGTAAAGTAACATCATTATATTTGATAAATTGATTAAGAATATTATGAAGTGATTATGGTAATTTGATAAAATTGTGAGTGTCCTTATAAGTAGGAAATTTAATACTTTTATTAGTTTGTGAAATTATTTTGATAGTTTGGTCCTCATTCTTGTTTTGAAAATTAGATGCGTCTTAGGTTTAAATATTGTATTTCCTCAAAAATTTAAGGCAATGGACATATTTAAAAAAAAGGATACTTTAAAATAGGGGCATTCATTAGTTTAATATCAATGTTGCATATCACATTAAAAATTTCATCAAAATATTCATTTGTTAAAACATGACTTTGTACTCAAGACAAGAGATAATACTATTTGATAATGTTATTTACATCTCATTGTTATGAATTTGGTGTTACATTTTCATAATCATGATTTTAAATTTAAGAACATAATTAGGAAGGCTTTCATTGAGTCCTTGTTTGATTTTATAAAATTTGAGAAAATGTGACCTATTAATTAATTTTAATAAAAAAGTGTGGTAATAACATATCATCCCATAGGTAAGGTGTGAAACCATTTTAATGCATAGCCCATGAGACTTCTAGGAAATAGCTCGGTCATTAGGTAAATTATATCTATTCTATGGGATAAAAATAGTAAGTGTAATTTAAAATATATGGAACATTCTTACTTGAAACAACTATGGAATTTTGAAAGTGAAAAAAATGGTATAGAAGGAAGAAAATAACTTTGTGTGAAAACTTAACTACTCACTATATAGGAACATGTTCACCGCCTATTTTTTAACCAATGAATATATACAAGAAATATTCTCCATTTTGATTCTATGACAAATGAACATGTCAATAATAATTTAATGTGTACCATGCATCATTTTATGTTTTATAGTTTTTTTATGAAAATTCACTCCAGATGCCATTTAATCCTCTATTTTCACTTCTTTGAAATTATGGGAAGAATGTTTGAAATGATATATTCTTCCTAAATTGACATGATTCACCACAACACACATGGAAATGATAATGGATATATTTAGTTATGTTAGGAAACATGAAGTGAATTTTTCCTACATATAGTGCATGCTAGAATTAGACCCCACATAGTTATTTTGAAATGTAAATGAAATCTCAGACAATGGTTTTAACCTCCTATTACCTAGAATTAATATTTCAACTATATGAACATTCACCTAACCCTATTTTGGTATAATTATATGATTTCACAATAGCTTTAATTAAATAATTTCATAGGGTGGCTTAATGGTGAAGGTTGTTCCTCAAGTTTAGCAAGGGATTTTCATCAGTTCAAGTATCAAACATATGTATAGATCATCATATCATTCTTACTAAGATATTATTTCTTTGTTATTGACTATAAATGATTTGTATATATAAGACTCATTGGGATATGAAATGCACAATTTATAACTATATAAAAGTGTGTTATGTAAAATAAAAGGTGAAATAAAGTGGGCCAAGGTGGAAGGACCCACAAAAATTAAGGAGACATATCCGGTGACCAAATAAATCCACATGGGGAAGATTCAATGATATAATTGTGGTTAATGAATTTGTTCTAAGAGAGACAAACACTCAATAAGGGTGTAAGCATCTTATAATATATGCATACAATGCTTAAAATCTAAAATGTATGAATATTGAATAAATATGGAAGTTAGAAGGCTAGAGCGAAATAGTGTGGGGTAGGAAGTATCCTAAAATAATAAAAATATGTATAAGTGGACCAAGTGTGAAAAATAGGTAAAATATCCTATAGAAAAAGGAATTGTACCAAATTTAGGTGTTTAAAAATAGAGAGTATAATCGGTGTAGGACTTCTAGAGTCAAGGCTAGAATTAAAATTAGGGGGGGTTTATTATAAACCAAGGGGATATAATTAGCCTATAATCAAGATCATTTGGGGATATAGAATGAACCAATGAGGATATCTCTAGAATAAAAACTAAGATTATAACCAAAGTTAGGGTGATTATAATCATAGCTGATAATTTAAACAAAGAGGAATTAGATGAGCTCAAGGAGGTTGATTCACTATGGCATGCTTCAAGTTATGTGGCCACTAACCACTATCATAGGTAGTGTCCAAAATATCCAACTAGCACACATTAAAATTATTCGCATAAGACTAATAAATTCTTGGACTTGACCTAAAAATAATATAGAGGGACAAGGCCAAGTTGGTAAGCATGATAAGAGTTAGAATAAATAATGGAGGATCCATCCACTAACATGGAGGAATTGGGCCTCATGTTAACACTATGAAGAGTTGGGTATCAACCCAACTGAGGTATATTGACATTAAACAAAAAGAGTTTTGTGTGAAAATTGGATTTAAAAGTTATAGACTATTCTAATGCACATTTTTTAGAATTTTATCTTGATCCAAGTGAAATATTTAATACAAAATATCCAAGGAAAGGTACAAACCATGTAGAAAATGGAGAATAAAATCAAATAAATTTATAAAAAAATATTTAGCACAATAGGAATATAGGTTTTGATAAGATTTTTTCATTGCTAAAACAAGTTTGGGTTTTACATTTTTTGAGGACATAGCTCACTTGAGGTATGGGGGAAGTACAAAATTAGGTTAGACAACATTTGAAATAAATTATAGTTTTCAAGAGTACAAGCTAAGCAAAGGAGATAATAATTGATGCTAAGATCAATGATTAAGATCTAAAAAAACATCCTTAAGGATGCAGGGGTAGATGTAAACATTATAAATAAACATACATGGAGAACTATGGGTAGTCTAAGACTAGTCCCATCAAAAAAAAATCATGATAAATAAGGCCCACTCAAAATAAATTTGGGCATTGAAGAGAACAAAACTAGGCATCATGGGGACTAAGTTCATAAAAAAAATTGAACTAATTGAGTTGGAGGAAGCTTAAAATTTACCCAAAAATATTTTAAATAAATATGGTGTTATGAGAATCAATTTTATATGTGATTTAAACAATGATATATTAGTTTTTAAAATGGGATGGAAATGGTGCTCATCCCACAAGACAATGAACATAGGCCATTATATGTAGATAGTGTTGACATTGACTAAGAAATCAATGGCATATATAATATAAATATGCAAGGAAAATTACACCTCAACATATAAGATGATGGGAGACTCAATTGGAGAATTAGAACCTCATTATCTGATACAATACATGTGACATACGATAGGTGGGTCCAAGAAGATTATTAGATGACAAGAAGAAAGTGTGTAGGAATATAGAGGTAACACATGAATTTCATTAAAATAACATTAATTAGATGCAAATGAAGAGAGTGGGAACCAAAAAAATCCTATTAAATAAAATTGAGTTGGTTTTGCATGCATCTCAAGTCACTAAAAAACATTCCAGAATAGTAATGGAAATATCAATATTTTTCAAATGTTTAATGACTCCAATATATATTCATAAAAGAGGTAAGATTTAAAAACATGCTTACCACTAAATATATAACTTGTGCCAAGAAAGGTTATAATATTTATCCATGTATTAACATGAGTTTGGGCACATGGGTGTAAAATAGTTAAGCATGAATATGTGCATAACACATTACAAATGGCATCTAAGAAAATGTACTTAGGGAAACACAAGGAACTAAAAAAATTAAAATAGATCATATGGGAATGTTTTCACCAAATATGTTTATTCTTCAATATAGTGGATAGGACTCTATTATTTATGTTTGCATATAACATGGTCAAATTTTGGTCACATGTGTGTGTGACCAAGAAAATAATATGCAATGATAATTGTGTGCATTTAGAACAAAAACATCAGAAAAATGGAAATTCTTGGTGTGGATATAATTGGGAATCATTATAATGATACAAATTTGAATAAAATCATAGAGGTGATACAATATTTTAACAATGTTATTCAAAACACTAGCAAAAAATTACAGATAAATAGTGTTCAAGAATTGAATACTTGTTGGATAAAAATCCAAGTCAAGTACAATATGAAACAAAGGGAATCTAAATAAATAATTATGAAATGTATGTACACACCATGAAATAGATTTAAAAGTTTGAATATAAATTACTAAATAATGTCCAAGGTTATTTTTAGGTAAAATACTTTAGGAAAAATAAGAAAGAATCTTATAGAAGGAGATTGTTATAAGTATATGCAAACAAATGGATAATATTTGAATCATTGTACACAATAAGAAAATTCAAAAAAATTCTAGAGAATCCATATACCTAAGTAACATCATAATAAACTACGAACAATTTATTTATCCAATAAATTAACTGAAATAATAATAATTAAAAATGAGGAGGATGAGATAGGGCCTCTAACCTTGAAATTTTTTATCTCAAAAAAATACTTCTTTCTTTTTATAATTTGATTCCATTAACTTGTTACTTTTTTTAATAATTTTATTTTATTTATTTAACCTAGTTTGGTAAGTCAAGCAAGGGATTTATTAAAAAATCCATAATCCAAATGTATAAGTTATTAGGATAGATTGTGTAAAATAATTATGTAAATCTAGCCAAGCAAGTTGGGCATTGGGTAACTTGGAATCCTTTTGTCATGTTTCTAAGTACGAGATATATATTTTTATACAAGTGTCAAGTATAAATAATTATGTTTGCTCAAAATTAAAAAATAATAGTTAAATAAACTAATGACACCAAAGGATGTGTGATATTGAGGAAATTAGACTAACTAAGGTAGATACAAATATATGCTTATCTTTTTCCTTGTATAGCTCTGATCTCTTTACTCTCCTTTGCTTTGTCTGATTTTGCTTGTCTCTTCTTGACTTGTATTTTATCTTTTTATTCACTAATGAGTTTTAAATGGACTCTTAAGCCTTTCTATTCATGAATAGTAATCTTCTTAGACTTGAAAACATACTATCCCTTCATCTATCTCTACCCTCTCAACTTGTATCACCATCATTATCATTTCATAGTCCATTCTTAACATTATACTCTTCTATCATGATTCAAATTCTCTCTCTTATATGGACTCATAGGCCTAATAGCCAAACATAGGGTTCCAAGATTCTCTCAAGGGTTATGATGACTGTAAATTTTCACTTTTTGGACTCTTATACATATGCAAACAACTAACACAAACTTAGGGTTATAACTCTCAAAATAATCTCACTTTCCTTCTTGAAGACTAATCTCTTATAGCCCTATTTTTGCCTAAACCTTCTTGTATAAAATGAACTATAGAATTTCATGATAAAATTAAAATATTTTAAAGTACCCATTACCCTAATTAAAATCCACACACAATTACATAATCCAACTCTCAAAGCAAATCACTTAACTCAACACTTCTTGCTAATTAGGTTTACTAAGGTCTAGTTTCAACCCATAGTAATATAATTCATACTAAACCATATGATACCAATCCAAAAACTTATTAATTATTTTATACACATGAAATTATAATTTATTTAAAATTTTAAGGAATATTGGCTGGTTAGAACTCATGTTATTCAAGTTTCTAATTTGAAACCCTAGTCTTGAAGTTGACAGGCTTGATTGAGGCCAAGAGCAATAAAATTGGGTTGTTTTAGTTCTTAGATCACTTAAACATTTTATAATAATTTAAAAACATATTCGATAATCCTCTTTACCTTATCTAATGTTTATTTAGTCTTGTTTAATCATAAAATTGGTTCTTAAACTCAAGTTTATAAAATTATGTATGCTCATATGGATTGTATTAACAAAAAGAAGACTCAAAATCAATTTTCTCTCTTCTAAAATAGTATCAAGGATTTATTTGCACTATTAAAATACCTATACTATTTAAATCATCCTATTTAACCACAATCAAAGTTCAATGATCCTCTTTTCACTTTTTAGTTCTATTATTTAGAGTATACAAACATAGAATTACTCTTAATAGATTGTGTAATAGAATAATGATGTTTCAATGGACTATAATATTCTAGTGGGTTTATAAAACTAAAAATTCTCCCATTTAACAAGTATAACTTTCCAATACTATCTATATTCCAAACCATTGGAATTTACTCAAAAACTATCCAAATAAACCTCTCTTGTTTGACCTTTATAATTGTATTACGAAAGAATTGTTCATAACTAGGACTATGATAATTGGAATAAATGTTTGAATGTAATATTAAATTATCCAATGGATTATTTTAAATTTATAAATAATTATTTAATATTTAATGGAATATCAATCACCTTTCCAATGTCTTAACCTTTCTAAGGAACCTTTAAACAACAACTATACTATCTAAAAATACCTTGTCGACATGATTGTACAAAAACAAAGCCTTTGAAAAAATTTATATACTAAGATTTAAACCTATAAGTTATCCATCCCAATTAATTCATTATTAAATGAATTAAAAAATAAATAGAGTAAACACTTACCAAATATTACTGTAAACTTCAAACACTCTTTTATTGATTGGTTCAATACCTATGTATCCTCAAGTTTATCATATTATATTCTATATTACCATGTAATCTCCCTTCACACAATATGAATTTTATCCTTATATACCTAAAACATTTAAAATAACTTCCTACTCACAACAACTCCACATGGAGATGGCAGTTACCAATTGTTTGTCTTTCTTTATTTACATTTGTGCATTGATTATACATTTCAATACTACTAATAGTAACTACTAATATGATCTAGGACCCCTACCAATACTTAACAACCCTTACATTACTCAAACAACCCACAATTTCACTCTAAAGCAAAGTTAGATTATTTAAATAATCAAATTTGCATTTTTGGAGGGAAACTCCAAAATGACTATAAACAAACCACCTAAGGAATTTAAATAACTTCAAGACACTCTAATGGTCCTTAAGATACCTCTAATACCCCTAAAAAACAAAAAATGGTTCAAATGACACTTTCAAACACTATTTACATTATTCATTGCTTGGTGATTCTTTACATCAATGTGTAGGGGTACTTTACTCATTCTGAAACTAGGAAGATAAAATTAAAGTGTAATATTGATTGAAAATGAAGGAAACTTTAAATTAATTCATAATTCATGAAAACATGATTACAACATTTCCACAAGACCTCATTCAAAAGTGGGAATTTTGTGCATATAGCATAATTACACAATATAAAGGGATATAGAAATTGAAAAATTCAATTAACAAAAAAATTATAGGATGTGAAAATGGAGTTAACACTTATTAAATTTTGGTTAAGGTAAAATTTAATTTCAAAGTGACAAAGACAAAAAAAATTGATAATTGATGAAAATAAGACATAGATAGGATATTTGTGCACATTTCCATAAGGTGTTTTTTTGTAATAATAAAAATAAGATAATAAATAATGGTAAGTACAACATTAGTATAAAATTATAAAGTGCACAAGGAGGCGATCACACGAGAAAAATTAAATATGATATTTGGGTATGTAATGGATAGTAAGTCACTGGTGGAGCATGGTTAGGTCAGGTATTGAATTCCAAAAAGGATATAAAAGGAAACACATTATAGAGTGTTGAATCATTTGATGAATTCTAATTTGGAATTTTTAGATATTTGTAACTAAGGAAGGAATATTCAAGCCATAATCAAGTAATTTTGAGTAAAATTAAAGCAATCTTGATGAATAATAGGTGATTTCGAGTAGGATATTTATAAGAAGGATGAACAATGAATTCACAAGATGATGGAATTAAAACCAATTCATTATGTTAAGATTATAATGCTATAAAATGGAGAAATAAGAAAATTTAAACAAGTTTTCAGATAGAAAGGTTGATTACAAAGAGTGAGGGGAGTATTAATAAGACCATGAAGGGATGCACATAAGGGAGCATCAAGATGATTATTATTTTAAAAAAAGGAAATGGAGGTTACATAAATGATAAAAATTAAGTGGAGTTTAAATAGGTGAAAATAAGGAATTATCCACCATAGGATATAAGAGAGTGTAAAAATCATTGAATAAGGATACATAAGATTCATTATAAAAGGATGGGGGGGTGAATATGGTAAAGAAAACAACATTGTAAAAGAAGAAGTGCCTACACTGATTGATTTTTTGGTGCACCTAGAATAAATTGAGAATGGAGAATATTGGGTAACTTTTGTAGGGTCATTCATGGTGTAAGATATTAACCACCATAAAATATATTATTCTCATGTGATATATATATAAATTTGGAAGACATATAAAGGTATAATTAAAAAAGAAAATTTATATCCTTCATGGGTGTTTGAATTTACATTCTTTGGGAAATCAAATGAAATAGTGAAGTGGATGATTTTTTGAACCCATGATGGTAAATTTTATTTTGTATGGAATATAATTATAATCAATACAACAAATATAAATTAAGTGATAAAACTACCAAATGATGGATAAAATATTCTTGAAGGTATGCAAAAGGAGATAGATTGACAAGGTAAGAGAATTATTGGAAAGAGGGGAATACAAAATTAAGTTAGAGGGAATATGTAACTATTTAGTAAGGATAGTTGTGAGTCTAATAAATATAAATATAACCTCAACCTATTAGATGGAACATGGCTTCCAAAGACATAGTGTTTGTAGACTATCAAATATGCATGAGTAGAAATAAGTTTTTTTTTTTTTGTAGTTTATTATAAAATAGGTGAGTAAGGTATTAAATTGTGTTTGAATTGTGGTATATTTCAATGGTGAAATATTATTGTGTTGATATTTATTAAGGAGGTAAGGGTGTTCTAAAAATAGGGTTTTTTGAAAATACTCATGCAAGGATATAGATATGAAATGTATCTATGATCTCAATTTATGAATACATATAAGGAATTTATGGATAGCTATTATGCACATATTAATAAATAATTTTTAGATGAGTAGATAAATCCATGAAAAATAACATAGGTTTAAGATGGTTTTGTTGAATCATATGAGTATGGAAAATGGAACAAGTGGTAAAAAATACAGTATATGTTAACTATGTGATATATAGAGGTAGCACAAGATAAAAAGAAGGTAGTTATAAGATAAATGGTAAATGAGGATTATTTTGATCAACACATGATCACATATATGTGATCATTTAGAAGAGGTAAAATGTCTATAATATGATTATTTAGATGATGATAAGGAGAAGATCAATCCTCATTTATTTTTAAATGTGTTTACAAAACATTTGAATATAAGTAGTGACCTGAAACCAAATAATGGAATGGTGTTGAGATTCACAAAGACCATAAGAATTCGGTCCATCCCAATGATAAAAGAGAAGAATTAAAATTTCATCATAATGACAAATGATGATGATGATGTTAAAATGAAGATAAAGGAAGTGCACAAGAGAAAGTCTGAGGATGATGAGAAGGAAAAAGATGAGAAAAGGAAAGAAAAGACAAAGACTCAAATAGTGGAGGAGTTAGATTCATTTTCAAAGGGGGAATTGTATGTTTATGGATATAAGTTAACAATAAAATTTATGAAAAAAGTAAAGGTGACATATAATAAAAAAGTGTTAGACATGAGTAAGTTGCATGCAAAATATAAATATGGAAAGGAGAAAGATAAATACTAGACAAAGGAATATAAATAAAAGGAGGGGGTTATTATGGGAGAAAGGATGACATGAAATTGGTTTCTCTACTTGGATAGTGACCAATAGTATCAAAAAAACCCCAAGTCCAATGATGAACATGGAACAACGTAGGAGTGGATCCTCGTAAAAATGATAAGTGGATAAAAACTTAAGGAAACAAGGGATGTAAGAAATTATTATGGAAAAAGTGAAGAAATAATATCATCATGAAGAAAATAGGATCGAAATTAAGTCCTTAAATGAAAAGGAAGAATTGAAAGGTGAATGAGGAATTAAGAAATATATAAAGAACAAGATAATGTTTACCAGTCATAGATCAAAGAGGTAGGTCCTAAAGAAAGAGGTGTTCAAAAGTGTTTAGGGGGAAAATGAAGATTAAGAGAAGTAAGAGTAGGACTGAGAGGAATAAAATTTGTAAGGTGAAAATGAGGATACGATTCCAATAAGATGAATAGGTATAGTTACAATAATGGATATTTCACTTTACTCCATCCCTACACATTCAAGGAAGGAGTAAGAAGAAAATAAAGAGGTGAAAGAAGAAGAGAAAAAATAAAATGAATAATAAAATTTAAAAATATAAAGAGGAAGAATATTGGCCTCAAAATGAAAAGTAAGAGATAAAATATTTACCAAGGATACAAGAAAATGTGTTGGATGTGCCTTTGTCACTAGTTTCAATGACATCATGGGAAATCACACATTTTGACTACATCTCAAATTCAATACATTATAGACTAAAAATTGGTTAAATGAACACTTTTAAAATGGTGAATTTGAGATTCATTAGTTGTTCTTATGGATCCAAGATAAAATGAAGTATTTATAAGTGTGGAGGAGTTGAAAGTTAGTAGAGTCTACATAACATAAAAATTCACAATAAAGCATGTAGATTATATTTTTCAAATATGGTAGGGGAGGTAGATTTGCATGCCATCCTTTTCAAGTTAAAGCAAAATTCACACTATATCTATAATATTATCGACATACCATAGATTTTTAGGCTCAACCATCACCTTTGTAGAAAGATAAACTACCACTGTGGAAGAAGATTAATCATTTTGTAATTGTTCACTTCTATAACTTTTTCTTGTAATGATGTATATATTGTAAATATTTGCCTCATAAGGGATGAGATGTGAGAGAGATAACACAAGTAGATACTAAAATTTTAGCATGGCTTTAGTATCTATATTATCTCACACATATATAATCATGTAAAATATAGGAAAATAAGGGGAAGTGTTTCCCATTATGATCATGGTGACTCACATTATCAACCTTGCTACATGTTGTACACATCTATTTTTTTAACTATTATTCTCATTGAATATATTTTTCATCATTCTATGAATAATTCTACATTTGAATGTGTTTTGGTTTTCTAATGCATTATACAAACCATATCTTACTACTAAGTATAGGGTGTTACATCACAATGACATATTGGGCCCCATGGTTTCAATCATTATCAGATAAATAAATTTCATATTATTGTAAACACATAAATACACAAGAAAAAAGGATTACCAATTACCCAAAAAATCATAGCAAGAGCAAGATGGTTGATTCCAAAATGCATTCATTGAGGCATTCTCAAACATATAAAATCTTATTCGGGATGCCATTAAGGAGAAACACCATGAATATTTTTTCCAATTTCATGAAATTATGGTAAAATTTTGTCCAAAAAACACTCCTAAATTATCTATGTATATGTCATTTCAATTAAATAGTCATTTCAATCAATATGTACATCCTAATGTTCAAGGTAAAACTCATTGTCATATCATTAGATGGTTGTATTTGAAAACTTTAGGCCTACTTCCCAATAAATTTATTTAGACACAAATAAGATCATCTTCACATTACTGAAAATTTCCATTTTAGTGTCCCACTAGTGGGAAACCTTAAATGCATATCATGATAAAAATGTAGAGCCCATTGAGACTCAGAATTCATTTTTCAATGCCCTAAAGGATGATAATTACCTCATCAAACACTATGAGGGTGAATAGATCAAGTTCAAATAGTTACACTAAGGTAAGGAGTACTAGTTGAATTCTATACCAAAAAGTTCCATGACTACATTTCTTATTTTGAGTATGACTTGACAAAGTATCATATGGTGATAAAAATAATTATTATAATCTCAAATTATATTCAAGAAAAAATGGAGTTGTTAACTTCCAACACATTATGGAAAGCATAAGACAACATCATAAGATTGAAGACAAGGCATAAACGAAGTATAATTAATCTTCGTCATCACATTCCATGTGTAAGATCTAGCCCATACACAATGAACCACTTAACCCTAATGCATTTAACAAAAGCATGCCTCACAAGGAAGAGAAGCCTGAGATGTTCACACAATACTAAAATAATCCAACATGTTTTATGCTAGATAAAGGTAAGAATAACCAAGGTAACAAGTGGTTTCTTAAAAAATAACCAACACATTGACAAATTATAAACATTGTATGCAACCATCTTTAATTTTAATTCTACATTTGGTTTCATTCATAAGGATGATGATAACCTATACAACATTTTTTTGAGCACTAGTGACACTACCATGGACACTGATAAGTAATGGGAACATCTCTTCCAAACAAATTTTTTGGTGAACAATTAGCCCATTCACACCATCATCAATGTTGAAATCTAGAAGAAAACTAATGTGCAAGTTATATCCCAAAGCCGAGGTCTTACCTCTAAATCACACCCTAAACCATACTCTTTATTTTGGATTTAACAATGGAATATATGTAAGTCCAACAAAAATGTAATTTTTACTATAAATTTCATCCCAATAAGGACATATTAACCTTTGGATCACACAACTTGAGGTTTTGAAATATTTTTTGGAAGGTGATATTTGTATAACCACAAAGTTACATATCAATCCAAAAAAAATTGGTGGACTTTTAGTTTCAAGTAATGTTTTATCAACCTCTTGGAGTCACCTCCACTAACCAAAATCACTTTGGTCTCTTCTAAAAAATTATACAAGCTCATCTTGTACATGAATATCTATGTGTTACTCATGATCCACCCACACGCACCTATGTAGGAAATAAAACATGTATTGGTAGTGCACCATGTAGAGAAAACACTACTATAAAATAACATCCATCATGATACTATAGTAATGAGGATACTCCTTTGAAGAGTTAAATAGTTTGCCAACACATTGTGTGGTAAAACATCCAATCATTTTTTTCTCTGGATACCATCTTCTAAATATTCCATTATATCATATGTCCTTTTTGTATAATCATGAATTATAGTACTAGATCCAAGATATTATTGATAAAGTAAATATTATACTAATATTTTTGCCTTTTAAAACCCTGATAATCCTTATGCCAGATAAATATGGCACAGCTCTTTTGCATTAGATATCATACACTCAATAAGATAATGGTGAAAAATTAGTACCCATTTTCACACATTGATGAGCTCTTGGACCAGATCTAAGGTGCACAATACTTCACAAAGATCAATTTGAATTTAGGTATCATTAAGGGCTAGTCCATCATAAGGACTTTTGGATGACAAAATTAAAAAATTTAGGATTGTATGAGTTTTTGGTTATTAATTTCAGATTTACCATTGCACCGAAGCATTTGTGAGCTTCATGGATGTCTTACTCAAACCCTTAACTAACTTATTTATCATCATCTATTTATATGGAAACCTCATATTCAACAAGACTTATGAGGATCATGTGGAGCACATCTCATGTGTCTTAAACACATTGAAAAAACAAAAATTTCAATCCCATTTTAGAAAAATTACATTTGGGATCACATAGATTCAATATTTGGGTTAATCATTGACCATGTAAGGATCCACATAGATATAGAGAAGATCAAAGTAATATAACATTGCACAAATCTATGCAATCTCATTGAATTGAATATTTTCTTAGACTTATTAATTTTTCCTTGTTTTATTTTATATAATATGGTCTCTCATTCAAATCATGTGTGTTAAATAAACATTCCACTGGCACCTAAGAAACAATATTATTTTAAGGATCTCAAATAGTACCTCTACGTAGCACCCATTTTGAAAATACCTTACATTGGACATCCTTTTGAGATTAAAAATGGTGCATCTAAATATGAACTCAACATGATACTCAAAAAACATAGACATCTAGTCACATATCACTCAAGATCATTTATGGACATGGTTCATCATCATTACACCTATGATAAATAATTTTATGTCATTGTGCAAGAAATAAAGATATTACACCACTACATCTTTGGTAAGGATAAAATCATCCTTTTTTATCATAATCCATTTTAGTTTTTTCTTAGACAGAGTTAGTTATAGAATGTGTGACATATGAAATGGATGAACTAATTGCATGAATTCCATGTGGTGATAAATCACAAGAATAAAAATGACAACAAGGTAGTAGACTATATCATCCGACCATCAATACACAAACTTATATTAAAATTTTGATATTTAACTACATAAATGTTGGATAATATCTATTATTAGTATATTTTTTGAGAGAAAATAAAGAACCTAAATTATCGATAGGTTATCCAAGAACAGTAGGGATGGACATGTGTGACCATAATGTTTATGATAATGTATCTCTCTACTTAGCAGACCATGACTTCATAGAAGTGTATATCACTATCACATAGGGTGAAAATTTTTGTAATTTATACATTCCCTAACATTATTATTTAATGGCACACCTCACCAAATAATCATCTAAAATGCAGATTAAAACCAAGCTAGTGGAACACTTTATCATTACCAAGACATTGACAATAATTCAAAAACCATTCTACTAGCCTCACATGCACACTAAAATTGAATGTAATAATCAATCATGCATTCCTTATTAAAATTCCAAACCCAATAATAAAAAAATTAAAATTTACATAGTGCTACTAGTTTCATCCAGGTCATGGGAATCCATCATATGTGTTTCATGAATATAGTACCTATGAAAAATCATTGTAATGACTGTGTTAGTTTTATTGTATAAGTTTTCTAAGATGACCATAATAGTTTCCTACAATATGAGCATCAACATATAGGAAACCACATGCTCTTTATTCAACCATATTTGAGTTTATTTTGATCTGCCAACATATATTATGATGATTGTGACCCACAATTTGTTATCCACTTTTGGAAATGTTTTTAGGATATGATGGATACACATTTTGACCATCATAAAACATTTCATCCCCATACATATGGACAAATAAAATTTTTAAACCACACACTTATGTATTTTTTGAACATGTGAAATAGTGTGCATCCATGCACTTGGGATGATAATTTGATTTACATCCAACATGCCTATAATAGAGTTATGCATAGATCTATGGATCATAGTCCTTTATAGACATATCTATATTCCAACCAATGACACCCCTGGACATATCCTATTATGCACCATCTAACATGACATTACATGTACAAAAACAAAAGTGTACAAGGTGCATAAATTTGTTTAATACATATAGGTGTCCACCACTAGGTTTAATAAATATTATCACACCAAAAAATATAGTATAAAAACCACTATGATGCACACCTCATGAGTTCAAGGAGGTAGATAAATTCTATTTACATCTTAAGAATGAATGCTTCAAGGGTTCTCAATTTAATATAAGGTCTTTGTATTATGGGACATACACAATATTACATCAAGCTAGAGACAAGACATTTATTTTTAACCTACCAAAGTAATTTAGTTTTCATATAGTATTTAACATGTAAATCATCAAACCATAATTTATACCTTTTCTTGAGCAACTATTAATGCATCATCCTTCATATTTGGATCCTAAGAAATTATTCCAAACACTGAAGAATAAAATTATTCAATTGATAATAATGTGAGCATGCTAAGGCATATATAAATTATTTTGAGTGACCAACTCTAAGAAATATATTGGTCAAGTTAAGTGGTACAAAATTTGGAAATTTTAGGTTCAATTTCCATAATTAAAAAAACACATAATAAGGACCACTGCTCCTCAATAAATTAAAAAATATCCTTGTGTAGATTCCATATGGATATATGTAATATTAATATGAAATGTGTGCTTATAGCACCTAAAACATCTCATGACATGTGTGCAACCTTTAGGTATCTATATGAGTTTTCTTATCACATCGCAACATGCCAAACCAAACTCCAACACTATGAAAGTGCATCTAGGAACCACACTATGTGCATCAACCTATAGTAAATTACATAAAATATATAAACTCATGATATTAAAACACAAACCACCATATCATACAATTCCATAGTTCCATTCAATAAATTCAACCTTCAACATCCACATTAGCATTTTTATACCATAAAACATGCTAGTTGGTACATCTCAGATTTTTTTTTTGGTATACCTCAGCTTTGGAAGTTTAACTCTCACACCTACAAGAAGCTAAACCACCATGTAGTTAGAATATGAAAAATATTTTAGTTGTTCACTTTTTTAATTTTTTCTCTTAATGATGCATGTGTTGTACCTATCTCACCCATAAGGTACTTGAGATGAGATAGGCACACAACTAGATAGGAGAATGTTAGTGTGCCTTGAGTATCTATCATATCACACACATTTGTAATCACATACAATATAATAGAAATCAAAGAATTTCCCCCCCCTTATAATCATGGGAATGTGGATTCTCAACCTTGTTTCACATTGTACACATTTTTATTTTCCATTATTATTCTAATTGAATATAAGATCCACCATTTTAAAAATACTTTCATGTTGGAATGTGTTTTATTTTAATACTAGTATATTTTTCCTATATGCATTTAAAACCCCATAAATTTATTTTAATTACATGGTTGTCTACCCCATTGGTATTATGGGTCCAATGGTGTGGATCATACATGACACACAATAAACACTTTATGTGTTCATCGATTCTTGAGACTATATCTACCACTACATTTTTTGTATCTTCTTCTATTTAGGTTGAAATTCAAACCCTAAGATCTTTGAGATCCACTTTAATTTATCTTTTGATGATAACCTTTATTTTAAAGAGTAGTTTAGATGACTATGATTCTTTTTCACCTTATCGTGATTTCCCATATTCTCAATCTCACTTTAACTATGATGAATAATGTCAACCTCTAAAAAAAATTATGCAATTTTCTCAATCTCATTTTTTCACATATTTTTACCTATAAGGACTAATGTTTGTTGGTTAGCTCCCTAATAATATTTTAATTGAATTATCATGATCTATTTTTTTTAGTAAACCCTTTCAGTGTGTCCCTAAAAACTATTTAATTCTTTTTCACACTCGCCTAAAAATTTAACCTTGTTGGCACATTTGATTATTTTTCTTCTAATGGAAATAATTGTGCCAAAACCCTACTGATCCTTTTTTGGAATATTTTAATTTTAAGAGAACTTACTATATGTGTAAAATTTTATTGCAACCCTCTCAATTAGAATTTATTTCCTTTAAAATTAAAAACACATGAAAAGTTTTTAGAAGTTCATCTCAATCATGCAAAAAGTAATGAGTCATTGGAATTCTAATATAATATCATATCCTCCCATTAGAATGAAAAACATAGGTCTATAGAACGTGTAGTGCCCCATGGTGATTATAATAATTTAAAATATTCATGAACATTTTATTGTACCCCAATCTATAATTAAAACTTAAAATTTCATATGTTGGTATACAAAACAATTTGAACATGCAATCAACTTATTGTTAATGAAATTGTGAGTAATCCTGAATCAATCAATACTTCCACCCTCTATTTTTCCATCAATCCCACTACCTTTAATGTTTTTTATAATTAATACCCAACACATGGTAATATATATTTTAATGTAGATCTCACCATGTGAAATCCATAAGCCCAAATATGAAGACTACTCTTACCAATATGCAACCTAGAAATTATCAAATAATTAAGTCAAAAGTTATTTGTATGAAAGGATGGCCACAAATATCCTAATACAAGACATAGGTTAAGGATGTATCACACTCCCCTTTTCCCTCCCTTATAAATTCATTTACATAAATAACATAATCTATAATCTAGCTAAATTAAAATGTGTGAAGGGGTGGGAAATACACTTCTCTCACACAATATTTATAATAATATGTCAGGAGGAGTTAGTATTTCATTCCCCACATGAAATATTTAAAACTAATATGTGAAGAGAAGCATACCTTCTCCACTCCTTATTTAACCCTAAATTTAGAATTTTGAGGGACAGGGTTAAAAATATAGAATAGCTTATACGTAAGGGTGATAAACTAATCTATAGGAGGCCAATTAATTTCAAATCTTAGTTAAATAAATATTTTGAATTAAAATATTAAGTTGTGTTAAATATAGAAAGTATAAATTTGAAATACATTTTATTTATTATAATGACAAGGAGAAATGATACTTAGTTAGATTTATAATATGCCAGTAGATTTAAGTTGTACATAGGCAGGAATATACAAGATCATTATTCTAAGACTATCATCAAATTATAAAAAATGATGATTCTAAAGCCACGAATGCTATTGTTGACCTTGGGACACTACCATCAATTATAATGTATGTGATGCAAAGTTATTATCATGTATGTAATGTGTAAGATCTAATTATATAATTCAAGCTAATAAATCAAATAAAATATAAACTAAAAACTTTGAATTCAATGATAGAGAAGAAAATTAAAAAGAAAAAAGAAAACTAAACACACACACTTACAAAATGGAAGTGGAATTAGCTTCATCCATTGTGATGAACATGATTTTATCTTAAATGCAACAGATGTGGGTGTTCAAATATTCTTCAACGTAAAGAGAATTGGGTAGAATTTTGGTATATAAGAGGTTTTTTATGGATTTGATTCACTTAACATAGAACTTTGATAGCATAAATGTGGATGATTAAAAGTAATGGATTGCACATCAATTTATAGGCTTATAAGAGATGAGATGAATGATTGAGGATTATTTGAATTTGTTAAATTATTAAAATAATCTATAATTAGGAATTAGTCCTCATCCATGATAAAAATGACCAATTTTGTTGGTTGAGAATAAAAAGGAGTTGGTTTATTGAGTCAATAAGAATGGGTCAAGTTAGTTGGTTGAGTTAGCAAGAATGGGTCAAGTTAGTTGGTTGAGTCAGCTTGGAAGTTTAAATGTTCTAAGATGACTCACAAGGTGGTTTGACTAAGTTAAAGGATTAGTTGGATGAGTCAACACATAGTTAAAATAAATGTGGATGATGTTTGAGTGAGGTGGAAAATCTAGAATTTTAGTTAGTTTTGGAGGAAAATAGGTATGCATGAATATAATTAATTAATTAATAATCAATTATTTTAATTATAGAGGGAATCGATGTTAGTTTTAAATTTGAATTGTAGAATGAGAAGGGTTAGCATGTCAAAGTTAATTTTGACACTAAATGGTAAAATTTAGGTGTCTAAATTAAATATCCACTAGATCTTGATGTGACCAACTCCACCATTCTAAGTTTTCTATCACCTTTATGATGATGTCTTCATATCTGAAATATAAGTGATCACTCTCTTATTATTGATCAAACCCTAGATCTTTACCCTTATTCACCCTTAGAATGAGTTTTACCAAAAATGGGTAAGTGGGATCATGGTGTCAAGTTAACCTCAAGGACTCCTCTATGAATGAGCAATTCCTACATTTTTAATATTCCAAATAAGGCCTCAGACTTATTTAGTTCTCCCTTATGTGTGGGAGTATGTGTGAACAATGGTGTAATATGTTATATGTACATGCACATAATGATCTAGTTTTTAAATTGAAAAATACCACTCATGGGGTGTTCTACAAATGCTTCAAACCTTTTGTATAATTTTTCATATGACTGATACGGAATTAGGGATGAATAGGGTACAATGACCTAGTTGTGCGATTGATTAGATGAGCCTTGGTAGATGTTTGCTTAGAATTTACTAAATGAATAATGATAAGGCTTAGACTTGTATTTATACCATATGTTTTGAAAATATCTCATAGTAGGATTCAATAATATAAATATACCAACCCATATCTTTGGAATAGTTTAAGATTTGGATGACTTTTGAGTGTTGGACACTAAATAATGATCTGGTAACTAGTGTCCCTCTATGGTTGGTAGCATCTATAAGGATAAAATATATGGATCTATAACTGATATAAAAGGATATATACCAAGTTTTGAGCTTTTTTTAGTGTATAAGTTGTTTGGGTCATTAGAATGATATGGGTCAGGTTATAAAATGAGCATTTATGCATTTTCAGATGGTAAATGCAAGCTTTTCATTAGTGAGAAGTCCAAAATTAAAGGATATATCCATAATTAGTATTTTTTAAATGTAAAGGACTAAGATGCTATAAATATTTATTTTCGGTATCTACATTCCCCCTTTTTAATATAGTAATATATAAGATTGAAATTACTAGGTTTAAAGGAAAGAAATGTGCACCTAGTTTTATACAACACACATGTTCTTTGATTGAGTCCACTTTGAGTGTGTTTCTAGTGTATGACCTATAACCAAGAGCATATTATAGTATAAAATTAGTGCATATAATATAAAATTTTAAATAATTTAAATTCTTGAAAATAAAGTGAGCAAAGAAGGAATACACTTGTGTTTTGATGCAACCATGTTGCCCCTTGGTACTTTGACTTGGTAAAGATGCTTCCTTATGAAGAATTAGAGATTAGATAGGTTCAGACCTAAACCTTGGAGATCTAAAGAGGAATAATGGAAGGTATTTGTTCCCCAATCTGATGTAAGGATGAGTTGTGGCATAGCCATTGAGATCACTAAATCTAAATCATACAACTCAAGTGTGAATATATAATCTAGTGAGGGTGAGTGATTTAATCAATTCATTCTATAAATCTGGCAAGATTAGATAATTTAATCAACCCAACCTATAAATCTAGTGAGGTTGAATGATTTAATCAATTTAACCTATAAAGATAACTAATTACTGTAGACATAAAAGTTTGATAATAGTACTTCCTGATGTAAAATAGTACTTCTTGGTGATAGTAATATGGAAATTTAATTGGTAAATTTTGAAATTTTTAGTGAACTAGTAAGGCATATGAACCTCTAATGTGTCTCAAAATGAAGTACATGTTTCATAAATCTGAAAAAACTTTGTTTCAAATATATAAAAAATGAGTGCCATGTATAATATTCTGACCCAAGTGTATATCTAAATCATGTAACTGTAATAGACATTGTGAAAGTGTGGAGGTCATGTCATTATGGCATGCCCCCACTAAAATCTAGAGATACTAAGAACTGAGTAAGTGTGGATGTCATGTCTTTATGACATACCCCCACTAAGTATCTAGAAACTATGTAAATGTGTAGATCATACCTTTATGGCATGATGCCATTGATATGCCTCACCTTTTGATGTGGGGGAAATAGAATATGAAGAGTACCTTACCTCAAAAGGATAAGGTAAATATATAATATGTGTATGAATCATGTATCATATAGGATTAACATGTATTAGTAGATATATCAATGAAGTTCATAGTGTGTGATCACATGAAGCCTTAAGATGCATGATATGTACCATGGAAACATCTAGAGAGTAACAATACAATCTCAACAAATAATCAAGCACACACACAAGAAAACTCAATGTAATGCAAAATTAATGTTCCAAGGAGACCTCATGTAAGGTGCCTATTTAAATTACATGCAATTTGAAATAAATGACATATTCAAATTTCTAATAAACATATAATGACATATTCAAATGTCCAAATAACATACAATGGAATAAGGTCCAATAGGCAAGGAACATATTCAAATGTTCCACAAGAAAGATAATATAAATCAATAAATACAATCAAAGAAGTGATAGTGTGAATAAATTAAGTATAATCAGCCAACATAAACATATCATATTAGTCCCTACATATATTTTTTAACAAAAACATTAGGTAATATAGCATATCAAGTACATTGTGAAAAGATATGATCATGGATATAGATATGTGTAAGGGTTATTATTTAAGATAAAGAATGATAATGTATAAATGATCATAAAGGATATGTAACATGTATCAATTGTGATCAATGAATTAGATGCCCCCAACATACTATATGGCATTGGTAGAGGAGAGGTTTAACATATATCATGTGGCTATGTTATGCTTGTATCACACTCAAAGATACATGAAACATATATGTGTATATATAAATAGCTATGTTATCTACTAACATGAATCAAAAAACATAGGTGCCAAGTAGCTAGTAAACATGGGAAGGTGAAATATTTTTGTATTTTTTGGGTTATTTGAATGTTTTTGTATTTTCTAGATTGTTTAATTTTTTTGGATTTTTGAATTTTTGTAAAGCAAGGGATAGCTAATAATCCCATCTAAGGGATGATTATATGGTGCTCTATATTCAAACATAATGAACCATACTGATGATACATTCAAGGATCATGTATAGATGTCATATCTAGATCTGGATAGTCAACAATGCTCTATGTATGCCTCATATGAGTATGTGGTCATGAATCTATAGTAGTAGTGGTGGTTCATGGAACCTGTTGTTGAGTGTTCTTTATTTTGTTCGGAGTAGAAATAATTGGAACATGTTTTGTTTATCTAGGTAGTTGGATATGTTATGTAGGATTAGATGAGGATTTCATGGAATCCAATATATATCTCTAGTGTAAAGGTCTCTTAATTATAGGATCCCTAGAAAGGGAATTGCCTATTGATTACCCTTTTACAAATGATTAACCTTAATAGGTTTTATGAGTAGTTATTTGGGAGTAAACTTCTCATGTTCAAGTAGACATTTCTATTAAATTTTATAAACTATGATTACCCTATTGGTATGAATGTATTTAATTTCACTATGGAAGGTAATATATGAATGTTATGTATCTAAAGTCATCCCAATAACATATCAATGATTTTTGTGTATGGTATAACTAAAATGGTATTAACCACATGTGTTATCATAACCTGTAAAGGTATGTCAATATCACCAATAATGTTCTATGATGTCCCATCAAATTCTCTAACCATTTTGGTCAAAGGGTGTAAATCATCATGTGTATATCCCAAATGTGTAAGCAACATCATGGTACATACATTCTCACTAGAATTTTTATCAATCATAATCTATATATAGGCTTATAATCAAGGTGTGTTTGAATAAATAATGAATGAAGATATAATTCATCACCTGTAATTTCAATTTCATCAAAGTAAATGTAGGGTATCTATATCATATGAGGTGTTATGAATGTATAAGTGCCAATAATACCATCTAATGGGTTTCTATAGTGTGGTGGAAGAGGATGTGCATGGTATGTCATTTTCACTTTTGGGTCTTTCTTGTAATGATCTTACAATGAATTTTCAAATATATTTTGGTTTTGATGGTTACCAAGTTATGAACTAAAAGGGAGGATAATCAATGGTGATATGTTGGTTATCAATAAGATCTCAAATCTCATCTTTTATCATATAATTTCTATTTTTAGAATTCATAGGACCTTGGTGATAGCCACAATATGCATTAACATCATATCATTTCGATATAGGTCGACTCATATCAACCTATATAGGATGAGGGATATATATTATATGACACTCAATATGCTTATTAAGTATCAAATTTGGAGATTCAAGTAACAATGTAAATTATCTCTTAGGTGCATTTGATAATATTAGGTAAGTAAGTTTTTGTGACACTAATTAACTATTTTAGTTATTTCCTTTTTAGGTTATGTATGTTTGACCTTGTATCTTGGTTAGATATGAAACCTATTAGGAGATGTAGTTGTATTTTCTACATAACTTTGTTCAATGAAATAAGTTTCATTTATTAGTCTCAGACAATATGGCATAAGCCATAAAAATATTTTAACTTCTTTAAAATAGTAAACTCGTGTAATGGGAAAGGCAAAATTTGCTTAAAGGTATATTGAAACTCTTTATCTACTATTAGATTTTTCATTTTGGCTAACATGGTTTTATACCTCGAGACATATTCATTAATAGGTTCATTAGTTGCTTGGTTTCTCTTAGAAATTTATGCATATGACATATTTTTAGTGATGTTGATGGAGAAATGTGTCATAAATTGATCTATTAGTGGTTTGAATGCTTTCACTAATTCGATTGATAATTCATAGAACCATATTAAAGGTTATTCCTTTAGGCTCCTTGGAAATAATTTGGTCAACAGCTTATCATTTGAAGCATAATCAAGGCATGCTTCATAGAAAGATTAGAGATGTTATTCAAGATCTCCCTTGCCATCATAAAATATAAACATGGTTGCAAAAAAAACTAGTTGGCAAAGGGTGAAAATATATTTCAGATGTTATATGATTATGTAATACATCTTTTGAATCAATAGCATGAGTTTATTTCAAAGTATTTTGTTCAATTTTGGTAACCTAAGCATATAAATTTTTTATAACTTCAAGAAGAGTTTGCACTATAAATCCATTGGGATTAAGATTAGAGACTTGAGAAGTCACTAAAGGGGGTGACAACACCAATTGTGTTAGTGTTAGCATGGAAATTGGTAATTGAGTTGAAGTATTACTTATTCCCATGGAAGATATAGCAATAGTGGCTTAAATTTTAGGGAATGATGGTTTTAAAACATATCATGTACCCCCACTAAATCTAGTAGGTAAGGTTGTGCTCAAGGTTTAGGAAATGGGAAGAAATGTGTTATAGGCATATCCAATAGCCCCAATATTTGTATCAATAGAGAGAAATGGTTTTTAAATAACATATTTTTATTTTTGAGTTTCTAATATAGAATTTAGGATCTTGTGGATATCTTTAGGAGTTTCACAAATGTGCTCTCAAAATAATGCAATAGATTTAACTTGTTCTTGGTCAACTTGCTCATTTTCATTATGCTCCTTTTCATTATCCTCATGATGATATTCATATTCTATGATGTTTTCAATATATGGCTCATTTTCAGTATAGGCACTCTCATTATTTGCATAAATTGACATGGTATTAGTTTGATACATTTTAGATCTCCTAAGGGAAAGCTCAAGATATCCAATAGGAACACCACCTAATCTGGGACCACACCTAGGTTTCATAAAAATGAGAGAATAAATGTGATTAAATACAACAAATAGAAACCTTATCAAGCTTAAAACCCTAAATTAAGCTAAGATGAAGAGACATAGGGGTTGGGTTCACCAAAATTTTAACCCTAAATTTATAAGTGTCAAGGATGGGATTAAAAGATAAAATAGTTTATACATAAAGGTGATAAACTAATCCATAGTAGTCCAATTAATTAAAATTTTAGATAAATGAATGTTCTAAATTAAAATATTGTGATTTTTTAAATATAAAAATTTAACAAATTTAAAATATATTATATTGATCATAATATCAAGGAGAAATCATACTTAGTTGGATCTGAGTTTTACACAGGCAAGAGTATGCAAGATTAGAATTATGAAATATTCATGAAATTATTGAAATGATGTTTATAGAGTCATGGAAACTACCATTGACCTTGGGTTATACCATTTATGTTATTATCTATAATGTGATTCTAATGTCCTATATAAAACATCCACTAGGTCTTGATATGACCAACTTCATTGTTTTCAATCTTCTATCACCTTGTTTATGATGTCTTCAGATTTTTAATATAGGTTTTCACTCTTTTATTATTTATTAAACCATATATATTCACCCTTATTCACCCTTAGAATGAGTTTTACCAAAAATGGGTTAGTGAGATCATGTTGTCAAGATGACCTTAAAGACCCATCTATCAATGAACACTACCTACATAGCCAATAGTCCAATGAGGGCCTTGGTGTTATGTATTTATCACCTATGTGTGGGAGTGTGTGTAAATAATGGTGTCATATGATATATGTAGATACATGGAATGATCTAGTGTGTAACTTGAAAAATATCATTCATGGGTTGTTCTCTCGATGCTTCAAACCTTTTGTATGAGTTCTCTTATGACTAAAACAAAAATAGGCATCAATAGGACATAATAACTTAGATTTTCATTTGATTGAATGAGCATTATTAGGTGTTTTCTTGGAATTTTATAGATGAATAATGAGAAGGATTAAACTTGTATTTTTACCACACCTTTTGAAAATATCTGACGGTAGGGTTCAATAAGATAAATAGGCTAACTCATTGACTTAAAATAGTTTAAAACTTGGATGAATTTTTATTACTAGACATTAAATAAGGATCTAAACACTAGCATCGATGTTAGTGTCCCTTTGTGGTTAGTAGTGTCCAAAAGGATAGAAGATAGGTATGGATATGTAACTGATAGTGAAGGATATATATCAAGTTTTGAGATTTTTTTAGTGTATATGTTGTCTTGGTCATCTAAATGATATGGGCTCAGATATAAGATAAGTGTTTAGGTATAGTGAGATGGAGAATGTGATCCTTTTGATTGCAGGAATGTCTATAACTAAAGGGTAGAGTAGTGATTGGTATTTGTAAAATGTACAAGACTGAGATGGTATAAATATTTAGTTTTAGTATCTACACTCATTTTTGAAGTATTTTTAAAATAGATGTGGTTAGATCATACCCTCTCTACCCCCTCTACTCACTCTAAAATTATACTCACCTACCCAATCTCTAATGTTATCCACAAGGGATTCACATACTTAAAGTGTTTTATATCATGTGCATGCAAATGCTTCAAAGAACACCCCTATTGTTTATTTTACACTATCAAACCCTCCATTTCTAATAACCCTAGGTATCCATGGGCCCCATTAAAAATAATCAAAGTGTTATGGATACCTCCAAATTACCATTTTTTTGAAAGATATATTTAATACCACTAGGTAATTATACATGTCATCTGTGAGTGAAAAAATACACATTGTACATAAGTTTTAGAAGGAAAAAAATAATGAATTTGTCATGTGTCACCATCAACTTAAATTATTTTTAATACACCCTTTCAAGGTATTAATTATCATTAAATTCACTCCAAATAAATGTAAAGTAACAAAAGCTAAATTACAAAGGAAATTACCAATTCAAATCAAGCTAGAACATAATTTATATGACACTCACCACCACACACCATCAAAAATTGTTCCCTAGAATATGCTAAAAAAATATGATGGATACCACATGGTGTATAAAATTTTACACTACCAAGGTTATACATTATAACATAAGAATCTAACTACAAACTAACATCAAACTAGTATAAATATTCTTAAAATTAATACTATAGTAAAAAGTGGTAAAAACATGGTAAAAGAAAGTAGCAACTATACATCAATAAGAGAGTGGAAATTATACATCATTAGAAAAAAATCACAAGAGAGTAGAAATTATGTAATATTAAAAAGATGTTAACTTGCAGAAAAAAATTATTAACATGTAATAAAACATAAATAATTGATAAATAACATCACTAGATTGTCTCCAAGAGCATCTTATAGGTTGAAACCCCTTGACGACACCCCATAGACATATTTTTGTTATTATTAAGTATTAAATCATAAAAATAGATATAAAATCATAATAATTTCCTCCAAGAGAATCTTAGACATTGAATCCCCTTGGAGGCACCCTTTCATAATCATATGGTAAGCATCAAGGATAAAAGTAAACAAACAACTAGGCAATCATCACCAACCATAACACATATAATAACTACCAGCCCAAAGTGAACCCACCACAAACCAAAATCATCATAATCAGTGCCTTCAAGACCATATTATAGGCCAAAACCATGTTGAAAACACTTGGAGACACCCATTTCATAAGAAGTCATTAAGTATCATAAACTTAAAATAAATAAAAGTACCTCAAGTTTTTTTTACAAATAAAATTGAAAAAATCGTTAAACCTGAGAAGAATTAGTTTAAGATTCACCATAACATGTTAGTGTAGGAAGTGTTCCATCACTTGCCATTAAATACTTGACATCATTAAAGGTTCCATTCAACCACCCTTCTTAGTTATCTATGACAACTTTTTCATATCCATGACAAACTTTACTTTACTCAGGAAAATTAGGAAACTTAAAAATATCTTCTAACATGATTGTTTCAACCTTCACCTTAAAATTATGAATTAATTTTACAATCATATACTTTATCATATTATATTTGAGCTATGAACTCTCAAAGTAGCATGTAGCTTATCAAATTCTTCTTGATATTGAATATTGTTTCCAGTCAATTTGGCTACCATTTTATTTAAAATAGTTTCCCACTTGAGATATGGATTTCCTTCATGTTACATGTCTTGAATTTGAAGAAAAATAACACACACTTTAAAATATTCATGGATTTCAAAGTCCATTACTTATCCTTTTTTTAGTGAATTTCTCATGCTCATGCTTTCTAAAGTAATCATCTCCATAAATATAATATCCCTTTATAAAAAATCATAACAGTTATCCAATATGTCTATCAAAATATTAAATTTATACTCTCCAACCCCTTCCAATATATACACCAAGTCCTTAAGGTTTTGATCCTCCATAAATAACTTATCGTCTTGTTTGTGCATGCACTGAACCTACATAGAATCCAATGTCTTCCTCCTCTACATATTTACACATATCCCCATGGATTTAACCCACTAAGACATCCATGAAAACATTTTAAAAGTATGTATCCTTGGGCTCTTCTTTAATTATATCCATATTTAGTTTTCATTGAGTCAATTTATTATGAACATGGTGTTTAGGGTTTGTGTGTGGATATCCTCATCAAGTGAATTTCAACACATTAAATTTTTTAAACTTAAAATTGTGTAATCGATTATTTTTTAGGTTGTCTTATTCTATTTATGTCATCAACATCACTTCTATCATCATCAAATATTATTTATGTCAACCTCCTTTTCTTTACCAAACCAAGCTTTGCATCACTATTATCACTTACACCTTTAATTGTCCATTTCAAGAGTATGGTGGATGTGGTTTTTTATTTTCAAAAATATAACTACACTAATTACTCATACATAGGTTTATGTGGACTTAATTTATATGTTGATGGTGTATTTCTCACCCTTTCAAACCCATGTGTTAAAACTTCAATAAGAATTTGTAAAAAATAATGATGTACAAACAAGATTTTCAGATGACATTTGCACTTTATTAATTTCATCCCTAATTATTTTAAACATAAAATAAACCCAATAATAAACTTTCACCTACATGATACTATTCACATACTCAACCACCCATAATGACAATTTGTTATTTATTTATAAAAAAACCAACATAGATAGAATAAACTCATCACATGTCCTAAAATATTCATGTTTAATGGCACTAATATAAAAAAAAATTGAAGATAAACTTTAGATCACCCATACACATGGTAAATATCAATTCCTCTTTAAAATTTACTTTTATCCCTATCATTGAAACTACTCTCCCTAGTATTTGGTAAATCAAACACATTATTTGATAAATAAGCAAAAAGGTTCATATAGATTACCTAATAAAATGACAAAATATTTTCCAATGTAAAACTTATCCACAAGTGGCTTCAAATAATTCACTTTGAAAGAGATTATGAGCAAATTGATAATTTTGGAGACCTTTTCTTGTTTTATTAATTGAAACAACCTAATAGCTAGAGAGTTATTTTGCAAAGAATGAATTTATAGAAGTCCTTCCATATCTATTTTACATGTTTTTGTGGATGAATCACCATTTGATATGGACCCACACATTGTTCACTTAATCTATAATTCACATTAATTAATAATTTCAATGAAATGGGGTGGAAATGGGATAGTAAAAGTATAAATTTATGATAAATAAGAATATTTTCATAGTGGTTTGAACATATTTTTAGATGAATAAGCACCATATAATATTTTAAATAAGAAACGTAACAGTGACAAACCCTTAATTCATGCCTAAATCCTTTTTCACCTCTGTTAATTCATGAATTTTAATTTCATTAATGAAAACTTAATTCACCACTAATTCCAAAGGTATATAGCTAGTAATCAATATCCATTGGTTCATGGTGGTGACCAATTTCAAACACCCTTAGTTAGATCTCAATCATTGACACATTTTAATGTCATTAATAAAACATTAATGTGAAAGTTTTTTGACTATTGAAAAATATTCACTAGTGTTTGGAATTTAAAAATGTCAATATGGATGCATGGAGGTGGCATGGGATTACATATATCATTGACATTAAGCATTGAATATAATACATCAGTGGTAGATATTGATCCTCAATTTATGGTGAAATATGGATGCACATATGTTTCATGGAGACACAAAATCAAAAATAAATAGTTATACATACTAGAAAATGATTATAACATACTCCTAAAGGTGACTTAAATACCTAAGGAGACACAAGAGAGAACCACAAGGGATTGTTAGTCATTTCCTACTAGTGATTATAGTTCACTGGCCATTACTTGAAACTAATATTCATTTTTCATCATTGTATTAACCAAATAACACCAAAATGTGACCTAAATGTATTATATTATGTTTTTTCTAGAAAGGAGAGGGGAGAGGTGGAGGAGAGTGGTCCAAAATAGGTGGAGTTAAGTTTTTAGTTGTATTAAAAAACACTATTTTACTAAGAATGCATCATATAAAGCTCAAGCCATTAGAGATGTAACCATTAAAAGTATGAATAGGATGACCTTAAATTTAAATTCCACCAAAATGATTTGAGGAAAAAAAATTCAAATATTCCCTCTAACTCTACTACTCAATGTATATCTTCTGAGACTCTAGTGTTAAACTTTTGGTGTTAAGGGGATTTTTTAAAACCTAATGTTAAGGGTAATTTGTACAAATCCACTAGTCAAAAATATTTAGAGATTTTTTGAACTTTAATTTTAAGGGTATTTATGAAACCTTCCTATAAAAATCACAAAATTATATTGATAAAAATGTTAATCTACCAAATAGATATTTTTTTAACACTTTACCTTGCACTTTGTTTGATGATCATCTACACTCTATATCATATTACATATCTTCTCTTCATACTTGTATATAGGTGGTTAAATTTTTGGAGTGGTGTGATTGGGAGAGGGGATAAGTAGGGGGAAGGATTTTGTAAAAATGAGACTCATGTATGTGGTATAATCCTTGTATGTGTATTGTGTAAAATACCCCTACTTGTCACTATCCTTGGGATCCACCCCCTTAGTACCTACCCATCCTAATAATATTTAACAACCCCCTAACCCTTAAATAATATAGACACTACAAATTAATTAATAAATGCTTGACAATGCTTATTCTTGACATCTTTACCTTGCTTGGATAATTTGTTATTCTGATAACCCACAATCTCTAAGAAAGCCTTCAAAGTCTAACAAATACTAAGAATATCAATCAATCTTCCCCCATTTTCCCATTTTGTATTTGATCTCATTTTGTGTGCTTATGTAGGATTAGGGTCCTAATTTTATAATTATTTTACACATCAATTTGATATCTACATAGTAATAAATCACTTCAGTCATAGGCAAAAAAAAACCCCAAATTTTTAGATTCAACACATAATCTGACATGTCAAAGTTGCAATAGCAGGAAATAACACATTGCACTCTTGTTTTCCCCCTACATACTTATCCTAGAAAATAATGAACCATTTTTTTCTAAAGCATATATGTTTTTAATTTTTTTAATACAGTCATAGCTTACATAAAATCAATACAATAAAAAATAAATCAGTTGTAAGGACAATTTGATAACCCTAATCCTAGTTTTCTATTTTTAGCAATTTATAATTTATATAAATTTTGTATATTTTTGTATTTTAATGCATTTTATCTTATATCATCATAGATCAGATTTCAATAGTTTAAAATTCCAATTATATTTAATTGTAATTCATAATTAGCTATAATTTAAACATTTTGGTGAACCTACTTTATTTAGAACACTATTTATTGCTTGTTGGTTTTTGGCTTAGGGTTTCATTTTAATTCTATAAATTATTGACATTAAAATAATACAATCCTTAACCTTAGATACCATATATAACATAATGATTCAACTTTTTTAAAATTAGAGTAATCTAAAACTAAAAAAGTTTATCGTGTTACCTTGGATATATATAGACACAAAGGCTCTTTCTTTCAAATTCGAGTTGGTTTTTCATTTTTTTATTCAAAAATATTTTGCCTTTTTTCACTTTATTTTTATTTGTCTTTTCTTTTTTTAGAAACTATACTTTGGTAATTTTAAAATTACTTAGATACTATCATGAAGGGTTATGTGATGTTTTGTTTATAAACATCATGGCATGAGGGGTTTTAATCCAATAGTCATAGCCATAATATAAACCTAAACATGGAATTTAGTTTCCCCATACCTCACGGTATATCATAAATTTTTGAGATCTTTAACTTACACCAATAGAAATCCTCTTTTATTTTTTAATTTATGATGCACCTAAGAGGGTCGTATCACCCAAGTAAATTACTCACAATTTACCCTCAAAAATAATGTTAGTAGGCTACATGCATGGTTCTCTCTCTATAGTTAATACTCTAAAATATTGGGCTGACACTAATAAATGAATGATCAATTATATCTAAGAGCCTACAAATCATTCAAACCCTTGCCTAGATCACCCATTATTCTTGATTTTTACTTGTATTTTAGTCTTAGCTAGTAGCTTTGTTTTACTTATCTTGTATTTATAATAATTAATTTTGTTACTTTTTATTACATTGTATATATCTAAGGCATAGTGATATGGTATTATTTTTTCATATATAGATCTCCATTTGGTTTATTTTACAATGGAAAGTCATGATGAAAATGAGGTTTGCATTGAAACCAATATTGATATCACTAATGAGGAACATGATAATGAGGTTGACATAAACATTGATACAACTCAATGAATTAGATCAAGAGAAAGTGAAAGAATTATCTATATTTGATCAAGGTCTCCAAGCATACCCTCATGAGGTGAATAACATCATCAACATACTTCTTGAATCTAAAGTTGGACATAAAGTTAACTTATCCTCCTCCTCTCATGTTTTTACCTTTCGTATACTAAATTACCCTACTTATTTATTGTCACTCCTACGATTGAGCCTATCCCTACTTTTTCACCCTTAGTCACTTCTACCCCTCAATGTCTTGACCTAGGAACATCTATTGCTTTCCCTCAATTATCCATGCATATTCCTACTCATTATACCTACATCCCACCTTTTATTACAACCAATGATTATTTTGAGCAAGCCCTTCTTCTATTACAAGCCAAAATAGCTAATATTGAGTAGATCATTTCTCATGATAGCCCTTAGATTCTTGTACCTTATTTCATAACCATTTTACTCCTCAAATTTAATCTTATCCTCATCCAGTTCAATTTGTGGATCCTAATATTCCTCTTTATGAAGGCAAAGGTGATACTAAATATATTTTTTGTGCATTCCATACAGCTTATCTAGATTATGTAAATAATGACAGAATTTTAACCAAGATCTTTCCATAAATTCATAAATATTATGCTCTTATATGTTTATATGATCTTCCTTTACAATAATTTACATCTTTCATTCCTTTGGCAAATCATTTTTTGGCACATTTTTTTTATTTATATTGGTGATAAATCATATGATGCTCAAATTGAAAATATCAAACAAGGTTCAAATGAGATAATCAGTGAGTATGTTATAAGATACAAGACCATGCTAGCCAAAATGACATATAAAATGGTTGATAATAAGCTTCAATATATTTTCACTCAAATATTTCTTACTCCTCTTCAAGATTCTATCATGTTTTATATGTTTAAATCATTTGATGAACTATGCCATATATTTAAGGAACGTGAGCTTAAATTGATTACATTGAATAAGCTCAAATATATCTCCAATTTTCATTCTACTTTAAATATCGAGTTTTAAGGAAAGCCTAATTACAATATCAAAACTAATTAAATCAAAAATGAGGCTAAAGTTACAATTGATGCTATATCAAAACCACCACAAAATATCCAACTACAAGCTCCACCAAGGAGACAATTGTCAAGGTTATCTTCACCTCTTCATGTGATTCTACAAAAGTTCCTTGAATGTCATGCTATTACATTCCCTCCACCATTTGAAATAGATCTATCTAAACGTCAATCTAGAAGATTTGATCAAAATGCAATTTGTGATTATCATAGATGTATTGGACAATCCACTAATAGTTGTATGACACTCAAGCAGAAAATTTAAGACATCATTGATAAGAACATTATTGACATTGGTACACCTAATAAAGAGGCTTAGCCACAAGAAAATGAAAATGCAAATCTGAAAATTTATAAAGATCCTTTTTCTGAATCATGAGGCATAAGATAAAAAGTAAAATAATGAATTACATTATGCTTATAATGATCATAATCCTCCATATTCATATGGGCATCCACTTAATAGCATGATCTGTATAGTTACAAGCAATCTAGCATCATGCCCATTTATTACATTTGATGATTCTTTAATTTTTTATGAGATTCTAATAGACATGAATTATTCATTAGAGCATATGTTGGCATGCTACCAATCTACAGTGTTATGATAGACAATAGATTGAGTGAAAATATGTGCTCCATAACACTTCTATTTTCTCTTTGGTAAATAGAAAAAGGCATACAACATAGATCTAGAGTTGTGATAGCATTTGATGGTCATACACAAGATACTCTTGGACATATCATATTACCTTTAAAAATGGAGCCTCTTATAGTTCACACTCATTTAGTAGTGTTAACAAGGACTTCTTCTATTGCAAATGAGTTTTCTCCTTATTATCAAGGAGTTGGATATATGCATGGGCATTCTATTGATGATATCATTGGTTAGATACATTCCACTTTCCATCCCACCCTTCTATTTTGGCCATTGACCTTAATTAGTTTCCTATCATAGTAATTACTTGTACATATCTTCTTTTACTCGTTAATTTTATTAATTATTTCATCTACACCTAATCCAATCTTCTTTTATATTTTGGCTATATTTTTCATTTTAGGTAACTTTCTCCCTTGTCTATTTCAACCCAATTTGAGCAACCCAAGACAATTATATTATTAAGTTATTAATTCAAATTCTTCACAGCAATTTAATTATGCATTATTACACATATATACATGGTCTATCTCTCATTTATACGTTCTTGATCACATCTATCTATTTTTACATGAGGTCACATGGCCACGATTTCCATCTATCCTAAATATACACCTACATTTGAGTCACTTCACTTACCTTCTTTCTTGCCATGTTATGCTTTATCACCTTTTTTAGGGTTGTTCAAATATCCCCCTCCTTATTACATTTCAAAACCTTGTTGCTTACCTTATTTTTCAAAGTATTTTCAACTTTCACTTATGCATATGTTCCTTTCAAATATGTTTTAAAAAAACATTCATATATTCAAAAAAGTACCAAAAAAAAATTATTTTCAAAAATATAAAATTAGGACTTGTAACCATATTGTATTGTTGTTGGATTACATATTTTCATATATCATTTCACAGTACTTAGCATATTTTATTACTTTTATATACACAATGCTTCTCACAAGGTATATGAGTGTGAAACAAGATATATTTTTATATAACCAACAAACAATCATACACAGAAGAAGTTGTCCTATATATATATATATATATATATATATATATATATATATATATATATATATATATATATATATATATATATATATATATATATCATAACAAAGTCACACTAGTTAGATAATAACACATTGTGCACTTATCCTCCTGTTATGGATTTATCAATTTAAATTTTCAATCCTTGTCTCTAAATGCAACATAGTCACATGGACCTCTTGTATGGTTTTTGATCACATAACAATAAACATATTCATAAATCAATCAAATTTCAGGCTAAGATGTAATTTTTCATGGTTTTGATGTTGGGTTAACTTTTTACCCAAAAGCCTTGATCAATTGGGGGAATATCACCATTCTATATGAACACTTTTATAGGGTGTCTCTATCCATAACCTCTTTTCCATGTTGATCTATAATGAAAACAAATGTCTTATTCTTCATTCATACTTTTCATATCTCATGTTGAATATTATAATTGCTAACATGGACATAAATAAATATGACCAAAATATGATTTTCTTTCATATTCTTACTTAATTACATAGCATGATTCAACTTGCTTACTTATTGAATATGTCCCTTGGCCTTATGTATGATCAACATAAACTCTCTTGATTTTATGGAATCACCATGACATGTGTATGTGTCTTTTAGCCTTCTATGTTTGTGTGATAAATACATGTACCTTGTATTCAGATTTTGGGCCTCATGTGTGACATTTACGTAAACTTTCTATGTGGCATGTTACATGTGCCTTTTATGTGGATTTTTTATCCTTCTTGTGTGACATTATGTGACTTTAATTAAATTTTCATTATTTTATATTATGGTTCCATGATTCTTATCATGAACTCCTATGTATCTATTACATATATCTATGGTGCCATGATACATATCATGCACTTACTACTTTTGTGCTTCAATGTTTCATGTATTCAATACTATGTTTACAATAGATATTCAACACTTGTAATTTATTTACATTATTCATTCATTAGTTCAATTTTATATTCAAATTACATGATTCAATTCAATATACAATATATTTATATGCTTCAATGTTATATCTCTAATATTCCAATACAATTCAAATATTTAAAATGTTATTACACAATTATATCTTTCACAAGTGCTCTCACTTTTTATTTTGAGACAAGTGATTTGAAATAAATTTACATCATCTCAAAATGGGGGCATCATAATGGTCTTATCTCCAATCTTTCACAAAAAATGCATTTCATATTGGACAGTTTATAATATGAAAAAAAATAGAAACTTTAAATTTTAGGGGCATTTGGCTTGCTTATGCACTCCACTCTTATATCTACTTGAGCATAAATACATTTGCATTAAGGTAGTTACAATATTTTAAATAGTTTTTAAAAGATCAAATTGACACTCCATATAGTACAAGGGGCATGATATCCATTTATGTCTAATATACTACTCTAAATATATCAAAATTATCTTTTCTAAGTTTTAAAGTTTCAAGAATTTATAGTTTGAATCCATATCTATCTATAGCGATGTGATTCATCTTTTGTAAGTGAACCACATTTGAGTTTAGTGGTGTTCCACACCTTGGTATCAATTTAGAAATCTATGTATTGGTTCCTATATCTTCTTTTCAGTTCAATAAGTGACCCATTTTTGAGCTTAATTATGTTCCATGTCTTGGTTTCACTTTAAGAAACCACTTTGTCAGTTCTTATCTCTTCAAACATTACATAGCACTTTATGAGGGTTGGAACATATAATATTTCAATCTCAAGTATATTCATTGATTTTTAAATTGAGACTTGATCACTCTAAATTCATTACATTTTTGACACTTATCCACATGCCTCAAAAAAGGGGCCATACATATTTCATTGACAGGGATAAAGTGTGTATGCAAACTCAAGTTTGCAATTCCTTTACTCTAGTAATTGTATGCATCACTAGAATAAAAGAGGGGAAATGTATACATTAAAATTTAACTGATAAATGATTTAAAATTATTGTTTTTGTCATATTTACCTTTGCTTGGCTAATTCTCCATTCTAATAATATGCAATCTCTAAGAAAGCCTACAAAGTCTTGCAGAATACTGAGAATATCATTCCCACTTGCCCCATTTTCCCCCTTTTTCATTTGATCTCTTTTTGTGTGCTTGTGCAAGATTAGAGTTTTGATTTTATAGATCTTCCACACATCAATTCGAGTTATTCATAGAAATAAATTACGTTCAACTAAAGATGAACAAAACTTAGATTTTCATATCTAGCACATAATCTGACAAGATAGATTCATAGTAATAGAAAACAATGCACTACTCTCTCGTCTACCTCCTACAGACTTGTCCCATTAGATAGAAGACAATTGTTTTATGATGCATCTACATTTATAGGTTTTTCGATACATTCAAAATTTAATTAAAATCAATACAATTACAAATAAATTAGTTTTAAGTATAATTTTCTAACTCTAACCCTAGTTTTTTATTTCTATAAATTTATAGTTTCTATAAATTTTGTATATCTCAATATTTTTATGTATAATGTCATATATATCATCCTAGATCAGATTTTAGTAGTTTGCATTTTAAATTAGAGTTAAAATGAATTCATGATTAATTCTAGTGTAAACAAATACACCCTAGTATACCAATGGTGATTTTAGAATATTAATAAACCCTCAATATGCACATGCATAGTATTATACTACTACCTTTATGAATCCCATATGAAATTATTCCCATACTCATTCCTAATGTATAAAAAATATATAATTTATCTAGATTAAGTGTGTAAAAGAATGGGTACTCCACTTTCATCACATAATATTTGAAAAAAAATGATAGTGTGGAGTTGGCATGATCATTGCATTTCCTCCCATGCTTCAAATTTACCCCCTTTATTATTCCCAAATGTTTTAATAAAAATAATATGTAATTTATCTAAATTAGGGGGTAAAAATGAGCATGCACACCACTCCCCTCTTACAATATTTGAAAACAAATAAAATTAAAATGAGGAGTGCGTATATGGAGGGTTAGAGAGGGGGAGGAGAAAGAAGGGGATAATTAACTTCATACCCTCATCATTTTTTTGTGGGGAAAATTCATTCATCATCATCCCACTCTCCCTCCCACCACAATTTGATGAGGGGTGTGCAGTGGTCATATACTATTTGTCCCCTTTAAATCTTGATTGACAAATGGGGGGAGTGGTTTCTGCCCCCTCCATCTCTTCTAACAACGCAATACATGTTAAAATAAATTTATTTATTTCCTAAGTTGTATGATTTTGTTATATGACACATCTAATCATATTAGAACAAGCAATATAGTATGTACATAATTTTTTTATTCTTATTTATGAATTATATGATTTCATTCCATTTTTTATTTCATTAGGACCAAAATATATCATTGGGAAGATGAAGTGCTACCACTCCATTTAGTCAAAAATAACATGGTTATGAAGAAGGATAAAACTAAGGGTTGCCAATGGCTTGTGGATATGTGTTCTCATATAGACTTTTACAAAGATTTGTGGCTATTTTATGTCAAAAAGAAAAGGAAAAAAAATAACAATAAGGATCATGGTGATAAAAAAAATTAATACATTGGATGATGGAAAACTAAATGATAAATTATTTTTTGACATGTCGAGATAATTCATGATAAAAAATGCAATGCACTATTTCACATTTTGACTTTTATTTTAAACATTATGCTAAATAATTGATCAAAAATAACTATTCATATACAATTTTTTATTATAAATTAAAAATTATGAATGATCCTAAATCTACAATATGGATACAAATGATAAAGTATTTGAAACGTTTTAACATCTTTTTATGGAAAACATGCCATCTACTATCTTATATTATCCTATAAATATATTATTGAAATCATTAATAGTGATCCATCACGGAGATTCCAAATGAGTTATATTGATCATTAATAAATTTACTCTACTAAATTTATTTGCAATGGATTTAAATAAATTTAGAATAAAAATTTACTAAGACAATAATTTTTCTATTGAAACAATGAAAGATGAGTTTGAGTATGCCTCAAGATACTACTTATTTTATTATATAAATTTCACAATTGACATAAACAGGTGTTCTCTTTCTCCACTTGAACTAAGCTTTAAACCAATGTGTTAAGACCTAGCACAGGAAATAAATGTTAAGATTTACATTGTAAAAAACTAACAAAACTTTCCACAAAGGTAAAATTATATAAACTTAATATTTATAAAGGTCTCATGTTTTATAAAATCTTTTATGGGAAGTTATCCTATGGGACCCAATGGGTTTAACCCTAACTAATGCACTAACTCCAAATAACTTACTAACCCCAACTAACTATTTATTATTTTAAGTTTACTAACAACATAAAACAGGTATGGGTGCCTTGCTAACACACTAAGAAAACTAACACTAATAAACCAAATATAATATTTATATCATATGACCTAAAGAATCCCCTTGACTCAAAAAGGGGTAAATATTATCTGAAGCTATGACAACGAAGTCATCAAAAGTCTTTCTCACACTTGTAACTAACACCTATACATTGTAATACTAATTAATCAATGTCGCTTCCTAGAAGACCACTGCCCCACAAGTTGTGGCATGAATGATGAACACAATCAAGGTTTGTTTATCCCCTCTAACCAATTTTTATAGTACTACATTATAACATGATCAAGGCCTATTCAACCACATTGATCCACATAAGTTCTCACACAAAAACCCATCCAAATGTCTATTCATTACTATGTATGACAAATCTCTCTTATGCTTAAAGATACTTTTAAAAAAAATCTCAACACTTTGGTGCTATAAACTCCCATAGAAACTCATACAATCATTGAAGACCTAATAAAAGGCCATACGATATCTTCCACCACCACCCTAAGTGAGAGGTGAGAAGCCCTTGTAACAAAAAATTAAATCCAGACTATGTTGTTTGTGCCTCATCATGAATATCAATGAACTAAATAAAATCAAAATTTAAAACAACAAACTAAAAAAGCACATTACTACTACCAAAAATGATATTTAATCATTTTACCCAAACTGAGCTTCCTATAGATCCTCCAAGCTCCATTTTAATGCTTATACATTTTCAATCATAAGGATCTTGATGGGCTTATAATATATGTCTTTTAAATATCCGGTGATAACTTTGATAGCACAAGTATGAGATGACATGATAACATTTTTCATTTTTAAGATATCAATTTTCACCAAAAATGCATTCTTAACATTATTTTCAATACATTTTATTTAAAATTCATATAAATAATCTTTAAATCATAAAATTTACCATTATAATGTGCATGGAATGTCTAAAAACCTAGAGATTTACTAGTCACATGACCACCTTTGTACAAAATAGTAATTAGTTTAAAAATTATCACAATACAAGGTACACAATGACAAATGCAACAAATAGAATACAAAAAAATGTATGCTTTAGAGTTTTAAACTCTTAACCTTTATTTAAAAAGTGACTTACAAAATAGACTTGACCAACTCGACTTCAAGCCTTCATGATATATTTAACAAAAATTTGCTTTATAAATTTTACTTACTGAATTGAAAAATATAAGAAATATATATGAATGTAAAAAGGTTTCACTTGACCATTCATTTCAGACTAAAAAATAGAAATGTTTAAATAAAATAAATAAATATTAATCAACTTTATACACCATATTACTATATTATTATGCCATACTTCGTGTAAGGCCCCATTTTGTATAGTGCTCATCTTTGACATTCGATGACTATGAGATTTTAACGACTCTGACTTAAAGTCAAGATTTATGTTGTTAGTCATGTCTAGTTGAGGCATGCAAGGATTTTTATGAAGATTTATCATGTGTTGGGAACCATGAGAAAGACCTATAATTAATCACATTTTAATTACTTATAAAATTATAAAGCTTACATTTTATTTATGTGAGGTTGCAATTATGAATCTAATTATGTCTATGTGATATATTGACTTAAATGATGTTGGATCATTACTCATAAACTTATAAATTAACAATTTCATGTGTATAAGGTTATGTGAATGTGTGTATTCCTTGTATGTTATTTATTGATAATTGATTGAGTTTCCTAATTGATTAAAATTCAATAGCTTTGGCTATTAGGTTAGAGGAATTTGATGTGCACATCAAATGCACAGGAACATGGAAGGACCAATGAAGTGATGAGACTATGCCAAACATTGTTATATCACTAAAAACCTTAACTTACACCTTTAACATTGTTAAACCCATATTAACTAGTCAATTGTCTAAGATACCATTCTCACCTCCTTTTGACTTGGCGTGTTAATTTAGCATCTAGCTTTAAATATTGGTTGGTGAAAATTGTTTTCTCCTTGCCTTAAGATATTGTATACAATGTATATAATTTTTAGAGGCATATCTTTTCATTTATTTCTTTAGTCTAGAGTCAAGTGTAAGAGGTAAGTGAATCTAGGAAGCAACTGCATAAGCCTACAGAGCCATCATACACCTTAATTGAGCAAGAAAAAGATCCCTTAATGAGGCATGGGATAGAGATTAGAGGGTGTTTGGTTGAGTCTTAAAGGACTATTTTAGATAATTTGGACTTATGTCCCTAAATTGGATGGGAGATAATCTTTTAAAATAAATAGTTTTTTAGTTCTCTGTAAGTTGCACATGGAGAATAGTAATAATTTGGATCTATTCCCCATTTATTAGATTGGAGAGAATTTAAAATTATAAAATTTTGAATAATATAGGCATATTATTAATATTTGTTTTTTATTTGGACTATAGATAAGTCCAAATTATCTAAAATAGTCCCTAAGATGTCTATATGTAGAAGTTGAGCTCTTCATTTAAAGGACTTTATGGCCATTTTGGAAGAATATAGATGAAGTAGAAAAGAAGAATAGAAATTAGGAAGAGTTGGTTAGGATATTTGAGCCTTAGACAATTGAAGGATATCACCCAAGAGGTCTTGGAGTCCATAGGTGGGCTTATTATTAACTTGTTTTATATCTTATTCCTATGAATGAATATAGTTTTATTTTTTATTTTAGCTTTTAGATTTAAGGAGAATAAGACCACTTGGTTTATTCTTCCTATTGTATTGTCTTTGCCATGGTTGTGTATTGACTTCCATGTAGTTCATTGCCTATTTGAGGGATTGGAGAGGGTGTATTCCTCCTTGTTGATTAGAATGTTTCATATTTCTTAATTGAATGTATTGATGTTGTTGTCACAATATGTGGTGGTTTTCTATGAGTGACATTTTCATGGTGTTAGAATTCCAAGCCCTCCTATGTTTGGCATGGTTATATAATGTTTCACCCTCCTATGAATGTAATTATGGTATATTTTTAAGCCCTCCTATGTTGAGGCATGGTGGCAATTTGCCTAACCATCATAAGAGAATTAGATAAAAACAACTAAGTGAGGTATCCTCTTGATATCTAATTAATGACGGATCTTGTTTATGTTGTGAAAGCTTGCCTACTCATTTTTTATATTTATAAATACTTAGATTCATTTTAATGATCATTAAATTTTTGTTTGTTTTATATTTGGGACTAGGAGTCTTCATGGGTAAGAATTGGGAATAGGATTGTAGGTTGGTACATGGTCATTCCCTTGTGTTAAGGTACCCTTGTTTAGATATCCACCCATGTCTTTATCAATTGTTGTAAACATTCTCAAAGTTTTGAGTCTTGAGCTTAGGGGTATCTAGATAAATAGCTTAATGATGATAAAAGGTTAGGAAATGAGCTATCCTTCAAATGCCAAAAAGTTGTTGTGGAGTAGATAAGGATATTTATTAAATATTGATCATTATTTTATTATTTAATTAAGCATAGAGTTGTGCCTTATGATAATTTACCTATATTAACAAGTTTTTATGCATAAATAATGTTAATCATAGCCATCTTGCTTGTAATAATCTTGTAAGTTAATCTTTTGTGTAAATACCCAGTTTTGGTAAAAACTTTTTGTTTATGTTTGTTGAATCCTCTTTTGTATACTAAGTTGTAGCTAGAGGAGAATAGTCTGAATGTAGATCCTTGGGAATAATTCATCATGCAAGGATGATTATTTAACATGTATGGGTCCTTTCAATAATACGATAGTGTGATTCACTTGCTTAAATATTTTCTATAAGAAGCCTACTGAGAATACATTGTACATCCCCTTTATAATCTGATTATGATTTACTTTAATGTATTAAACTTATCCAAATATGAGTAGAAATCAAATAAATAGTTATGGGATTGTTATTGGGAACAAAAATATAGATTGATTGTATAATTTGGATATAGACGTTATTATGATAAAAATATGTCTTGTGAAAGAGTTCCTTGATATGTAGTAGATGAGTATGCTAATTATTGTAAACCCTCCCTATAACAAGACCAAATAATATTAAAAAAAGGATTTTAATAGATATTGGATCTATTGTTATAATATAACAAGGCAGTTAACCTTTAGGTTTGATTGAGGTCACCCTTGTAAATAATTAATAAAAGAGGAAGTTCTTATGATCTTCCTTATATGAGTTACTTATGATTTATAGCAAACATTATCGCTTGATATTTCCTCTTGAATGAAATGAAACAGGCCCGAGGGTTGTTACAAGTTGGACTATTCAACTAAGACTATAAAATAATCCCTTATGTTGATTTGATCCTTTTAACCTTAGATATTATATATAAATTAAGAGTTTCCATGATCGAATCCTTAATCAACTAAACCAATTAGAAGTATTGGTTTAGGGTTGATGGAGTGATATAGGTGTGATGTATTATTGTTTTAATCAAATAAAGGAGGTCATTGGCCTCATAATTATCTTACAAAATCCCTTTTTGGAAATGAATATTTTTCCTAGACCATGTAGTCAGCAATTGTCAACATAGGTATTTTAATTTGCCTTAGTCGAGTTCTAGTTCATTGAGTTGATTCTGAGTTTTACTTTAGTCGTGCCTTAGTTTATTTATGAAATTGACTATATCTAGGTTTTTTTCCTATCTTGGGATTTTATCTATTTGAATTATAATTGGATCATGCCTTATTTGATTTTATAGATCTTAACAAAATAAAATTGGCAATCAAATTCTCCTTGGAAACTAGTTCATTCACTCAAATTTTTGCCTTAATCACCTTTTGGTTTGGACTTTTTAACAACTTTGACTTAGTATATTTTATGAATTTTAAAAATTTGGTATAAAATCTCTAAGATCCATCCACATAGCATCATACTATTAACCCAAATGTTATGTCAACATATTCCATTATATGTGTATGCAATCAAAAATACATCATTTCTATAAATCAATCCTAACTTGAAGAAGATGGATCATACCATACACTTTTGATTGGGGACACATTAGATAATCAAAAGCATGACCAATATGGGGATCCACTAGACCTAATTAGGGTATCTCTTATCATAATACACTATGCTAGGGAGGGTTCTAAATCCTCTAGTCAAGCACAATCACACAATAGCCCTAAGGGAGTCCTATGTTTTGATATCTCACTAAAATAATAAGAAGTAAAGTAAATATAATCTAGTTCTCACCAAAGCTTGTGTCATAAAGTGGAATATAGTAAACAAAACAAACATGTATAGGATAATCTCAATTAAGCTATGTATGAGCAAGACCCTAATACATAGAATAATAAGAGTAATATTATTTGAAGCTAATACTTATGTTACTTCTATCTACTAAAGAGAGGAGCAAAGTTAGAGAAAATTTACCTAAAAGATGAACCCATAGAGACTCAATATATCCCTTGGATAATGAGGCTTTATAAGAGGTTGTTGTGGTTAATAATGGTCACTAAGAAAGGCCAAAGCATCTAAGACTTCTCCATAAGACTATATTCTCCAAGTAGAAACCCTAAGCTAAGACTCCTCAAGTAGAATGGTGGAAGATAAAACTATAAATAAGTACAATAAAATAATAAATCTTGATTACATATGAAATAATGACCAAATGATCTTGTATATATAGGTGATTTAACCCTAATCCCTACTAAAATTTTTGGCTTACAGGGTCAATCTAATTGACACAGTACAATTAAGGATAAGAATTCACTAGGTCATGGGCTAAGTCAGCCAAGAGCTAACCTAAACCCAAATAAATTTCACCTAAAATTTTACAAGGTTGACCTGGTAAAGTAAACAAAGGCTAAAAATTGTACAGGGTCAACCTAGATGACCTAGTACAGTTGATTGTCAAAAGGGGCATAAGGTGAGGAAAATAAGGATGAAAAGTGGGAAAAGATTAGAGGAGTATGAAAATAAAGAGTAATATCTTAAGGGAATAGTTTTAGGATCTATTTTTATTGGTAATAAGTGGCAATAAGTGACAAAAATCTTATGAAGCACCAATGGTCTACCCACCCCTTTTATAGTGCACCCCTTAGGGCATGCACTTAGAGAGATTGAGTCTCGATGGATTCCTATAAGATAGAAAGCATCAATATTCGATAAATTTTGAAAATATTATGTGTATACATATACCCCACTCGAATCTCATCACATGTCACTAAGGTATAATAGGGGATGGTGATTTGAAAAGAACATAACAACACACAATACTGAGGCTAAAAAAAGTTGAAATATTTTAAAGCATAAATAGCTAGAAGTAAATGAATAAAATGGAGATAACCAAAAATTAAATGTGATGCATACTTTAACTTACCTTTATCTCTATATGGTTGTCTATTGTGTTATTATTTTTGATCATGTAGAGCATGAAGACTGCTTTCGACAAACCCAAGAATACAAAACTAAACAGCAAAAACAAACATAAGAAAGCCAAGATAACTAGTGCTATGTGGATAAGACATACTTGGAAATTGGGTAATTTAGGGTGATAAGTGATATATTAGACCAAATGACCAAGTCAAAAAGAAGAGTAAATCAGGTAACCAAAAAGCCAAGGCTACTAAAGATCGAAAAACTTGAACAAGTAAACCTTAAGTAAGAAAGGCAAACTCACCAAATCAAACCAAGGCTACATGTCAAAAAAGATGGTAATCAGACATCAATGTAAAATTATAAAATGGTAAAACAACATTGATGAGTGATCAGTAACAATCCTTATCTCACTTATCAATGGAAAAAGGTGTCTAAAATAGAAAAAGTACACAAAAAGAAAAAATGGACTCAGGCGTCTGCAAAAAAAGGGTGGTACACAAATGATAGATGGTAAAAGGAAAATAAAACAAGTCTAGTAATATAAATTTATGGTGTAAGGAAAGTAATTTATAGTTTTCTCAATCATATTACTTTTTTTTAAGGATAGATAAAATTGAAATAAAATAATGTGAGCATGTTTTTAAGATGTGAATAAAAAAGGCATAGAGAAAAAGGGGAAAAAATCACAATTTTCCTATCAAAGGGAGAAATTAAATGAGTGGAGGGGAGAATGAAGGAAAAACCAAGGTAGAGGAACTCTTTATTGAAGTCAAGACACTCAAATTAGGTTTGTAAAAACAAGAGGACTTTCAACCTTAAGGACTTTGAAGAACTTCTCTTAGACACACAAGTCTTAGGTCAACAAATAAAGTAGATAGATCATCCCATGAAGGCTATACACATGAAAATTAAAATGGACCTACCTTCCCAAGATGTGTTCCCTATTCCTCAGGACCCCTTACAAAGCCATCAATCTACTACAAAGATTGGGTACTTGCGTGAGAAAGTAAGTAGCACTTAAATATTTTTTTGTTCTCCTTTTTTAATCTACTAGTCTACCACACCCCAATGGACCTCAACTCTAGTGTGAGGAAAACTGTGGAGTTTGAACTTTGATTATAACAAGGATATGTGCTTAGAATCACATCTTTTTGTGTGATTTTGACTTTTAGGAATTGTATGTTTTCTTTTTGATATCGTTCCCTTTTTTTAAATGATTTATATTTTAAATTTTTCGATGGATTTTTTTTATTCCTCCTCTATATAGATTTAAAAAACCAAACATGGGTCACAAAGATGATTTTCATTTGAATACTTGGGACTTGGTTGCTAAGAAATATAACTTCAAAGAGCATGGGGTCTAAGAGTCTCATAAATCAGGTAAAATAAAAGTTTTATCTTGAATTCAACCTTGTTTTATCCAATGAGGAGTGAATGGAAAGGAAATCAAGAAGAATGACACATGGAATAATTTGAATTACTTCAAATCAAAAAAAATGACAAAAGGTGAAAAAGGGATACAATGATAGTAAAGTATGATTATTTATCATAAGAATTAGGGAAATGGATGAAAAACATGCTAACATAGATTGTTGTACAAATTCCATCTATTAAAAAAAAACAAAAGCTAAAGTTGAGAATAAGGATTAAAAACACATTCTATAAAAGGAATAACATGATGGCAATTTTATGAGGAAGGTCAAGTCCTATCCATATTCTTACACTACAAATCATAAAAGAGAAACCCGTGAGGGTGTCAAAAAGCATGTTGAAAAAGTAAATGAGATAAGAAAAAGATGGTATTTTTGAGGAAGATTGGGTCATATCCATGGTTTGACAATGCAACACATAAAAGAGAAACCCAAGAGGTGAAAAAAAAAGTGTGTAAAAAGAGTATGAAAATTAATAAGACTATGGTACATCATGAGAAAGATCAGGTCCTATCTACAGTTTTACAATGAAACTCATGAGAGAAAGGGGAAACCAAAAGACCAAAAAGGAAGGACTAAAGGTTTGTGAAAAGAGAGAACTATTGCAGAGGGAGAGACTTATATAAATAACCTACAAAAAAGTGTTAGATAGATATAATATATAGAAAGCATGAAAAAGAATGGAAGGATTTAGTCAGAATAATTTTGATAAATTATGCATTGGTGAGCTCTTTGAAAACATGGTCTTCATTGGTTTGAATGTGGTAGGTACTTGGACCAAGAATATATTTAACTAAATAGGGACACCACCATTTTTTAGCATATTTACCTTCTTTATCATGAGTGTAGTCTAATTTAAGGATAATATCACCAACATTAAATATGAAAACTTTAACATGTTTGTTATGTTGTTTGGAAATATGGGCCTTGTAATGGAAATTATGTTGTAAAGTAGAAAGACAATGTTCATCAGGGAGAACAAGGGAGTGAAAATGAGCATTACGTAATTTTTCATCGAGAATGATACTGTGAAGAGATATATGAAGAGAGGTAACCTCAACTTCTAACAAGAGAAGTGACTCAAAACCATAAAATATAGAGAATGGTGTTGCCCCAGTGATAGTACGTATGCTAGTCCAATAGGCCCAAAGAGCATGATAGAGGTGGATGTGTTAATCTGTGCAGGTTTCATGAATTATCTTTTAGAGAATTTTTTTAATGATTTTTCTTGTGGACTTAGCTTGGCCATTACATTGTGAATGATAGGGCATGAAAAATTTGTGATTGACCTTGAATTTAGCACAAAGTTGTTTAACATCTTTGTTTTTGAAATTACCACCATTATAAAAAATGATGGTGTGAAGAAAACCAAAGTGGTAAATGATTTGATTAAGAATAAATTTGGTGATGGTAGTACCAGAGACATTAATAAGGGTCATGTTTTATACCTATTTGGTGAAATATTTGGTAGCCATGATGATAAAAACATGCCCATCTTGAGAGCGATTAATTTGCCGATGAGATATAATCCCCACATAGATAATGGCCAAGGAGATTTGACAGTTTGAAGCTTGGCTAAAGGTGAATGAATTAGATCATCATGAATTTGGAAAGGAGTAGATTTTTTATGAATTCAATTGCATCTTTTTTAAGAATAGGCCAAAAGTAACCCATACGTAGGCATTTATGGGTTATGGAATGTATGATACAGTGTCTACCACAAATTCCCCCATGTGCTTGTTCAAGAAGAGGATGGATCTCATCTTGAATTAAAAAATGGATCAAGGTAATTTCAACATTGTGATAATCAAGGATGTTATATCAAAATACATACTTAAAATCTTGTTTATGGATCCTAATCTTTTCACTAGAGTCTAAGTTTAGATGATAGGTTTGGTGTTTTATAAATTGAATGATGTATTTATACCATGGGATTTATCAAATGGTGATAGCCTCAATGTGGCATGTAAGAAAATATTATGTTTGAGCAGAGGATGGAGATTTTATTATTTGTATAATAAAAGTGGGATCAAAAAGAACTGGGTGCAAATGAAAAAGAGATGTTGAAAAAGCAAAGGAATTAGTAATAGAATTTTGATCTTGAGAGCTAGGTTTAATAGTGAAAGAGATGAAATATTTAGCAAGAGTGGTGGAAATTTGATGATAGGTAATGATATTTTCACTTTTGTATTGTTAATCACCATTAATTTGGTGGCAAATAAGCTGAGAATTATCTAAAGCATGAAGGTATTGAATGTCTAAATCATTATTAGCTCTCATGCCTAAGATTAGAGCTTCATATTCAGCCATATTATTGGTGACATCAAAGGTGAAGTGAAAATATAAAGGTATGATTTTACCAAGAGGACTGTTAAGAATGTAACTTTCCCCAGCTCGTTGAAGGCATATAACACCATCAAAATGAAGGGTCCAAGTATCCCTGTACAACTTAATATTGATTTTAGGAAACTCTTTGATAACTACTTTTGGGTGATATCATGGAAATAGTAGATTCATCAAGATTATTGGCTTCAATATCAGCGATAAATTTATGAAAGTAATCTTTGAGAGAAATAGCTTGATTAAAACCTTTAATATGGAAAATATTGTCATTTAGAAGACTATTTTGAAGGTGAGTGGTAGCTAGTACATGAGCTATGGCAAGTTGATCAGCTATGACTTGTCCTTTAACAAAATTTTGAGTTATAATTTGGAGATCAAATTCCATAAGGACCATCCATTTGTCAATTTTGTCTCTAAGAATAAAGGATTTGGAGAAGAAATGATGAAGGGGGATGGAATGAATGATGACATAAGTGGTCTAGTAAAGCATGTAATGCCAAAGTTTTTCAGTTGTAAAATAGATGGCAAGGCAATCATGTTTAACTTTTGTATAACATTTCTCATAATTGATTAGGCCTTGGCTAATGTAATAAATGACATAATCTCTTCTGGTATCATCTTATTAGGTAATCAAACCCTAACTAATATAGGTGTGGAAGAAGTATATAGGATCAAGGGTCAATTTTTAGAAGGAGGATGAAGCATAAGCAAGTGAAGCAATGATTATTTCATGTTATCAAAGGCTTTTTGACAAGGGTCCATCCATTATAAGGCATTACCTTTCTTAAAAAGAGAATTGACAGAGTGGATGTGGTAATCCATTTTGGGGATGAAACATCTAATTTTCCTAAGTTTGCTTAGGTAGATATTAATGTTGAGAATGGAATGAAGAATGGGCATATTGACAATATCACTAATATTGGATGCATTAATGTTGATGTCATGGAGAGAGACTAGAAATCCTAATAATTTTCTAGATGTGACATCGAAGACACTTTTTTAAGGATTTTTGTCTAACTTGATATTTAAGAAGATGGTCAAAGATGATGGAAATATTGAAGAGATGAGTCTTACGACTTTTGGATTTAGTAATGAGATCATCCACATAGGTTTTAATAATTTTTTGGATAAGATCACGAAATATATGAGTCATTTCTCATTGGTAAGTGGCTCCATCATTTTTGAAGTCGAAGGTAATTTTGACATAGTAATAGGTGCCCCATTCCGTGGTGAAAGTGGTCTTATGTTGGTCCTTAGGGGCAATGTGAATCTAATTGTAGCTTGAGAAGCCATCCATAAGAGATAACATTTTGTAACTAGTTGTGGAATCAATGATGGCATCTATCGAAGGTAAAGGGAAGTTATCCTTGGGACAAATGAGATTAAGATTGTGAAAATCAATACAAATGCAAATGATTATAGTCACCTTCTTTTGAATGGGAACTATGTTATAAACCCATCCAGAATAGTCCACTGGTTTGATAAATTTAGCATCAAGTAATTTGATGATTTCCTTGTGACATAAATTGGAAATCTCATGTAGAAATTTCCTTCACTTTTGATGCACAGGCTTAGCATCGGGATAAGTGATGATGTTATGCACCATAAATCTAAGGTCAATAATAGGCATGTCCTCATAAGACCAAGTGAATACCTCACAATATTTATCAAATAATAAGATAAAATTATCATACTCAATAGGTGATGATGTATGAAAAACTATAATTGGTCAAGGACATGATGGAGTACCATACTCAATGTGAGTAGTCTCTTTAAAAAGTATAGCATTACCATCTTGGAAATGGTATGGTACATTAGGTAAAGAATAAATTGGATTATTTTTAGGATCAATGCTAGCAACGAATTTATTGAAACAAGGGGTTTTGGTTTGAAATTTCCCAAGTTTATGATGTTGTCAAGAAATTTGAGGCTCTCAAGCATGAATTATTTCAGGGATAGCTTCATCACTAGGCAAGGTGGGAAGAGGACCATAATACTCAAAATATACTTCTAGATCAAGAATTTTATTACCATGGTCATCATACTCAGAATGTAACTGATAGACAATGATTGCTTTGGCATCTAGTGTAATCTCAAGTGTAGGAGAGGTAGATGGATCAAAAGGGATTGGAGTGTTGTTGGTTTTGATGATAGGAGAAGGATTAGAAGCAATGATTGGATCAATAGGTGGTAAATAAGATGCTAAAATTTTTAGAGGTTTAGAAGGTATAACTTTCTCTACCACCCAAGGAGTTTTGAGAAATAGAGAATTGGTAGGAGGAACTTAACCTTCGAGATCAAAGTCATGATCCATAGAAATGGTATGGACATCCTGGTTGAAATCGTGTATTTGGTATAAGGTTTTTTGATAATACAGGACATCCAAGTCTCAAGATTGAGCTTGGTCCATTATGTAATTATCATCATATGTTGGAGAGATTGTACATGATTAAGAGTTAGGGGAGTTTCAAAAGGTGAAATCCCAATATTACTGAATATACATGGAGTAATGATGAGAGGATCTTGAAATAATTTGACCACTCCAAATTCATTACAAGTGAAGGCAACTTCAAGTTAAAAAGACTCCTAAACATTGCATGGAAAAGGAAAGTCATTGATCTCATCAATGGAGGAATAGTACAATCTTGAGGTAATAAAGAAGGAGGAAGCCACTACAAAATGTAACAAAGTAGTTGGTAGTATTGAAAGTATGTTATAAATCATTAGGTTCATCATCATCTAAATCAGTGAGAGTGACTTATAAATCAGGATTAATGTTGATGAACTCAAGTAAACGAGCACTATTGATCTTAAGAATGGTAGGAATACGATACTAAGATTTGGGATTAGGAAGTTGAATACTCCATGGGTTGGGATCAAATTCATGCTTATATCACTTTCCATTATGGAATAATTTAATGTATTGGCTACCAGAAGAAGTAATATCCCTTATTCTATGTTTATATGGGTGACCAAGGAGTATATTATAAGATAATGGTAAATCAAGGACTATAAGCTGAGTTTGAATGGTCTTAAGTCCAATTTTTAATAAAATCCAAATACAACCAAGTGGATTTTGATTAGTCTTATTGAAACCATGACAGGTAAGACAGGTTTGATTGAGATGATCCTTATTATAACCAAGTTGTTGGATAAGCCACAAAGATGTCACATTAATATTAGAACCTTCATCAACTAGAAATTTATGAATGAGGGTAGTATTAATGGCTATTTTAATAAAGAGTGGAAAATCATTAGCATGAAAAATAATTCCATCATTGATCATGTCTTTTTCAATAAATTCAATATAAGGATTGGAATAAGGATATAGGATTTCAATGGTATGCGCATTGGTAGGTTAAGGTTTAATAGAATATGGTTCTTCATCTATAGAGGATGGATCTTCAATTTCTTGTAATTTTTGCATGAGGAATTTTTAATGATAGGGGGGAGTACAAACCAAATCTATAAGTGGAATCTTAGAAGGCATAGAGTTAAGTTCTACAAGAAAGTTCCAATGAGATTTAAAAGTAGAACTAGCATGAAGTTTAAGAGGTAAAGTATATTTTGAAGGAATAGATGTAGTTAGAGGTTTGGAAGGAGGAAGTGGTTCTTCATGGGTTTATGAATCTAGATTGGTGTTTGTAGTATCTTTGAGAATTTGTTCTTCTAAATATGGCATCCTAGGTTTGGTAATAAGATCTTTTTGGGTTAGCTTACGATGATAGTTGACCTTAGTAGTATTGAAATATTAAGAATTGTTATAATATTGATAATAATTGGCATCAATAGCACAAACATCCTTACTATTTGGTTGACTTTTTGAAAAATATTTTTAGTTATTGAAAGTGGAAGCTTTTGAAACTTGTCATTTTTGAGAAGCAGCAATGTACTTTTGACGATGAAGGTTGATCATAGCTTCATGATCAAATGAAGCACAGATCATATATGATACAAAAAAATCAGTAATCCCTCTACAATATTCATGGGAATGACCAATGTCAGTATGGAACCAAAAAAATTAATTAGGGTCATACCACTTAGGAGGATTTTTAGGATAAGTGAAAGGTTTAGAGGGTGGTAAAAATTGTTTCATCTGTTGCACAGAAAGTGTGTGTGAGAAGATGAAGGGATGTCAGTTTTGGTAACTCAGGGTTTGGTTTGTGGAGTATTACTAGTGATAGCATTGGTAGATGTTTGAAAATATCCTTTTAGGAGTTTATGATTAGGTTCAAATTGCTTCATGAGAAAGTCTTAACATTTAGCTTGATCAAGAGCTTCATTAAGTGTTTGGGGAGCAAAGGTTCAAAACTTATATTGAAGAGGAGTCAAAATAGTTATAAAGAGTTTGAACAAGTTTTCATTAATCATGTTATGGTTATATTTATGAGCTAATGATTTCCATCTTTTGATAAAGTCAAGAGTTGATTTTAAAGGAGAATGCTTAGCATTCACGAAGTGGCTAAGACAATTTTTAGGAAGATCATTATGTTGAAACTCTTTAACTATAAGATTGACTAAATCTTCGAGTTTTCAAAAGGACTGATGGGTTAATTAGTTATACCATTATAATACATTGCTAGTGATGGTTTTGACTAAGAGTTTAGTTGTGGTGAATATATTAGTTTGGATCCATTCTTTGTAAATATTGCTAAAGGCTTTGAGAAATGAGGTTGGGTCTTTAGTCCCATCATACTTGATAGTTGAAGATATGTTACCAATATCAATGGATACAATGAAGGGGGATAAAGGCTTATTTTTAATATTTTGAAAAAAAATTACTCGTTATGCATTGAGTAATAACATTACCAGAGGCATCTCTAAGAGGTGGAGGAATAAAATTGGGATTAGCTTGAGGATGGATAGTTAGAGGTTGATTAGCCATATTAATCAAATGATGTTAGAGTTGCATCATTTGATTAGTGTTAGATTTTTAAATTATGTTCATTTGTTGTATGACTTGGGAAAGAAGATTTTTTCATAATAGGTGGGTTGGTGTTGGTAGGAGCACTCCTCGAATTGGTATTAGGGAGAAGGTTATTAAAAGATGTATTATTAGTGGGATTATTGATTAAATTTGTGTCAATTGCTCCCACATTAGTTTTAAGGTTTTGAAGATGATAAGTATCTTAGTAGGTATAGAAAGGATCAGACCCATCAAATTCATCTTGAGATTTAATTTGTAGCATGTTACAGGTCATGGATGAAGGAAGAGAAGAGGTGCCCCAAGAGTGATGGTGCTCTTGGGAGGAAAAGAGAGAGAGAGAAATGAACATCCCATATAGTATATAAATGGATTTAAGATATCCAAGAAGATTTTGATAGGAGAATTCATAATGATGTGAGATAAATGAACAAAATGCTAAGAAAGAGAAATAGAGAACTGGGTCAGTAGATAAAAAAAGTAGAAAAAGGTATAGAGTTGACTAGGTTAACCTAGTATATAAAATAGGGTCTAAAAACTATATAGAGTCAACCTAGTATAGAAAAAAAGGTTTAGAAACTATACAGAGTTGACAAGGTCAACCTAGTATAGTAAGTAGGGGAAAAATAGCTAGTCTGTAAGAGACTATGTCAAGCAGAATGACTATGTACTGAAACTAGAAAAAATTTCCAAGTACTTTTGGAAAGAAAGAAATAAAAGGAAACAGACAATAAATTGGATCAATTAGGTTGATCCAATTAAGTCACACAACACAAAACCTTGCACTAATGCTAGATAATGCAAGTTTTGCAATACAACATACAACTGAGTAAAGAGAAAGCCATCAACTTGGAAAGTAAAAGAAAATTAAGTGGTCAACCTAAGTGTTTTTAGATTATTAGAATATAATTTAAATGTGATAGGGAGTTAGATATAAGCAAGGAACTCGAAAGTAATCTAAGGATATTTTATAGATGTTTAGATGAAAGGGATCTATATTGGCAATGGTATTGGCTTGGTATTAGGGCCTACCCCCTCACTTCACACACCACAAAGATAATGTCATGGGCTTAGCCAAAATATACTATTAACCACGTGTTTATACTTGGCTAGAAAACCAAGTTGACTCCCCCCTTGGTGATGAAATCCAAGTAGGTAGGCCTTGGATAGATAATTGTTAAAATGCTTTTTAAGATTTTGTGATTTGGTAGTGTGTTCATAAAAGAGAAAATAGTGTAACTAAATGGTATATTGAAAAACCTACTAATCAAACTATGTGATCTATTCTAAGCATGAAAGCAACAAGAAATGAAAGTGACAACTAATTACTAGCATATAAGTGTTAATTTCAACTATGAAACATAGTACAGTGTTGATTTAGATGACAGTGTATGCAAAGAATACAAAATAGAGTTGATCGTATCATTTATGTATTATTGAATCAAGTGTCTAAAAAAGAACTATGTTGATAATGTCAACCTAGTTTTCCAGATAGAATACAAAATATAGAACTACATCAATAGGGTCGACCTATTTGACTATATAGGGGTAGTTTTCAAGATTGTAAACTGTAAAAAAAATAGAACTATAAAAAATACTAGAAATGATATAAAAGGATAGAAAGGAACCTTGGTGAGTTGGAGGATGTAAAGAAAAATAATATTATTGTTTAAGTACCCTAATTTGTTCTTGCCAATTTTGCTAACTATGTCAACTGGGTCGACCTAGCTTTGCAGATCTTATTTGCTAAAAATCTATAAAATGTGCTACATTGACAGGGCCAACCTAGTATATTTTTTAGAAGTTTAAAAATGTATAGAGTCGATAGGGTTGACCTAGTAACCTAATCTAGATGTTTGAAAATGCACTATGTTGACAGAGTCGACCTAGTAGCCTGAATTGGATGTCTGAAAAACTTGCATGAATAGAATAGATTCATATTGATGTGACTGTGTGTTAAAAATATGCATTGATGTTAGAGCTATATTGACATTATTGACCCAGTATCATAAATATATAAAAATAAAATGATGAAAAATGTGAAATAAAACCTACAAGGGTTAGATTCATGTCAGATTCACCAAAATCTATGCAATCATAAATGCATCATGTGTATAAATCAATCCTAACTTGGAGAAGATAGATCATAACATACACTTAGGATTGGGGACACATTAAATAATCAAGAACATGACCAATATGTAGATCAGCTAGAACCGATTAGGGGATCACTTACCACAATACACTATGCTAAAGAGGTTTCTAAAGCCCCCAGTCAAGCACAATCATGCAATAACCTTAAAGAAGTCTTATGTTTTGATATCTCACTAAACTAATAATAAGTAAAGTAAATCTAATCTAGTGCTCACCAAAGCTTGTGACACAAAGTGGGGGTTAGTAAACAAAAAAAACATGTATAAGAGAATCTCAATTAAGTTATGTATGATCAAGACCCTAATGCATGGAATAAGAAGAGTAATATTATTCAAAGATAATATTTATGCTAATTCTATCTACTAAAGAGAGGATCAAAGTTAGAGAATACTTACCTGAAAGATGGATCCATCAAAACTCAATCTCTCCCTTAGCCATTGGGGCTTTGCAAGAGGTTACTATGGTTTGTAAGGATCACTAAGAAAGGCCAAAGCATCCAAGACTTATCCACAAGACTAGATTATCCAAGTAGAAACCTTAAGCTAAGACTCCTCAAGTATAATGGTGGAAGAACATATTGTAAAAAAGTGAAAGTGAATAATAAATATTGATTGCATATGAAATAATGAACAAATGATCTTTTATATATAGTCATATTTAACCCTAAACCCTTTCAAGAGTTTTGGTCGATAGGGTTAACCCAGTCAACCTAGTACAATTAAGGACAAGAATTCACTAGGTTACATGCTAGGTTGGCTAAGAGATGACCTAGACCCTAAATAAATTTCACCCAAAATTGTACAAGGTTAACACAGTCGACCTAGTATAGTTGACTATTAAAAGGGGCATAAGGTGAGGAAAAGAAGGATGAAGAGTGGTAAAAGATTGGAGTGTGAAAATAAGGATTAATATCTTAGGGGAATGGTTTTAGGAACTAGTTGGATTGGTAATAAGTGAAAATAAGGGACAAAAATCCTATGAAGCACCAATGATATGCCCACCCCTTTCTCAGTACACCCCTTAGGATGTGCACTCAGAGAGATTGAGTCTCAATGGGTTCCTACAAGATATAAAGCATCGGTATTTGATAAACTTGAAAATATTGTGTATATAATATGGACTTTGTCGGGCAAGAAAATCTCTGAGAGCCATCCATACGGCATCATCCTATTAATCTAGAGTTGACCTTAGCATTATCTATTGTATAAACATTATTAGGCAAGTGGATTACTAAAATCCATCCATGTGTCTTCATCCCACTAACCTAATGGAGATAAAAATGAGCATAATTCATTGTACAGTCATAAAGTAACCAAAAAGCTCTGGGTCACTGGGATAATGACAAGTGGTAGAAATTGATCCTGGGAGTTTTAAGAGAAGTTGACATGGTTAAAGAGCATACCTAAAGTGACCACATGGTTTCTGATTATGTTAAAATTGGTCAAGGTTAATTTAAATATCATCTCAACATCATAATATAGTAACCCTGGATTTAAGCCAACAAAAGAGTTATTTAGCATGTGGTTGAATGAATAGAAATTTCTATTTTATAAGCTATTGCATGTGCCTGTATGGCAATTATAAGAAACTTATTTATATCATATATTAAATTTCAATTCCTTACTCATGTTTGATGGTTGATTGTACATGAGAAGAGTGTGTATTGTCTATTTAAATAGAAAAAATAGGCATGACATTTTGGTATTAGAGTTTGGATTACTACACTAGGAGCTCAGGGTATTATGATATGCTTTATGTCTTTTTAATTTTTACATGGAACCTAATGTCTATCAAGTTGATGTGTATAATGAAGAGAGGACATAGACCACAACAAGATGATGGTCATATTGGTGAGCATTATCCTCCCAATTTGTTAGGGTTGAATGATATAAGACCCTAAAAACTATATAGGGTTGACCCAGTTGACCTAGTATAGTCGACTGTTAAGAGGGGCATAATGTGAGGAAAATAAGTATGAAAAGAGGGAAAATATCGAAAGATTATGAAAATAAGGAGTAATAGCTTAGGGGAATGGTTTTACAAGCTAGTTGGATTGGTAATAAGTGAAAATAAGGGACAAAAATCCTATGAAGCACCAATGGTCTACCCACCCCTTTCTCAGTACACCCCTTAAGATGTGCAATCAGAGAGATTGAGTCTCGATGGGTTTTTGCAAGATATAAAGCATCAGTATTTGATAAAATTTGAAAAAATTATGTGTATATAGTATGGACTTTTTTGGGCAAGCAAATATCTAAGAGCCATCCATGTGGCATCATCATGTTAATCTGGAGGTGACCTTAGCATTATCCATTGTATAAACATTATCAAGCAAGTGTATTACCAAAATCCATCTATGTGTCTTCATCCCACTAACCTAGTGGAGATAAAAATGAGCATAATTCATTATACAGTCATAAAGTAACCAATAAGCTCTAGGTCACTAGGATAATGACAAGTGGTAGAAAGTGGACCTGGGAGTTTTAAGAAAAGTTGATATGGTTAAAGAGCATGCCTGAAGTAACCACATGGTGCCTTGTTATGTTAGCATTGGTCAAGGTTAATTTTAACAGCCATCTCAACATCATAATATAGTAACCTTGGATTTAAGCCAACAAAAGAGTTATTTAGCATGTGGTTGAATGAATAAAGATTTTTATTTCATAAGTTATGGCATGTGCTTGTTATCTGAACAATGTTAATTATAAGGAACTTATTTATAGCATATATTAAATGTCAATTCTTTACTTACTCATTTTTTATGGTTGATTGTATGTGAGAAGAGTGTGTCTTGTCTATTTAAATAGAAAAAATAGGCATGACATTTTGGTATTAGATTTTGGATTACTACACTAAGAGCTCTGGGTATTATGATACGTTTTATGTCTTGTTAATTTCTACATGGACTCTAATGTCTATCATGTTGATGTGTTTAATGAGGAGAGGATGTAGATGATAACAAGATGATGGTCATATTGGTAAGCATTATCCTCCCAATTTATTGGGGTTGAATGATATAGGACCCCAACTCCTCTTATCCATGCAAAAAATATGAGATGTCTTACAAGAGAGACTACTGGTAGCACAATGTGAGGTTGAGAGGCACTCTCCAAAGCACTCCCACTATGAACATAGATCTATTAGGAGAGAGAGGTATTGAAACTCTTCACATCACCATTCATAGGGTGATATATTCATCACCATGCTGAGCGTCAATAGAGAGGAGACTTAGAACATCTTCCTAAGCCTGCACTTGAAGACTTAGTAAAATATTTCATCAAAATGCATCCTCCTACTTTTGATGGTACTCAAGAAAGATTTGTAATAGAATCTTGGTTGGCCAACATAAGAGGATGTTTTACTTTATATGATTCTAACACCAATGGAAAGGCCCATTTGGGAACCCACCTTCTTAGGGATGCAACTAAGATGTGGTGGGAAGGAGAGAAGCAAAAACTCTATTTAAGACTTGCTTCCCTCACCTAGAAATTATTTAAAGAGCATTTTATAGCACACTACCTATCCCCTCAATATGTTCAAAATAAGATAGATGAATTACATGACCTTCTATAGAGGATTGGCACCATGGCACAATATGAGTGTCATTTTATAGATTTGATTAAGTATGTGAAAGGTTATGTAGATGAAACCATGCAGGTTAACAAGCTCATTAAAGGCCTAAATTTGGAGCTAGCTAGTGTAGTGTACATTTTATCTCCCATAACCTTGGTAGCATCAGTTAAAAAGGCCTACTTGGCTAAGAAGTCTCAAGGAAATACTTAGGATTCCTGATATAAATTTCAAGGCTAGATGCAATCTCAATGTGACTCGAGATCACATGATGCACAACCTACACCTAGGGAGGTTAGAGAGTAACCTAGTCTAATTCTAAACCCCCTCAATAGAATAAAGAGAGTAACAATTCTATCCATGAATAGACTAGAGACAATTTCAATAGATATCACCAAAAATAAGGTGATTTTAGACCTCAGGATCATTAGTAGACTTGACCTAAAATACTCATTACTCGACACAAATGAGACCATCAAAATCAACATCAATTGATCAAAGATCAAATAGAGCTCCCTCAAGGTGAGATCAGTGTAGAGTTTTGTGTTTTACGTATAGATACCCTAATCACTATACATGTGATTGTCCTATAGGACCATCAATTTTCAATAGGAAAAAGGCCCTAGTGTCAGAGCAAATAGTGGGTGATGTGGGTTGAGGACACAAGATTTATGTAGCAGTGGATGACCACCAAGTTAAACACTAGGCAATGGTCATTAAAACCATAGGTATGATTGATGGAGTTTTTATAAAAAAATTATTTGATTTAGGAGCTTCATACCCTTTTATTTATTCTTAATTTATGGACTATTATGGGCTAGTGGCTATTAGGCAATTATAAAGTTAGGCATTAGAGTTGACCACAAGAGCCAAGATGTTTTTTAGCTCCTCAGTGAGCAATTATGTTTTAGACCTTGGTGTCTTTTCCACAATGATGGATTTGCATATGATACCCTTAGGTACCTATGGGGTTTTTCTTAGGAATGGATTGGCTTATGGCTCATAAATCCAAGTTGGATTTACATGACAAGGTTAGCAAGTGTGTATATGACCTTAGGACTCCCATGGCGATATTTGGAGTCAAAAGACATGTTTCCCTTTGCATGATTTTCATAATGTAGTTTAAGAAGATAATAAGGAAGGGTTTTCAATTATTTTCCATCATGGAAAGTTATAGGTTGAATGAGTCAGAAAAGGCTTCTCTAGATAACCATCCCATTATTTGATATTTTCCCAAGGTATTTCTAGATGGATTGCCAGGTATGCCCCCTCTAAGAGAACTTGATTTTCAAATTAACTTAATACCAAGGACTAAGTCCATCTCAAAATCACCATATCAAATGACCACATTTGAGTTGTGTGAACTCAAGATGTAGTTGGAAAAGTTTTTAGAGAGGGATTTAATTCATCCCAGTGTGTCCCCATGTAGAACCAGTCATCTTCATGAAGAAGGATGTATCCCTTCGATTGTGCATTGATTATTGCCAATTAAACAATGTAACAGTTAAAATTTGGTAACCCTTCCATAGAATTGATGATTTTTTTTATTTAATATGGGAAAACAAGGTGTTATCAAAGATAGACTTTAAATATGGATACCATTAGTTACATATCACAGAGCCTGATATTCAAAAGACTATGTTTTGAATGTGATATGGGCATTATGAATTTATAGTTGTACCATTTGGGTTGACCAATGCCTCATTAGTGTTCATGATTCTTATGAATGGAGTGTTATGAACTAAGACCTTTTTGTGTTAATATTTATTGATGATATCTTGATATATTCATGAAATGAGGAAGAACATGATGATTATTTGAGACAAGTCTTGTAGGTTTTGAGAGAAAGCTAGTTGTTTGGCAACTTAGAGAAGTGTGCTCTTGCATAGTCATAAATGTAGTACCTCGAGCACATCATCTCAAGGGAAGTAATTTTTGTAGACCCCTCTAATATTTGTGTCATTATGGAATGGCTAGTGCCCACAAATGTTGTAGAGGTTCACAGTTTCATGCATTTGACATGCTACTATAAACACTTTGTGGAGAACGTTGCTTGCATTATGAATCCCATTACTTCACTTAAGAGGAAGGGAAATAATTTTATGTGTACAATGGAGTGTGAGGAAACTTTTTAGGTGATAAAAAGTGATTCACTAGTGCACTTATTTTGACTATACCAAATCCTATTGGGCAGTTCTTCATTTGTACAAATGCATTAAAGGAAGGATTAGGAGTTGTACTCATGTAGGATGGTAGAGTTATAGCATATAAATCTTAAATATCAAAGACTATGAGTTGAAATACCCCATGCATGATCTAAAATTTAAATTTATCATTCATTCTTGCCTAATGTGGTAACACTTCTTGCTCAATCATCACTTTATTCTGAAGAAAGAACACTTGAGTTTGCAGCTTTTATTCAATCAACCTAATTTAAATGTACATCAAAGGGCTTAGATCAAACTATTTTGTAATTATGATTGTGAATTTATGTATATCAAAGGAAAGGAAAATGTGGTTGTTGATGCCTTAAGTAAGAGGCACCATGAGTTAGCAATAATTATTTTTCCCACTAACTTGAGAAGGTATATTTTGGAGTAACTTCTAGATGACATCCTCTGCAAAGAAGTGAAATAAATGTTGGATTGTAGTTTAAATATGAAAGGAAAATTTGAAGGTCGTTATCTTGAGATAGATGGAATTTACACCATAAAGGTTGTATCTATGTTTCATTAGTAGGTAGATTGCATGAGCTAATTTTGTCTAAGTTTCATAGAGTTCCTTACCAAGTATAACTTGGAGTTAAGAAGAAGCATGTTGAGTTAAGACAATTATATCATTGGGTCATTTTGAGGCATGTTATTGTTGATTTTATAGCTTGTTGCTTAGAATGCCATAAGGTTAAGTCCAATCATTAGCATCCAATAGGATCATTATATCCACAAGAGATTATAAAATGTAAATGGGATACTATCTCCATGGATTTCAATGTAGGTTTTCCTACCTCATCGTATCATCATGATGTGAGTATGGCCACTGTGGATAAGTTAACCAAAGTAGCTCACTTTTCTCCCATGAAGACTACCTACAATGCCACTTCAGTGGTGAGAGGTTTTTCGGATGATGTTGGTAGATTGCACAGGATTCCCTAAAATATTATCTTGGATAGAGATCTAGTTTATACTTCACACTTCTGGACTTATATTTAAAAGGTGTTAGGCATGCAGGTCAATTTTAGTACTTCCTACCATCCTGAGAATGATAGACAAATTGAGAGATTCAATCAAGTTCTTAAAGACATGCTTTGCATGTATGTTATGGACTACCAATCCTATTGGGAAAACTATTTGTATCTAGTCGAATTTTCTTACAATAATAGCTATCATAGTTCAATTAAGATGGCACCTTTCTAGATTTTGTATGGTTAAGCTTGTAAACCCCCACTAAGTTGAGATAGACTCGAGTATAAAGTTTTGATTAGCCCTAACATGTTAGAAGACATGGAAAATTAAGTAGTTAAGATATAGTATCACCTTGAGACTGCTAAGGATCGATAAAGGAGGTATGTAAATGCAAAGGGGATTGATCTGCATATCAATGTTGATGATAAAGTGTTCTTAAGGGTGAGACCCAACAAGATCCTTATGTTTATGGAAAAGGTTCAAAGTTGACACCTCATTTTTCAAGGCCATTCAAGATCTTGGAGATCATTGACCTAGTAACTTATCAACTAACCTTTCCACTCAGCCTATCTCATGTTCATGATGTATTTTATGTTTCAGTTCTACAATAGTATGTTTCTGACATTAGTCATGTATTGGATTAGATAAGTTTGTAGGTCAAGACAGATAGAGCTTTGATTTTGGATCCCATTAGGATTATAAATTAATGTATGTTGGCCCTTTGAGGTAGATACTTATACTAGGTCAAGGTCTATTAGGACAAATATGATGAATTGGTAGCTACTTGAGAAGATGTTGCACCTTTGAGGGTTGGGTACCCTCACCTCTTTCAGTGACTTCCAGGAGGAAGTCTGCATAAGGGGAGGGGAATGTAATGCCCCATTTTGCATATTTCTCATCTTTAACATTTGATGATGATGAGATTTTGACTACATTAAACTAGAATCAGGAGTTGTGTTATTTATCACATCTAGTTGAGGTGTGCAAGGATTTTTATGAAGACTTATCATGTGGTGGGAACCATGAGAAAGACTTATTATCAATCATGTTTTGATTACTTATGAAATTATAATGATTATATTTCCTTTATATGAGGTTAAAATTATGAATTTGATTAGATCTATGAGATATATTTACTTAAATGATGTTGGATCATTGATCATAAACTTGTAAAATGGTATTTGCATGTGTATAAGGTTATATGAATCTATCTATGTGAATGTTTGTATTCCTTGGTTGTTGGCTATTGATAATTGATTGAGTGTCATATTTGATTAAAAATTAGTAGCTTCAACTATTGGGTTAGAGGAATTTGATGTGTGCATCGAGTGTAAAGGAACAGAGAAGGGCTAGTGAGGGAATGAGACTATGCCAAACATGGTTATATCATTAACAACCTTACCTTAGACATTAAACACTATTAAACCCATCCTAATTAGTTAATTGTATGAGATATCATTTGTCACCTCCTTCTGACTTAGTGTGCTATTTTAGCATCTAGATTTTAAGATTGGATGGTGAAACATATTGTATGTTTACCTTAAGATCTCATACCCAACATCTAGAATGTCTAGTGGTAGATCGTTACTTTGATTATTTTATTCTATAATCAAGTGGAAGAGGTGAGTGAATCTAGGAAGAAACCACATAATCCTATAGATTCACCATGCACCTTAATTGAATAGGGAAAATAATGTCCCTTAAAAAGGCATGGGCTAGTGAGTAGAGGGTGATTGGTTGAGTATAAGATGTCTATACATAAAATTCAAGCTCTCCATTGAAAGGACTTTTTGACCATTTTGTGAAGAATATAGACAAAGTAGAAAATAAGAGCAACAATTAGGGAGAGCTAGTTAGGAGATTCAAGCCTTAGATAATTAGAAGATAGTGCCCAGTAGGTCTTGGAGTGTATAGGTGGGATTCTTATTAAATTGTTTTCTAGCTTATTCCTATGAATGAAAATAGTTTTGCTCTTTGTTTGATTTTTTGGCTTTAAGGAGAATAAGAACACTTGGTTAATTTTATCTATTTTATTGTCTCGACCATGGTTTTTCATTGGTCATATTACCATAGGTTCTTGAAACATCAAAACATGCTAAGGATGAGGATAGTTATGATATACTTCATGTGCATAGAATAGTGTATTAAATTCATACAAAAGTTTTGATAACATGAACATAGTAAACATTAATTGTCATGAATTATTTAGGAATTAAGAAAAACCAATGTTTCATAAACATAAATAAATCATTTGGGTTCAATTAGGCAGAAAGTAACCAAACATTATACATGAGAATGCACAAGAGGAACATAGTAATAAATCACACAGAGAACCATAACCAGGTGAATCTCTATTGATCTCTTCAAAAGTGGAACCCTTTTCTTCATATAAACAAAAGCATATATAGACATTTCTAGTCTATGACTGTTCATCTTCTTCTTTTACATCTTTACAATTCAAATTATTCTACCAACACTTTATCAGACTTAAAATGTTATCTCATCCCAAGACAATATTATAGGATCTCCACAATTTCACAAGTGAGCATAGGATGAAGAAATGGTTAAACCAGTAAGAGTCACAATCATCATTCAAAGTTGCCATTTTTTATTTTCACCTCTTATGTACTTCTTTTCTGCCATTTTGGGTTTTCAACTAAGTAGTGTACTAACCTATCACCCTTTATGGGTTTTCAATAGGCTAGTGTAACTAGGTGGCTATCATTTATGGGTTTTCAACCATCCTGGCCTTGTTTGTCTTACTAAATCATCCCCAATATAAAATGTTACATATTTTTTTTCAAAATTCATACTTTGCACAATACTTAACTTGATGTTGGTGGCATAGATGCAAATGATGATGGACCCAAAGAGTCCTTAGACTCTAAATACATGACCTTACTCTAAGTGATGATCTACTGGATTTCTGAAGGTGGCTTGTACATAGGTGTGTTAATAATCTAAGCAAATTCATTGAAAAAGGGATTCAAATCCATCTTATAGGCATCTAGTCCAGCATCAATTCTTAGATCAACTATAATAGGGTACAACATGGAGCATGGTAGCCAATGATCTACTTGAGATATACATCATCAATTATGCTCAAGGATACATTGGTGTTGATGACCTTGTCTGAATACCACCTCTCAATTGCTCCATCTTGTCTACATGTCATTGAGATTGGAGGCTGGTGAAGGAACTGCATAAAATTTGACTCTGCCAATTCAAGAGGTTGTCATGCACATTATACCTAGAATTAAGTGATTCTTGGAGTGTTCTATCTTTATCCTCTATAATGGTAGTGTGGTTGACCATGGTTTATTTTGTGGTGGTGACCTTTGCAAAGTATGCATTGGAATTGGATAAAGAAGTATCCAGTTACTACTTCATGTCTAGTAAGTTATGTATGACATGTTGTGCTTGAAGTGTAGTAGTATAAATCATTCCTTGATACTCCTCCAATAGAGTGATGAGAGTTGAAACCTCAATATTAACATCTTACCCCAATGTACCAACTGTAAGGATTTTCTATGTTGTGCACCAATCTTTGGTTAACTCAGAGACAAGTGTCTTGTGTCTACATTGATCAAACATGACTTGGTCCCTAATTTTTCAAGTGACTAGCTTGAGAAAAGCATCTTAGATTAGTTTGGCATCTTTATGTAGGCAAGCATTCAACTCAACATTCTTTGCCTTGGATTGATCCATTTCCAATTCTAGAGAGGTGGCCTTCTGTACAATGGATTCCTATAATGTTGTCATGCCCTCCAATTATTTCTTCAATGATAGTCTAGAGACATCCAATGATACTTCCTGTTGGAGGGGGAATGCTACCAATGTAACTACAGTCACTGAAGTGTCAGGTCATGGCATGGTCACAAGTGGAAGAGAGAAGGTGGCACACCAAGCACCCATAGTTGAGACATCCCATAACCAAACTCCTTCCAAAGGTAATGTTGGTTGTTGCAAACCTGTTGGGGTTACTGATGGTTCTTCTTCTTTCTCTAACTACTCTGATCTAATTTATTATTACTGAGGAACTTATTGTTGTGTCATAGTCTCTACTAAAATATTGAGTTGCTACACAGCATCTTTAGCCTATTTTTATTTTGGCATCCTCCTATGTTTTCTTATTAAGCACATCTTGTGTAGCTTTCTTTTTCACTTGTTATTCCTCCTACATCTTCTACCCATGTTATTCTTCTTTCTTCTAGTCCTCAAGCATAGTATCCTTGGGTTGTTCAATCATACCTATGCCTGTGTCATTTGGTCATCTTGCACCTTGGTTTTGCTTGCTTATTATTCCTCTACTTAGGCTTGTTGTTTGCATAGGGCTTCTTCTTCTTCTTCTTCTTCTTCTTCTTCTTCTTCTTCTTCTTTTTCTTCTTCTTCTTCTTCTTCTTCTTCTTCTTTATTCTTCTTTGCAACACAATTGGAATCTTCCATAGCCTTCTTTGCATGCATTTATGTGCCATGTTTTTGCTTATGCTCTTCATCCTTAGCCTTGGTAGCAAGCTCAACATCTTTGTTTTTCTATTTTTTAGCCATCTTCTTATGATGCACCTCCTATGCCTACTTGACTGCATTGACAACTTCTTGGGCCTTCTTGGCTACCTCAAGAGCCTTCTATCAGTTAGCCTCTACATCTTGGGTCTTTTGTGTGGCCTCAACTTCTTTAAATTACCAACTTGTTTGTTGAGCTTGTTATTATTGAGCCTACTCCTTGTGGCATTTCTTCTCCTCTTTTTTGACTCACCATTCTATTTTATGATCTACTTCCTCCCATGAAGCATGTTTTTATTCTATTGTAGGTTGCTCTAGTGTGATCTATTTGACCTTTGGGGCTTATTGTGACGGTGGAAAATAACTTGGATGGACCATGGAGCTGGAAACATGTGCTTTCTTGCACCCTAGGGTAACCAACTTATGTTTGGTTATGGTGAAGTTGAAGATGAAAAAGGTTACACTTCCTACGACATGGTTGTCTAATTGAATGTACATTATTTGAAGGTAGGCGAGACCCTAATCTCGTGCTTAGTTATTGACCTATGCACTAGGGACTCATATGGGCTTTCCAGTAGTGGTACAAAGACATCTACCATTACAAAGGTGGTATAAGGTTTCTTATAGAATAATTCAACCCTTCACTACAATTACTCAGCTTCTTCTTGCATAGTGTCAACCATGATAAATGGAGGCATGATGATAGTTTTACCCATAGACTTGGATGAAACTTTTTGTGCACTTGGACTGTGCACACTACATTCCAAAATAATAATTGTTTCTCCTATTCTCTATCATAAAACTCTTATATCATGTCTACAACCATTACCTGATAACCTCCCACTCATTTGTGCCCATCTGAGGTAGGATACATGAACTTGTGATTTAGGGCACCTTAGGGTCATCGATCTAGGTTACGGTGCTCCTTATCTTGTACTTCAGTGGGGGCAACATTGACTATTATTTGGTGGAGAGTTTGAGCTTTCCTTTCTATGGCTATGAAGTTGTGGCTTTTTATTGTTGTTTTATTATAGGGACTGCTGCACTAGGTGGTATAACTTGGAGTGGAGTCACATGCTTAGCTATGTAGGCTTTTTGCTTGGTAACTTTAGCATATACCATGGCCATGGTAACAAAGAATGGTAGAGATCAAAATGGCAACCTCAGCAGCTCATGAATATGGATGAACATGCCTTTTAGTAGTAAAGTAATAGTATCATGTTGCCTCAAGTATTACATGATGTTCAATGGCACTTGAAGAAGTGTGATGATCAAATCTAAGCAATATTCCTACCATGTCTTGAATGTACCCTCATGGGATAGGGTACCATGCTTAGGTGTCCATATCAGGTTGTAAAATTGTTGCATTGGTTAGTAGTCAGTGTCAAGGTGCACCTTTCCCTTAGGAGACTTCCATTGGGTGAAGCATAGTATAAAAATGAAAAATTAGTACTGGAATGTCTACTTAGATTATGTGCATCACTTGTCAATTTTTGTCAGCATCTCTTGAACAAAGTATTCATTCTAATTAAACTACTCATTGTAGTGGATCATGCAATGTGCAATTTCCATGACCCATTTTAGAATTTTATTTACAGACTTGGTGGTCTGTCAGAACCTTTGTGTAATGCATTCTACTAGGATGTGCACTAGTTCATTATGAATTTATTCAATTGGTATCACTCTAGATCCTTGAACATATAAATATATGACCTACTAAAGGATAGGAGGCATTATCATCTTGTATGGGGTAAGAGAATCTCCTCATGTAGGCATGGCCAAAACTTGAGCCATTAATTCTATGTTGATGGCTATCATGTTGTTGGGGCCAATGTAGATATTGCCATCATTATAGCATCTAAGAAAGACTTGCACAATATCCCCCAAGTTGTCAAAAGAGGGCATGAAAAGTAGGCACACAATGTCTATGTTTTGGAATCAGTGGGGGACTATAAGAGCCAGTGGTTGCATAGTATTGATGGGATCTAGTCAAAATAGTTTTTGCTTTTCCACTCAAAGGAAATCAAATGGCTCTAGATCATTGAATTTTGTTTACCAAAGTGACAAGTCGATACTCATTTCTTATTTTTTAGCATCTATTAAACTCCTAATGAATTTTGAATGATCCATGATCACTGAGTGATGAAATGGAGAATATTTTAGCTCTTTGCATAGTAAAAATTAGGTTGGCACTTGAAAATTTAGCTCATGAAAATATTTTGAAGGATGAAATGCAGACTTGGTTCATAACTTTATGCCTTTATAGATTTCATGTATGTTGGTTTTTGCATAATATCATATTGAGCTATCCATTTGACATTAATTAAAATGTTGATGTGGAAAATCTTATCTGATCTAGTAATTAAGACAGTTAGTTATTGGCACATGTGTTGAGATATGCCATTATGTTCTTTGTTATCTATATTATGATATGAGTGGATGATGTTAACCGGATGTTGATTTGGTGAATATTAGGTTAATCAAACCTTGGCTCTAGAATTAACTACTTGGGGATGACCGTTATACAAAAAATATCTTGGTTGATGTGACTTGACCATACATTTCCAAGACTTAAATGCTTTATTTTTCTCCTGCTAACATCAATAATGGTGCACTTGAAATTTTTTGTGCACAATTGATGCACACTTTACTTGTTGTCCTGGTTCCCAAAAGTTATTGAAGAGATAATCTACAACACACACGCACACATAGAAAAATAAATACATAATAAAACATATAGAAATGGGAAATCCTAATCTACTCGATACTACTTAGCACCCACTCATTTAGTAAAAATGCATCAATTAAGATTATTGGTGGTAGGGCTTAAGCCTCCAGCCATCTCTTACCCTGGAAAAATGGTTCCCTACAAATCTCTCAAAACAATGGTTCCTTGTTGTGATATTTCATAAATAACATAAGGCCCTTTCCATCTAATTTGTAATTTATTGAGAAATGTTTTGAAGTAACTATCATATAACAAAACTAGTTGATATTTATAAAATTTCTTATGATGCATATTCTTGTCATGCCATGATTTCTAGATCTGCTTATGATCTTCCTACATTCAATATTTTTGCATCAATACTCATCCATCCTATTTAGTTCAAGAATCTTGTTGGTGAGAGACTCATGATCCCCTAGTCCCATGACCATTGCAATGCACAAATTGGGTACTAACTATTCTATTGGCATGACTGCTTCAAGCCCATAGACCAACTAGAATGGAGTAAATTGTGTGGCCCTCTTATAGTGCATGCGATATGCCCAAATAATCATAAAAATGTGATCTTCCCAATAATCTCTCTTCACATCACAGATCTTTATCAACATCTTGCCCAACATTTTTTTAAAAGCCTCAACTTGGTTGTTAGCTTGTGGATGGTATGCAGTGCTTTTATGATGAGAAATCATGAAATTTTTAGTAAGGGATTTGATGGTATTGTTTAGGAAGTGTGTCCCTTGATCCCTAATGAGTTTGATGGGGCATTTAAACCTTGTAATAATATTCTTGTAAATGAACTCTACTGCATCCTTTGTACCAAAGCTAGGTGTCACAATAGTTTTGGTAAAGTAATCTATGATAGTAATAATATACCTTATTTTGTTATGTTTACTCTATGGATTGATAGGTCCAATAAAGTCAATTCCTCATTGTCCAAAAGTTTGTTCATATAACAAAGGATGTAAGGGAATTTCATCTTTTTGTAGTGGCTTACCCATGCATTGATAGATGTTGTAATGTTGTATTACTCTATGTACATCCTGGAAAAGGTTCAACCACCATAACCCACTTTGTAACAATTTTCTTGAAGTAGCTTCTCCAACAAAATGACCTCCTGTTATTCCTTAGTGTGCCTCTTGTAAAAGTTGTGGATGTTCATGTTCTAGAACTACCCTGCACAGTACTTCATCCTTCCCTAAATGATACAAAATCCCATTTATAATGGTATATGATAAAGTCTGGTGACAAACTAATTCTTATCTCTTTTTTGGTAATGTGCAGGGAATACTCCGTGTTCTATGAAGTTAGAAATTGTTTCAAAAAATTTGAGAATCATAAAAATACAAAAGAGATGGGCATCAAGGGAATCTTCCTATAGTTCTTCTAGTTCTTCACCATTTGGGATGTGATTGAGATGATTTGGACCCATGTTTTCTCTTCTAGACTTGATGTGAATGCGAAATTAGAATTTTTAAAATAGTATTGGCCATCTAAAAATGTGTCTTCCAAGCATAGGATTATTGACAACGTAGTTTATAACTTGATGATCTGTAAAAACTTCAAATGGTGTCACAAGAAGATAATGTCAAAAAAAAATTAGTATGTACACTATAGCCAATGCTTCCCTTTTAGTTGTCATATAATTATTTTCTACATCAAACAACTTTTGGCTTGCAAAATGTATAGGTGGTCCCATCCACCATCTCCTAGTTGTGTAAGCATAACTCCAACTATGATACCAAAAGCATCAATGTGAACATGAAAGGGCTTGTTCCAATCTAGAAAGATGAGAATAGGTGCAATGACCAATATTTACTTTATTTCTACGAAAGTTACTTGACACTCAGAACTCTAGATAAATTTTGCACATTTGTGCAGTAAATACTCCAATCGAGATCAAATTGTTGCATATCCCTTGATAAACTTTTGATAGTACCCTATATGGCCAAGAAAATATCTCACTTTCATAGATCTTATTGGTGAATGCATATTTAAAATGATTATAATTTTGGCATGGTCCACCAAAATGCCTTCATTGCACACTACGTAACCTAGCAAGACACCAAAAGGTGTAAAAAATAAGCATTTTTTCAAACTCAGGGCAATGAATAGAGCTTGGAAATGTTCTAACATGAGGTAAAAATTAGACAAATTTTCTTTAAATAAATCAAAGACTACCTAATCATCAAGATAGACTTTGAGAAAGTCATGAATGAAATCTTTAAACGTAGTCACCACTGCTAGAAAAAAAATTATAGGTGTATTCTTGAGGCTAAAATACATTACCTTGTAGCAAAGGATCCTCATTTCATTGAAAAATTCATTTTATCTCTATCTTCTTCTATGATAGGTATTTGATGATAGCCACTAAAACCATCTATGAAAAAGTAGCCTTCATGACATGCGATAGATTCTAAAACTTCATCTATGAAGGGAATCATAAATGGATCACTCACACATGCATCATTCAAAATTTGATAATCACCACATACTCTAATCTCCCATATTTTCTTAAGTTGAACTACCATGGGACCAACCCAATCTGCCTTTTCTACAAGATAGATTATTCTTGTGTCTTGCAGTCTATCAAGTTCAGCCTTCAATTTTAAATTCATGTTTGGATTCAACTTGTAGGGTCGTTTCTTTGTAGGTCATGCACACTCCTTGAGTTTAATATGCATTTCACCTAAGGATGGATCAAATATTCTAACCTATAAAATTTTAGTGGGAAACGCATCTTGGTAATCCTGTAGAAATTGCATGATTTTTTAAACTTTGAATTTAGTCCAATAGTCACCTATATGTGCCAGTTTGGGAATCTCCTCACTTTTGATGTTTTCCACATGTTTTTTAATAGGATGTTGATAAATCTTAAACTTTTTTTCAACAATAAATTCTTTTAGCATTCTTTTCCCTTCCTATTCTAAATTTTATATGTTTCATAGCTTGTCTTCTTTAGTAAGTTCTATGATTGGGTCCTTTACTAGTTCTACTATTCTTTTAGATTCAAACAAATCAATTGATCGATATCACCATTAGTATCTGAATCTACAATTTCCTCCTCTTTATCCTATATTTGGTGACACATCTACATGAGAGATTAGTCTTCCATCTTGGCAATTGTATATCTTTGTAATATTGTATTTAGGTCACAAGATGCATTCTTCTACATAGTGGATTCTATAATGGTGCTTAAGTCTTTTGTGCACCCATGGCATAGGAACTATTTGATATTCAGTATCACATTGTGAACCAGAGGGTTCTCATCTTTAAAAATAAACATTTTTATGAAGTCACTCTATACATGTGCCCAATGCTTTATCTCCCTCTTGTGTTCTTGATGTATATACCATGTTGATGGTAAAGGGGCAATTGTGTAATGAAAGATGTGAACCCAGTAGTTCAATATCACATGTTCTTCAGTCCAAACTTCAACACATTTGTGAATATGGATTTTAGGGCACTCACCTTCCTAAAAGAAAGACTAATTACTTATGATGATCTGTGGTAGTTATAATCTACCAATTATAAGTTTTCACACATCATCCCAATCAAGTTGATCATTTCTATGAATTGCCCACCATGTCATTGAAACTCTCTTCAAAGCATAATTCAAGGAACTGATACAATGAATAATGGTAGGTACATGGACTTGTAGGCATAGAATAAATTGATTGATATCCTTAGTCACATAGTATGAAAGAATTTGTCTCTCATGGGTGAAGACCATTCTCATAGGTTGGATTTCATGATCACCATGAGCCTTGTTGAGTATATGCATATCCGAGTTTCCACTAACAGATGAAGCTATTTCCTAAGGCAAAGTGCCTTATCTAGTCATCTCTATATAATCCTACATATGATCATCTACTTGATACAGAAAATCAACCACTAAGCGAGTAGGGGATTTAGCAAACATAGACGCATAATCCTCTATGACAAACTGAGGTACCAATGGTTGAATAATTATTGATTTAGGCTTCCATTTTTCAAATGTCTTCAACTATTGAGTGAGTAAAGACTATACCTAAGGTTTAGTAGGCTCATATAATAAATTGCATTTGACTACACATAGAGCTTTCAAGTTCTCTTTAGATTTTACCTTCATCTAGTTGGTTTCTTGTGCAACATCAGGAGAGTCTAGTTTAACTAGAATAATGTAGGGTTTGTATTCTTTATTCAAATTAATTATGAAAATGTGATCTCTTTGGTGTGCCTCTAGATAATTTTAAATAGAGTTGGTAGTCATCTCACCATCATATGCCCATTTCTTACCAATCAATGTAGGGTAATGTGTTGTTATTGTCTTTATATTGATGACTTCAAATTCACCTAGCAGGCTTAGTTCTATGACTTTTATCTCAATGTCTTCTAATCTGCTAATGGGCTCAACTCTTCCATACTCTGCTAAGCTCAGAGTTACTAGGCTATAACTTAGAACTGGTCATCCAATAGCCTCCCATGTAGACCTGGGGATCATGTTGATTTTGTTACCAAATTCAAAGATATCATTTGAAATTTTGTATCCTACAACTTCAATGTGAATTCATGCATCTACATCCCATGGCTTCTTTATTTTGACATACCAAATAAGATTTTTGATCTTTTGTTGCCCTCACTACACACACTCTAGTAAATTATGTATCAAGTTTGTGATGTTCTAAGAGATGTCTTCATTGTATAGTGTACTTAAAAGCTTCAGTAAATCTGTTAGTGTATTAACAATTCCATCTTGATGCATAATGCACATGATTTGGCCATACATTTGTGCATCTATTACTACAACATATCCTTTAGTAGTGTCTTGGTGTTGAATATTTTCCATTATCTACGTAGCCTTATACATGAGACCCTTTTCTATAGTTGCATTCAAGTATTTGTCCTATTTTTCTTTTTGGATTTCCTGGTCTTGAGGCATTTCAAGAGGAGGCAATCCTCTCTCTCTCTATGTTGGTGTCTTGTAATGGCATTCAGGAATGCATCCTCCTTAGCATATGCATTCACCATATTAACATTCCTAAGGCCTCTTCCTTTTTTTACTTTTCTAAAATAAGACAGTCTTTTGTCTCCTATTACTCATATACTCTGCAATAGGTGTAATAAGACTGCCTCTGAGGGTTCAAAAGGAAATTACGTTTCACATGATTATACTCTCCACATAAGTAACATTTCAAAGGAGGGTATTGATAATTATTTCCTTTGCCACCTTGGTAACCTCCTCTATATCCACCCCTAGATCCACCTCTATTTGACTGATAACCTCCTCTATACCCTCCTTGTTATTGTGTTGTATTGTAATGCTGGTGTTGTTGGGTATTATCTCCAATTTTAAATTGTTATTGTATAATTGGTGGGGTCCAACTAGTTTGATGTTGTTAATTAATTATCAAATTCCAAGGTGTTATGTATTGGTATTGTAGTGATGGTGGTGTCCAACTCGATGAAGGAGGGGTCCAACTAGCTAGACCTTGAGGTTGGTACTAAGGCAAACTATGAATCTATTGTACACTTGCTTGGTTTGCATAACCCTTATCGATATTTAGGCCTAGAATTGTTTACTTTTTTTAGGAGACTTATTGCATAATGATGGAAAATGCATTCTTTTTAATGTCTTCTTTAAGCTCCTACAAATCCCTACAATTTTATTCATCGTGATTGTGTGACTTACAAAAATTAAAATATAAACTCTATGGGATTTTGACATACTATTGTAGGAGATGGCATTGCATTGTTGCATGCCCTAATACTCTACAAATTTCACAATCTTGATCTTAGGACAAACATTCATGTGATGTCCTTCTTTCCCACACTCCATTCACCATAGATTTAGCTTAAGTTTATATACCTCATGATATTGTTCCATCCTTTTCATAAAGCTTGCAATGTATTTTCAATCTTAGAACCCATTATAAGAGCTTCCCCAAAGTCTTCAATTTTCTCCACTTACAGGGAAACAGCTCTAGCATCTGCCTTAGTAGCATATTGAGTCTACGTTATAACAAATTGGATTCTAGAATGCAGTCCTTCGACAAAGCACGTAGCTTTATCTTTATTTGCTAAAGTAAATTCTACCTTATTAATAATGTCAAAGAACCTACGATCATAGTCATAGACTGATTCTCCTAACTTATGCCTAATCTCCTTCAAGTCTTGAATAGTCTGACTTATACATTTTTTATCTTAAACTCTACGATAAGCCATTCCTTAACCTATTTTAGACTTTTCTATGAAATTTCTCTATGGTACATAAACTCAAGTGCTCTTCCATTCAGTTCCTCTATTAACTTGCACTTCTTGATAGCATCATCAGTAATACCCTTAGTTTTCTATCTCATCTCACATGTTAGTATGTATTGTTCAAGGTTTGTAGACCCACCATATGTCACTAGATTTGTAAATGCTCCTACAATACCCATTGTGTAAACTGGTGTCGAGGGGATCTACGCAACTTTCATAAGGGGAAGTTACATTCTGTGAAATCTTGTTTGCGTACTATGAAGATTTATCTACACACTAGGAGAGTCAACCTATGCACTTTATTTTTATATCTTTCCTTCTTTTCTCTGATTGGTTTCAACAAACCTTATGGCCTTCAAAGCCTTTAAAATTGATGATGTTTCAATTTCAATACCCCAATGATGAATTTGTTCTAAAAATGGTCCTTCCTGACTACTATTTTCATGTTCACCTGGTTAAAAACTTTTACTATAATATAAAAATTTGGATTGTGGGGACGTGTGCTCTTTTGGTGAATGATTCTTTCTTGCAACTTCTTTTTCTTCTAAGCTTGAACCTACAATTACTCTGTGAGTTTGTTTTGCTTCTTTGCTTAATACTTCATGTCTCACTTCTGATAATACCCATTATTGTAGCTGTGCACTACATCTATCATCTAATTGTTCTACTTCTACACTATTCTTGCCTTCTTCTTCAAACATCTCTTGTGCCTCTCATTCTTCATCACTTCTTTCTTTGTAATGACATTCATCTTCCTCTTTTATCTTGTCTTTCTTCATCTTTCATTCTTCATCTCTTTCATCTCACTCGTCATGTCTTCCTACTCGTTCATCATCAATTTTATTGCTACTCTTAACTCTACTCACAGCTACCTGAGTATTCTTCTATTTACTCCATCTAAGCTATTACAAGTTGAAAAGATAGGACAAAATAGACTTATTCATGATAAAATGAGTACATAACACATAAATATTAGACAAATATCCTACACATATTTACAATCTGAATTCTTCTACTAATAGGCCACCATGTAGTTCATATTTGACTTGAGGGCTTAGAGAGGGTGTGTTCTTCTTTATTGATTAGAATGTTTCAAATTTATTACTTGAATGTATTGATGTTATTGTGACACTATGTGGTGGTTTTCTATGAGCAACATTTTCATGGTGGTAGAAATCCAAGCCCTCCTATGTTTAGCATGGTGGTAGAATGCTAGACCCTCCTATGAATGTCAGTGTGTTAGCCTATTAATCCCTCCCATGCTAAGGCACGATGACATATTACTTAACCATATTGTGAACATTGGACAAAAGCAACTGAGTGAGGTATCCTCTTACTATCCAATCAATAGTGGGCCTTTTTTATACTTTTAAATATTTCCTACTCATTTTCTATATTTATGAATACTTAGATCCATTTGAATGATCATTGAATGCTTATTTGGTTTGTATTTGGGACTGGGAGTCTCCTTGGGTAAGAAATAGGAATATAACTATAGGTTGGTGCATAGTCATCCCATTGTGTTAAGGTGCCCTTGCTTTGATATCCACCCCTGTCTTTACCAAGTGATGTAAACATGATTGAATCTATGAGTCTCAAGCTTGAGGGTGTCTAGAGCAATATCTTAATGATGACAAAAATATGGGTAGTGATCTCTCCTTCAAATGGCTAGTAGTTGTTGTGGATCAGACAAGGATCTTTATTAAAGATTGTTCATTGATTTATTAAATCAACCCTAGAGTTATACCTTATGCTAATGTAAACATATTAATGAGATCTTATGCATTAACAATTTTTATAACATCTAGCTTGCTTGTAATAATCTTTGAAGTTAGTCTTTTGTGTAAAGACCCAGCTTGGGTAAAAACTTTTGTTTATATTTTTTGAATCCTCTTTTGTATACTAAGTTGTAGCTGGAGGAGAATACTCTAAATTTATATCCTTGGGAAGGATTTGTCATATAAGGATGGTTCCTTGGCCTGTATGACTTCATTCAATAATAAGACAATGTGATTCATTTGCTTAAATCTTTTCTATAAGAAGCCTACTGAGTACGCATTATATCTCACCTTTATAATCTAATTGTGATTTATATTAATGGATTAAACTTATCCAAATATGAGTGGAACTCAAATAAATATTTGTGGAATTATTATTGGTAACAACAATATATCTTGAGTGTATAATCTAGATACAGTGTTATGTTGATAGAAATATGTCTTATGGAAGAGTTCATTTATACTTAGCAGATGAATAAGCTAATTGTTGTAAACATTCCCTATAACAAGACCAATTAATAATAAAATAAGGATGTTAATAGAGCTTGGCTCTATTGTTATAATATAACAAGGCATGTAACCTTTAGGTTTTATTGAGGTCACCTTTGCAAAGAATTAATGAAAGAGCAAGTTCTTACAATCTTCCTTATATGATCTGCTTATGCTTCATAACAAACATTATCACTTGATCTTTCCTCTTAAATGGAATGAAACAGGACCAAGGGTTGTTACTAGTCACACTATTTGATTGAGCTTATAAAAAATTCCCTTATATTGATTTGATCCTTTTAACCTTAGAGATTTTGTATAAATTATGAGTTTCTCTAATTGAATCTTTAATCGACTAAACCAATTAGAAGTATTGGTTTAGGTTTGATAGAGTGGTATAGGCTCGACGTCTTCTTATTTTAATCAGAAAAAGTGGTCATTGGACTCATCCTTAACTTACGGAATCCCTTTTTGGAAATGAATACATTGCAAAATAAGAAAAAGTGGTCATTGGACTCATCCTTAACTTACGGAATCCCTTTTTGGAAATGAATACGTTGCCTGGACCATGTAGTCAGCAGCTTTAATGTAGGCATTTTAATTGCCTTATCTAAGTTCTAGCTCATTGAGTCATCTATGACTTTTACTTCAGCCATGCCTTAGTCAATTTATGAAATCGATTGTATTTGGGTTTTCTTCCCTTCTTGGCCTTTTCTCTATTTGACTTCTTATCAGATCATGCCTTATCTCATTTTCTAGTTTTCAACGGATTTTTTTGCTTCAGTCAGATTCTCCTTGGCAACTAGTTCATTCACTCAGATTTTTGCCTTAATCACCTTTTTGTTTGGCTTTTTTAGTGATTTTTCCTTAGTTGATTTTGTGATTTTTTTTAATTTGGTCAAGAGCCATCCATATGGCGTCATCCCACTAACCCAAAGGTGACATTAGCATAGTCCATTTTATAAACTTGTCAGGAAAGTAAATCTATGAGATCCATCCACATGACATCATCTCGCTAAATTGGAGGTGACATCACCATAATCCATTATAAAGAGATTATCAGGCAAGTAAATCACTAAGAGTCATCCATGTGTCTTCATCATGCTAACCCAATGGATATATTAACCAACATAGTTTGTTGTGTAGTCATGAAGTATCCGAGAAGATTTGGGTCACCAAGATAATGAGAAGTAGACTTGGGAATCTGAAGAGAAGCTACCATGGTCAATGAGCATGCCTGAAATTACCATGTGGTGCCCAACAACATTAGTAATGGTCAAGGTTAATTTTGGTGGTCATCTCAAGCATTAACCCTGGATGTAATCCAATTAATGAGTGCTTTAGTGTGTGGCCTAATGAATAGATATTTTTACTTTGTAACCTGTGGCATGCACCTATTATCCAAATAATGGCAATTGGAATGAACCTATTTATAGCATATGTTAAATGTGAATTCTTTGTCTACTTGTGTTTGATGGTTGATCGTACGTGGGAAGAGTGTCATGTTTATTTTTTTAGAAAAAGGGCATGACGCTTTTTCCAATCATGCCATATTTCACCTTAACAATTCATACTTTCATGTTGAATTTCTTGGGTTTGCTCAAAAATCCATACACAAGGCATTACAATGTTGATTTGGAAGGATTGAATGTGTAAAATAACAAACAAATGATTCATAATGTCATATAAAGAATAAAATTTTATTTTTGGAACATGTTCAAGGCATATAAATCCTTTAAGAAGGGGTTTGAGCCTTGCTACTATTTTAATATAGACTTTGAGATCATACAATTGGTTTTTAGAGGTTTTTGAGTCATTAAATGCATACATCAGGTTCAAAACACCATATAAACCAGATATTATTGTGTGATAACATGTGTAGGTTGTACAACTTGATTTTAAGACTGTATAATTACTTCAACAAGGTTTTAAGTCCATACAAACAATAAATAATGCTTCAAATGGGATTACAGGGCTTACAAGCATGATCGTGGTCGTACCAAATTAGAAGTGAGGACTTATTTGGTTGTATAAAATGAATGCAAGGAAATAGAGGTCATACAAACTTGACAATTAAAAACTTTAAAAATCATGCTCATTAAAAATCTCACTCAAATTACCTTATACCTTTCTTTTTTATTCCCTTCCCATCATGTTTTCTCTTTCCTTCACATTAACTCTTCAACTTGGCTATGATAAATGGTAAGATCTACATTGTAAAGTTTTGACAAAGTTTTCCATAAAGGTAGAATTATATTAACTTAATACTTACAAAGGTCACGTGTTTTATAAAAACTTTTGTGGGAAGTTATCTTATAAGACCCAATGGGTTCAACCCCAACACTAAGTAAACTAACACTAATAAACCAAATACAATCTTTGGATCATACAACCTAACACAATAATATTAATTAAGAATCAATAATAATAAATTCATCAATTATCAAGATGTAGGGATCACTAAAACATGTAATTCTAATTTCTTTTGATTATGGAAAAATAAAGGTTAATAAATCCAAAAACACCTAAATAAGATACAAAAAATATTAACATCCATTTTTACATTACTGATGGGCAACCCACAATATCGGCAAATAAAAAATGTTACAAATGCTTTGTATTTTTTTATCAAATTGTAAATTCAGACAAGGAAACATCATTCAATGTCAAAAATGTTTCCTCGTTAGTTATTTACTATGATTTGTCTTCAAGTCAAGAAAGGAAATCACAAGTGGGTAAGAAAATATTTCATAAAGAAGGTCCTCACTAGATCGAAATTAAACCCATCATAGCCCATCCAAGGGGTTCAAACCCATCTCAGAATTACAGTTCAAAAAATACCCTTAAAAGGTCATAATTTAAATGTCATAGTTAAAGTATTAATTTTTTAATAAATGATAAAAGAAGGGTAATTTCATTAAATCGACGTCAAATAGTTGTGGTTATGAATATCATGGCAATCTATCAGGTATGGTGATAGCATTGAAGTCTAATAGGGTTGGGATTTCAAAAAATTTGATCTTAAGTGGCATTAAATTTAGGCAAACAATTTCCACATAGTGTCAAATGGTCCTTTCATTTCCTTCCCCTTGTTTCATTTCTAAATGACAAATACTAAACCCTAGGGGAAGTCAAATAACATCAATTTATTGATCATGCTTATATTTTTCTTCTTGTTGGAGTGTCACATTAGTGGCATCAATGGAGGAATGGGGTCAAACAATGGTTGTTGATTTTGTAAAATGATTAAGAGTTATCTTGATTTTTGTTGCTCTCTTTTCCCCTCTGCCACTTCTTTGTATCCTACCATTGACGATCCATTTCCTAAAATAAATCCAACACCCACACATCTAGGGGGAAATAGGCTAAAATTCCTACATCTAAAGAAGAATGGGTGCGACTATAAAGATTACAATGTTTTTTTATATCTGTCCTCTGCCATTGAATCAATGAAGTGGGCTCATTCATATTTTGTGTTTCTATACATAGACATCCATTGCTTAAATGGATTCATCATTGTAACAACCTGAATTGAAAGGGGTGTTCATAATTCCCTTGCCACCTTTAGACAACCCATCTGAAGGAGAAAAAATATGGTCTATGTTTACTCTCAAAGGGGGATCACCCCTGCCACATCAATAGTAGATACTCAGTTCAAATCCCATAAGGTTTTTGTTGAGCATGAGGGCGCTTAATCTGAGGAGTATGTTTGCTATTTTTTATGGGGCATTAGCCCTAGTAATTTGGTAGTAGTCTCCTTATAATGTTAATTTTGATGGACCCAATAATGAAGAAGATGATAAGAATAGTGGGGTCAATGAGTTGTATCCGAAGTATGGAGTTGACTATCATGGCCCTATGGGTGATAATCCTCATTTGAAGTTGGGGATGCTTGTAAGTAGGGATATGCTTAGGAATGGTGATAATAAAGTGTCATCTCCAAATTCTACCATTTTTTCTACTATTTTTCCCATTAGGGACAATGTCTATCTAGATGGGTATGTAGTATATCCCTTTCATATTCTATATGTTGATTCAATTTTTTTTGTTGAGTTTTCATGCTTTGTTCATATAGTGATTAGCTATGAAGTTATTTATATTACAAGTAAAAAATGTTTATTTTTGGTACTGGTTTTTAAACTTAGGAATCCTTCTTGAGGATTTGGAAGGGAGTTTGATCTACTTTTCTCATGTGGGTATATTATTATAATTCTAATTTTTGGATATTGGTATGATTATATAATGGACCCACAAAATTCCTAATGCATGCACACATACAGATAAGTAGTATTCAATTTTATTATCTTCAAACATCATAACAATGCCTTGTTCTTTAATTGCATTATCTTGAATCAATTACAATGTTGGGTGTTGTAATATTTTAGGACTTTACCTCATAGCATTACCGATGATTCATAGGGGGTGTGATGATTTTGGAAGGTTGTGGTGTATTGGTTACTTCCTCTCATCCTTATCTTATGATAACTAGAATGAAAATATATCTTTGGAAATATTGATGTATCATTCAATTGAGAAAGTAGTTTGTGTATTGATTTAAACTTAATTCTAGCATGATGATTTTTTCTAGCCTCCTATCTAGTGGTAGCACATACTATAGACCATAAAAACCATATGCATACATGTCAATCAATGACTACACTTTATTCTCTTTTATTGTGTTTTGCATTTTCTCTTAGTCATGTAGACCCTTATTAGAGTTATATTAAAAATAGACCCTCATTAACCTTTACAAGTTATTTACCTATTTTGTGAGTCACAATGAGTTTATTTAGACCTTCTTACAGTCTTTTAACTTGTCAAATGTTATCTTTCCTTGAATTTCATGTACAACTTTAGGATTTGCCAAAGCATTCAACAATGTGCCCCCATAAATTTGCCAAAGTATTCAACACTATGCCCACATAACCACAAATTCACTCATGCTAGGGCTACAACATAGAAATCATAACTCAATTCATGGTTATTTAGCTACAATTTAATCCATTTGACCACCTTGGTCCCATTTACAATATATTATAATTGTGTTGGCCAATGATAACTCAAAAGCAGTTTTGGACCAACACCAGATTGTTTATTCATGCAACTCTTGAGCTCTAAACTCCATACATAGTCAGCTCTGGAGACACGATGATCGTCAATAACACATAGTCAACTCTAGAGTCCATACAAACTCAACTCCAGAGTCTACAAGTAGCTCCAGAGTCACACATGTTGCATTGGAGAGTGACATAATCACACAATTGGCTCTGGAGACAATTAAAAAATAGCTCTAGAGATCATTCAAAAACAACACTGAATTCAAACATGCAACTCTGAAGACAATGCAAAAACCAACTCTGAAGACACACAAAGAACTCAACAAAGGCAGGTCTAGAGTATCTAAAAAGGTGGAGGAAAGTTCAGTAGAACATGGTAAGAATGTCAAGATTAAGGGGGAGTCTTGAAATATAATCTTGACCTACACTTATTTAATGAGATCTAACTCTAACATTATATATTTTTATTAGATCTAAAAAGTTCTCCAACAGTTGAATCCATCTACAAACCTTAAATGTTATTTGAGTTTGAATGAATGATGTCATAGAGGACAATAGTTGAATTAGATCCAGCATTTTGAATTTTGAACTATGCAGTAGAATAGAACAACAAAGAAGAATAAAACAGTAGAATAGAACAACAAAGAAGACAATGGTCGTTGTTATGAAGGATTTTTAAAACAATTTGTAAACAACAAAATAGTTTAATCAATATATATTTTTATTTTGTGTGTATCTTATTCCTTGGGCATTTCTTATATGTGAAATTTTAATTTCTATATTGTTGTGTTTAGGCAGAACAAAGTATCCATGTTTGCATATTAGCACCAATAAATTGGTCTCAAAGCTCTAAATTTTTAACACAAGCAAAGACCGAGCATTTCCAAAGTTTCTTGATTGACTGTTTCTAGTCTTATATTAAAGGCAGAGCAAGGACCCGTGAAGAATAAGGGCATTTTTTTTAGTGACTAAAATTTAAAAATATTTTTTTATTTAACGTACTTTTAGTGACGTGTATTTAATTTACTCTTGTCAATATCAGTACAACTATTTATTACAACTTTTCATCATGGAAGAGCTAGATAAATAAATACCCTTCAACTTGAAATTAAGGCCAACACTTCAATTTTGATCACTAGTCATCACAACATAGATGAAATGGATGATGATGGCAATGCCACTTCTCCATTTGAGGAATGGTACATACTATGAGTGGATGACGATGGCAAGGCCACTTCTCCATCTAAGGGATGGGGCATACCAAACTACAATAAAGGTAGTGTATAATAGAATAGTTACCATTCAAAATTTATAATATCATTTTTTAATTCATCTTCCTATGTCTTTTATATAAATTTGAGAAGCAATGCTTGTGAATTTTTTGGGTAAGGAAAAATGAAAGCTTAATAGATAAGCTTATACATGTGTACATTTTAGATAAAGTATGGAATAAAAAAATTGAGGCCCTTGCAAAAATTTGAGGGGCAATGCTTACACATTTTTCGGATTAAAAAAATGAAAGCTTAAAAATATATGATTATGTTTATGTACATTTTAAATGAGGTTTAGAATAAATCAAATAATTTTTTAAAACTTTACCGCTTGATATGTTCTCCAAATAAAATTTGTTAAGATGGTTTCTAAAAAATGAAACGACAAAGAAGTTGATTATAAACTTATTGCAAAAGGATAAATCAAGAGAAATGTTAGGGAAATTTTGTTAGAATATATGCCATCAGAGGATGGAGATAGATGTAAGTTCATATAATGCATTTAAAGATGTTTTTTTGGAAATGTATAAGGCTCACACAACTTACAACTCACGTTGTATTACTATGCAATGTTATAGATTAAATAGATAAGTAAATAAAAAAATTATCTCACCACCAAAAGGTAAATGATGATAACACAAAAGTTCTCAAAGAAGCTAAAATCATAATAATATTATTTATTTGTTAATGTATTAAATAGGGGAGTAGAACATAGAGCACTTGACTTTAATCATAATTATACTATTTGTTGGTTTGTGCATTAGATAGGGGAGTAGAACATAGAGAACTTGACTTTAGAATTAATTGCACTTTTTGATGTTTTAGTGAATTTAATGTTACACATACATTATGTGAGATATTACGTTTGAATCCTTTACAATATGAGTTGATAAGATTTTATTTTTTGGCCTTAAAACAATATTTTTTAGACTAAAATTTAATAGAAAGTTTGCATTCCTTTCAAAAAATGAAATTCCCTAAGTTTATATATTTATTTTTCTAGATGAGAAATTTTCCCCTATCACAACTCCTCTAAATATATGTTTCAAAAATATTAAACCAAATAATTAAAGTAACCAGAAGAAATGAAATAAAGAAAAAAAAAGCTAATCATATTAAGCATTATTATAAAAAAAAGCATATATAGATTTTACAACAATAAATAAGTTATTGATTCTCACTTGTGAAGTTGTATTCAAATTTTATTTGGTTTTCATAAGATAACGGAAGAATATGAAAGCTTAGGCAAGAATTTTGATTAGAAATAATACGGTGATGTAATAGTTCCTATAACATCTAAAATAAATATTGAGGAAATTTTAATGGATATTATAGTTCATCCTTTTAGTTATGAGAGGAAGGTTTTATTTTGGGTCGATGTGATTTAGAATTACTCCTCTAAGGGAGGATTGGTTTAATCTTTATCTACACGATGCACCATACTTAAGGGTGCAAGTAACGTGAAGGAAAGAAGGATAGTATGTATATGGAGCACATCACCCAAAAATTTCTACGGTTCAATCTTTATCTACATGATGCACTATATTTAAGGGTACAAGTAACGTGGAGGAAAGGAGGATAATATGTATATGGAGCACATCACCCAAAAATTTCTACAATAATTTGTACCCTCCAAACATAGCTATACATCTCTTATAATATAGATGTTATGGGAAACAATTATTAAAGATTGTTGTGTGTTTAATAATACAATTATGATGTCAATATTAAATTTTATTTACAATTCCCATTCTAAATGAAATTAAAGGGAAAAAAATATAATTATTCTAAATGAAATTAAAGGGAAAAAAATATAATTATTCTAAACCATTAATAGGAAATAGACAAGAAGGTATATCAAGGTAAGATATATCAAATGACAAAGAAAACTTTCAAATGAATGATGTGTCATTGGTTGTAAGTAAATATTGTTTAATATAGTTTTACTATATTAAATTGTTAGCAAAAATTCTAAAATATTTATATAATAATTTGTACCCTTCAAATATAGGTATACATTGCCTATAATATAAATGTTATGGGAAACAATTATTAAAAATTATTGTGTTTAATTATACAATCATATTGTAAAATATTAAATATTATTTACAAATCCTACTTAAATGAAATTAAAGGAGAAAAACATAATTATGTTAAACCATTAAGAAGAAATAAACAATAAAGTACATCAAATAAAGATATATCAAATGATAAAAAAAAAAATCAAATAATTGATGTCATTGGTTGTAGGTAAATATTCTTTGGTAATATTACTGTATTAAATTGTTAGTGAGGTCTTTAATAATAATAATGGTGGATCACTTCTTGTCTCAGGAAAAGATGTATCAAATGATAATAATATTGAGATTTATAGAAGAATAATAAATCTTTAATAATAGTAGTGGTGGGTCACTTTCTGTCTTGAGAAAAGATGTATCAAATGATAGCACTGTTGGGATTAATGATTTATGGAAAAATAATAGTACAATATAAATTAATACCACCACCAAATAATGTTAATAATATTTAATAATACATAATTTTTATAAAAAATTATATTAATAAAGTGATTTTTATTTACTTTTTTGAGAAAAAACATTAACCCAAAACAAATAACGCAGAGAAAGATAAGAGAAAGATAATCCACAATATATTTAGATTTCCATTTTAAAAAGATATCATCAATGAAAAAAAAGATTTTTCATATTATGACAGAAATCAGCAAGAACCATAAAATGGAGAAAAAATCAATTGTTCAATATTTATTTCCAAAATTGATTTGATTTTAAGTATTATAATCTCTCCCAGCAAAAGTTCATTTAGATATTAAAATGTTTTAAACATTGGCATGTGGTTGAATACTTATCAGTTTTAAGTTAGCTGTTCAAAACCTGCACCCCGGGAGATTTCACTCATTCCGGATGAACTTTACCGAAACGAAGTTGGATTATAGTGGAATTTAAACATGAAACCCTAGCAAAACGAAATATGAAGATGGCTAATTACTTATCAGAATAGAAATCCAAACTTAAATGAAAACAATGACGGTTCCCATTATAATCCAAAAAGAAAAAAGAAAAAAACCTGACAGTTTAGGCGTAAAAATCAAATCAAAGAAGATTAAATACTTGTCTTATAGAGGATTGGATATGGATGGCAGGCTTATCTCCAATTCGAGGTAAAGCTTCTTGTTGCGTTTACTTCTGACCACTGTTTTCAAAGGACAAATTTAAGATGCTCCACGAGTATGCCTTTTTGCTTGATAGATAAGTTTCAGTAGGAAATTCTCTGGAGAAACGTTCTACGCCTGAATATCTTCAGGGAAGCAACCATTGTTTTCAGTGAGCAAGAGTTTTCTGGATTCAACTGAGTATAATACCTATGTTTAGGACATTCTGGATCTCATTATTGGAAGCTTTTAGATATTTCGTTTCAATTGTTTATTCCTTGAAGATGGATCAAGTAGTGAAATAAGAAACATCTGTAAAATAAATATTTTATGCAGTTGAATCCGGAAAACTCCTACTCATTATTACACTACAGTTGAATCCAGAAAACTCTTACTCGGCATTACACACATTAGGGACCACCAAGAAACTAATCTTAAAACCAAAATTGTCTTCAGTTTTGGAGCAAATTTGAATGGGCGATAAGTTACTAATACCTCTAAATTATCGGAATGCCGAACAGGGAGACACAGCCTCAAACCGTACAAAATCCGTTAACTAGTTAATACCTGGGACTGCACTAAAACAAGATTTTGAGATTTTAAGGCGGAGAAAGATTTACGAGATGGGATGTTGGTATTTAATTAGCTGGGCTATACCTTGGAACAAGTATAACAAAATGCCTCTGAAGATACGGAAGCAATTATAGTGCCTGGGATGGTCTGGTTTGAGCACCATTATGGTGATGCATCAGGGTTTTGTGCGCCTGTATCACATAATTTTGTGTCATTCAGCTTGAAATGTAAATCAAATATCTAGAGGATTCAACGGTTTGCTTGCCTCATCTGCAATTGGTTCACTGTGATGCTGTTCTATCTGTGTGCTTTTTAATATTATTGCAACTTCAAAACTTAGAAATTGAAAAGGTAGACGGAATACAGGAAAATGACAGCCTTTGTTAAAGAATTCAGGTTAGGAGTCACGGAAATGATTTCTGGATAAGACTGCGCATGAGTTTTGAATTCTGACGATTCGAGTCATTTTTTTCTGGACCCGTCATCATCACAGAGAAGAAGCCTGTGCTTATCCAGAAATCATTTCCATGACAATCTTGTTCCCTACATAAAACCATCAGACGTTTTGCAAAACCTGTCTGTGCTGCATATTTATACTGTTTAGGCTACCAAGCACGATACAAACATAATGTTAATAGTCTGGAAGCAAGAAAACATTCACCAAACTGTGATGACAGGGAGAAACTTTTATCTCATTCACCAAATAATTTACAGGCACAAACAAAAGCAATGTTTGATCATAAGAAGTGGCCATAAGCAGTAATGTTCATAGCATGAAAATCCTGCGTCCTAGAGACTCGAGGGCAAGTTTGGATATTGATGGACCGGCCTGGGAGTCATAAGTTTCTATTGTCAAGACCGAATTGGCCTACCTGACGTTGTCGTTTATTTCCAGCAGCAGGAGAAAGTTCAGCAGAATTTTGCCTTTCAAGAAGCGCTTTGAGGGCCTCTTCGATGGTGGAAACGGAGGGGGGATTTGAATTGTCCTCTTGGTGGGCGTTGGAGTAGTCATCATGATCATGGTCGGGGTCATGGTCACTGTCATGGTTGGTGACGAGAAAGACGTTCTTGACCCTGCCTCCCAGCGTAGACATCTCGGCCTTGACTGCACGAAGGCGAAGAGCTTTTAGGGTTTTAATGACATCAGTGATGAGGTCGGGGCGGTCGTCACAGCAGAGCGAGGCGCGAACGAGTAGTCCTTCCCCCTCCGAATCCACGCACACTTGGTCCGCCTCACTCGGCACGGGGCTCCCTTGCTCTATATCCGACGCCAACCGTTTCAGTTCCTTTACATGCTCGATCACCTCCGCCAGCAGAGAAGCTTTATCAGTCTGCACAGATATTTGCTGTGTTAGTTGAATCACAGGGTTTGAGTGAGTTAATAATAAGCTGGTTGGCGAACTTACTTTGGTAGTGCTGGGAAGCAGAGAGCGAAGGGTGGCAAGATGATTGTTGATGCGCTCACGCCTCCGCCGCTCGGCTTCGCTGTGGCTCTTCGACGCGGCCAGGGCTTTGGCTTCCACAATCTCCTGCGCCGTCATTTTGGCTGCAAAGGATGAGCCGTTTACGCTTCTCCCTCCATCGTACGACAATTGCAGCGGCGCCCGAAACCCCATAAACGAAGACGAAGGAGAAGAGCACGCCAGCATCTGCATCTGCATCTGATCGCGGCTGGTCGACGCATGAAAGAGCGGCAGAGACCCTTGAGCGGACCACGCCGGGGGCTGCATCGAGCTGTTTCTGGGTTGCATGCTATTGCTCAACGGAACTAAATCTCAAGCCCCTCTCTTACCCGCCGCTATTCGAAGCCAAACCAGGTTTTAGCACTAACAGACAACGAGTTCCGGAAAAGCAGTTTTCCATTCCGCAGCTTCAAAACCTCTCGGCTCCTCGGCCTGACTTCTCATAATAAGCGACCAAAACTAAAACATCAAAGCAATACGATTATCAAATATTTTACCTTCCCGATAACGATCTGTATTCAGCGTCGGCGAATGGTACCAGCCCGAGCCGTAACTGTTTCTGGCATCGATATTCTCGAGGCCCCCCCTCCGACGAATCTTGCCTTGGTAGAATTATAGCTAGGCCATAACTAAACCTCTGGAAAATTCCTTATGCCATGGCTTTATCTCGGGCTTGGAGCTGGAGCTGGGGCGTGGTTACTGTGGATCTTTCCTTTTCTATCTTTCTGTACATACTTTCCTTTTCCCTTTTATTAATTTTCTGTCACCGTATATACTTCCATTTCATTTTATGACTAATTTTTTATTCATTGTATATACTTCCATTTCACCTTTTATTAATTTTCTTTTACTGTATCATGTTTTTTTTTTTTTACTGTATATACTTTTATTTTGTCTTTTATTAATTTTCTTTCACTGTATATGTTTCCATTTCATATTTCATTTATTGCATATATTTTTATTTCATCTTTTATTAATTTTCTTACTGTGTATATTTTTATTTCGTAATTTTTTACTGTATATATTTTTATTTCATTGTATATATTTTTATTTTGCCTTTTATTAATTTTCTTTCACTTTCTGATTAATTTTTTATTCATTGCATATACTTTCATTTCACCTTTTATTAAAAATATTTACTGTATATATTTTTATTTCATTTTTTTTCACGATATATACTCATTTCATTTTTTATTAATTTTATTTTATTGTATATACTTCTATTTCACAGTTTCTTTCACTGTATATACTTTCATTTTGTGGTTTCTTTTACTGTATATACTTCAATTTTACAGTTTCTTTTACTGTATATATTTCCATTTCACTTTTTTACACTGTATTTAATTTTTTTATAGTATATATACTTCTGTTTTCGCTTTTATTAATTTCTTTCACTGTATATATTTCTATTTCGCAGTATTTTCCACAATATATATTTCCATTTCACAATTTCTTTCATTGGATATACTTCCATTTAGTAGTTTTTTTTACTGTGTATACTTCTATTTCACAATTTCTTTCACTGTGTATACTTCCATTTTACGATTTCTTTCACTATATATACTTCCATTTTACTTTCTCTTACAGTATTTAATTTTCTTTTACTGTATATACTTCCATTTCATTTTTTATTAATTTTCTTTCACTGTATATACTTCTATTTTATTTTCCGATTAATTTTCTTTCACTGTATATACTTCCAGTTTACTTTTCGATTAATTTTCATCCACTGTATATACTTCCATTTCCCCTTCCTTTCATTGCATATACGTCCAATTTCACTGTGTATACGTCCATTGGCGAGCAATTTGAACGTGGTTTGCTAATTATTAGAGCCAGCAATGTTAACGGCCGTTAGAGAGACTTGTGAAAGCGCGACACGACGCCTGACGGCCGCCGCCTCGCGGCATTTTCCTCTTTATTTATGCGTACGGTGCCGAATTTTCTGCGCCTGTCCCCAACTTTCTCATGCTTTGATAATTATAATAATTTAATGCCCAAGCCTTTACGCTCACTTTTATTTTGACTTGGATTAAAAGATTGTTTTGTAGCTGTCGCCCGGGCCTCCTCCTTTACTTTGGTTTGGCCGGTGGCGATTTATTGTGAGCGGAGACTGGAGTGTCCACACTTGGGAGTTGAGTTAATGTAAAGTTGCTATAAATGTGTTTGTTTGTATACAGAAAATTCAATCCGCCATGAACTCCATCCAGCGAAGAAGAAGAAGAAGAATCTGATAAAGTGAAAGCCCTTAATATGGGCATGGGCGGTGGCCCACCCCCATGTCGTCCATGTTGGAGGTTATTGTCCATATATGGGTACGGGGAATAGTGTCAGTCACTTTCGATGGAAATTCTCTTCCTGGTACTAGCCACCAAATGGATGGAAATTCATGAACTATAATTATTGATGTTTTCTCGTTTAAAACCTTTGTTAGGTTTTAAAATATGTGTTTGTTTTTTTTTTAAAAGCAAATTTCGCTTTCACATTAGTTTAATTAGGATTCGGTCGTAATCAACATTATTAGGTTATGTAAGCAATATTCAAATTATACGGTTTTTTGGGGATAATTTAATGGCTTTTTTAATCTAATTTTTATCCAGTCAATTAGGATGTGGTCATAATCAACAAAAAAGGTCGTGACACAGTGTTATCTTCCTAGCACAACCTTATCCCAACACATTTAAAAATATAAAGTGATAAAAACAAATACCTCGTTTGAAGTACAAATAGTGTGAACTTAGACACCTTTATTAAATATAAGCGTCTCCATCCAAAAAAATATAAGTAAAATTTAAATCACTAAAAGATAGAGTTAGGAACTCTATCAATCGTGTGGCTCCAAATCTATCATGTTGAATGTTTATGAACATACTTAATAAGATATTTCCCCCCTTTTGAGATGTGAGGTGAATATATGCAATCGATATCACTAAAGAAAAATATTGTATAACATATTTAATGTGGTAATTACATAATCACAATGTGCAAAGTTGTGGCATTTATGAACATGCACCCAATATATGTTGCCCCATGTTGCCTTGTAGACACCTACTTTTGGTACAAGGCTTGTTATTACAATATTTTAAGTACAATTTTGCATATAGATTATTAGTTCAAATCAAGATCTTCTTGGCACTTCTCTGTGTTGTCATCCACCTCCTCCTTCTTCTGTGTGATATTATATTTTTCTATTATTTTATTTTCTCTTTTCATTTTGTTCATTTTGTGCTTGCAGGCATGTCTTCTGTGTTGTTCCTTTGTTTTCTAGTATTTCTACCTTTGGCTCAAAATTGGTGACTCATCAAATCCATCTCCTACCTTTTTTAGGACATTATTCACTTCGTTGCATCCTTTCAATGTGTGGGTCTATGTATATCAATTCATTTACTTTTTATTGGTCAACTTGCATGCCAGTAGGTCTTTGATTCAAAATTGAGAATTTTATATTTACAATTTTTCTAGAGACATTTCAATAACAAGGAGTAAAAAAGAATAAGAGGTTTTTGGCAAGTTAGAAACATCATCTTGAGCAGAATTTAAGTCTATGCACAATCTACATTGCTAAATTTATTCTCAAAGAATTTTTTCAAGGATTTTAATTGTATCTTGTACCAAAAGATGAATATCAGAATGTTCATGTATATGTATATCACACAGGGATGAGGAGTTGAAGTCCTTACAAGAAATTTCATTCAAAATGCAAAAAGAATTACATTGAGTCTAATTCTAGCATGTGGAATATGTATATGCAACTCCTTGAAAGTTTTATGGCCCATTTAAACCTTGCCTTTTGCTCTTGCAACTATTTTTGATGAATTAATTTAGTACTATAAATCAAATAATTAATCTCATGAATTTAGGAAATAAAATACACATGACTATATGACACCTTATAAAGCATCAACACATAAAATATAGATTAAGAAAAACTATGTGGTATAGATTCAGTGTAACATAAAAGATTTAGTCCAAACATAGTTAGGGAAAATTTGACAAATTAATATGTACTAGGGCACATTTGGTTGCATCAGTCGTGTGCTAACTCTATCTTTTGAGTTTCATATAGTTAAATTTTACATAGAGTGTTAGTGCTCAAAAGTGTCTAATTAAAATGTTGTCGACACTTTAGGCACAACATGGGAAGTTATACTGAGTGTGGATTGCTCCTTGTAGAAAAAACTCAAGATACAGTTGGTTTTATTCATATCCTAATATTATCATACCTAAACTAATACTAACTTAAGACTTGCCAGGGAAAAGGGAAGAGAGAAATAAGAAAACAAGGGTGGTGATGCACCAAGATGGAAGTGTGTGGCATTGAGTTTATCCTTTGATTGAAGATGACACATAACTCTTGAAATTTGTAAAATGGTTGAAGACACAGTTTGAAAATGAGAGAAAGAGGTAAGACAAACATAAAATTTGGAGGATAGATAAATAAGAACCACAATTATTCTCATATGTATAGCTTATTACATAAAAACTTTTTTTTATACATAAATTAAATCATAGGTCAAGATGTAGATGTACTCAAATTTAATTATTAAGTGCTTGACAATATTTAATCTTGACATCTTTACCTTGTTTGACATATTCATTATTCCGTTAACTTGCAATCTTTATGGGAGTGTTTTCTATTCTAATTTATTTTTTAAAACTACTTAGAACATCACTCAAACATCCTTATTTTGCTTAGTTAAAGTAGTCTTTATTCTTTATGAGACAAGACTGCACTAGGTCGAATATGGTTGTAATGTGGTTGTGTTCATTAGTGTGGCCTTATCCCCCATGCTCTATTAATAACTTTTCAAATTCAATACGTTTTATTTTACCCCTCCCATGATTTTAGCAAGGTCCATTTATAGAAATATTCAAAAGATTCTTATATATAAGCAAAACAAGGCTTCTCAAAGCATCATCTAACAATCACTTGACAATTCTACTACACATAGAAAAAGGAACACTATTATTTATATTTTTAATTCTATTAATCACTTGCAATTCTAATACATATTGAGAAAATAATAAGTTATTCTAACAATCATAGGCCAATTTTGAAGTCATTTTATTCCACGTCAAGGGCACTCATTGTCAAACATTCAAAACAATCTATCTTAGTTGCATTCATATAACAAAGTCAAGATTTACACACTCACTCTAAAAGGGAGAACTACATCACCCTGAGCCCCTTTTGGGCTATGTAGGCAACACTCATATTATGTGGGATTTTTTAAGATAGCTCGACTATTAACCTTGCCTGATTCCTATCCAGTCAAATAGGACATAGTCATATTCAGTAGAAAAGATCATGCTGTAGCCTTATCCTCTTAGCATGGCCTTATCCCAACACATTTTGAATTCATGTGTTTAGATGCAACATAATTCACAAGTTTTTTTCAGTTGATTTCTATCCACAGTCATCCTACACATTTAGCAATAAATTAAATCTAAACTAGGTTTACATATCTAAATTATCAATTTATTATTTAGAGTTCATTTCCAATTATATATTTTAGATTCAAATCTATATATTTTCATAGATCTAAATCAGTTTTCAATAATTTATTTATTCTTAACATTTCATTATTAAATCAAAAGAACATTAAATACAACCTTGTAAAATAAAATGAGGCCCAAATGCATCTAAGAAAGAGCTAACAACAACCCATATTTTTTTATATGAGCTCTACCTTATATAAAATAAGAAAGAGAGAAAAGAGTGAGAAGAATTGAATTATCAGCTACACAATGTTAGAATTGGATTAAATTTTAATATAAAAGCTTTTGTTTGATCCTTTCTCTATCCAACTCCTACATATTTAGTAGTTCAAACAATTGTTTCAATTTTCTATGACCATGTTGTTTATTGTGTCATGCTTGTTCTACTTGATACATTTATTCTCAGAGGGAGAATTTTGGGATATTAAAATAAAAGCTTAGTGGGCCTTTTTAACCAATGGATTTATTTTTAAATGAAAAGACTTTTATTAAATCTAGCTTACTTATGTCTTCTCTTTTTCAAAGAAAAGTTTTTAATTAATTTATCTATTCGTAAATTTTATTCTTGTAACTCTTTTTAATACATAATCTATTTTTTTAAATTATTAAGGTGGACCCATTAATTAAATAAAAATTTTATATCTAAAACATTAATAAATATTTTCTAACTTAAAGATGTTATAAATGTATCAAGTATATATTCCATAATTTATACTTTAGTAGATTATAGAGTTCAAATGGGGCATACTCACCTTTGTTAGATCTTCAAAAGCAACATATCTTTACTAAATATTTTAATACCTATCATAAATAAATTAATGTGAAATATTTGCAAATATTTTATTTATCTTTATACTATGGATATCACACTTGCCAAAAATATATTACATCAACCTAAAGTTCCTACATTAGCTTTTAAGGATTTAAATGTTATAATTCAAGCTAGTGAAAGGAGGACATCATCAAATATTATGCTACAACATGATCCAAGTTTTTTTGAAAATCATGACATTAAATTGAAGAGACTATTAACATGTATAATTTTGTTTTATGTGTTGAGATTTTTTTCCCTGTAATTCAATTATTTTCCAACATTATTTTCCTCTATGCTAAAGCTTAGTATTTCTTTAAGGATTTGAAAGATATTTATTAATGTTTTATATATCTCAATCTTTATTTAAATGATGAGGTCATCCCAACTCATTTAAAAAAGGGAGAAGTTATGGTTTTACGAGTAATTTAAATATTTTCTTTTTTAAGGGAAAGTATATTAGTGAAAATAAAATTTAAAAAATTGTATTTTAAAAGAGTAGTTATAAATAGAAAAAGGGAGCTTAAAATATTTTTTATTTTTATTTTTGTTAATAATATAGAAGTAATTTAAAATTTAAAGATGAATCTTCTAAGGAAAGTAACAAAGCATGATCATTATAGAAAATTTGAAAAGAAGTTGAAGTAAGAAAACTTTCAGAAACTTGATACAAAATAGAAAACATGGGGAAAAAAACTTGTATACATTGACAAATAGAAATTTAGTTCCTCTTCTATTATTATTTATATATGTAATGATTTCTTTTGAGAAAAGTGTTTGATTATTGAATTTTCTAAGTCCCTATATTCACATTATTTAGTATTTAAGTCTTTTTTGTTTTCATGTAAGTTTTGCCTTGATATTTTTAATGAAATATAATTTATTATATATGAATCAAATCTTAGTTGAGAAAAGTGTCTGAGCATAATTTAAGTCTATGCACAATGTACATTGTTAAATTTATTCTTAAGAATTTCTTCAAGGATTTTAGTTGTATCTTGTACCAAAAGATGAATACCAGAATGTTCATGGAGATGCATATCACATAAGGAGGAGGAGGCGAATTCCTTATAATAAATTTCATTCAAAATGCAAAAAAAATTACATTGGGTCTGATTCTATCTTGTGGGATATATCTCTGCAACTCCTTAAAAGTTTTTTGACCTATTTAAACCTTGTCTTTTCCTCTTGTGACTACTTTTGATGAATTAATTTAGTACTATAAATCAAATAATTATTCTCGTGAATTTAGGAAATAAATACACATGACTATACGACACCTTATAGAGCATCATCATATAAAATGCAAATTAAGAAAATCTATGTGGTATAGATTTAGTGCAACATAAAATATTTATTCCAAACACAGTTAGGGAAAATTTGGAAAATTAATATGTACTAGGGCATATTCAGTTGCATTAGTCGTGTGCTAAATCTATCTTTTGAGTTTCATATAGTTAAATTTCACATAGAGTGTTAGTGCTCAAAAGTGTCTAATTGAAACGTTTTCAACACTTTAGGCACAACATGGCAAGTTATATTGAGGGTGGATTTCTCCTTGTAGAAAAACCTCAAGATACAGTTGGTTATATTCATATCCTAATATTATCCTACCTAAAATAATACTAATCTAAGACTTGCAAAGGAAAAGGGAAGAGAGAAATAATAAAATAAGGGTTGTGATGCACCAAGATGGAAATGGGTGGCACTGAGTTTATCCTTTGTTTGAGGATGGCACATAACTCTTGAAATTTGAAAAATGGCTGAAGACACAATTTTAAAATGAGAGAAAGAGGTAAGACAAACATGAAATTTGGAGGATAGATAAATAAGAACCACAATGGTTCCCATAGATGAAGCTCGTTGCACAAAAACTTGTCTTTTATACACAAATTAGATCATAAGTCAAGATGTAGATGTACTCAAATTTAATCATTAAGTACTTAACAATGTTTAATCTTGACATCCTTACCTTGTTTGACATATTCATTATTCCGTTAACTTGCAATCTCTATGGGAGTCCTTTCTATTCTAATTTTTTTTTGCAACTACGTAGAACATCACTCAAACATCCCTATTTTTCTTACAAATATCTATCAAACTAGTTATAATAGTCTTTATTCTTATGGGACAGGATTGCACTAGGTCAGATAGGGTTATAATGTGATTGTGTCTACTAGTGTGGCCTTGTTCCCCGTGCTTTGTTAGTAAATTTTCAAATTCAATACATTTATTATACCCATCCCATGCTTTTAGCAAGATCCATTTATAGAAATATTCAAAAGATTCTTATATATAAGCATAACAAGGCCTCTCAAAGCATCATTTAACAATCACTTGATAATTCTACTATACATAGAGAAAGGAGTAATACTATTTATAATTTTAGTTCTATTAATCACTTGCAATTCTAATACACATTAAGAAAATAACAAGTTGTTCTAATAGTCATAAGCCAAGTTTGAAGTCATTTTATTCCAGGTCAAAGGCACTCATTTTCAAACATTCAAAACAATCTATCTAGTTAAAATCATATAACAAAGTCAAGATTCACACACTCACTCTAAGAGGGAGAACTACATCGTTCGATCCCCTTTTGGGCTATGTAGGCAACACTCATATCATGTGGCATTTTTAAAGATAGCTAAGCTATTAACCTTACCTAATTCCTATCTAGTCAATTAAGACGTGGCCATAGTCAGTAGAAAAGATCATGTTGTAGCCTTATCCACCTAGCATGGCCTTATCCTAACACATTTTGAATTCATGTTTTTGGATGCAACATAGTTCACAAGTATTTTCAACTGGTTTCCATCCACAGTCATCCTACACAGTTAATAATAAATTAAATCTAAGCTAGGTTTATATATCTAAATTGTCAATTTATTATTTAGAGTTCATTTCTAATTATATATTTTAGATTCAAATCTATATACTTTTGTAGATCAAAATTAGTTATTGATAGTTTATTTGTTCTTAGCATTTCATTATTAAATCAAAAGAACATTAAACATGACATCGTGAAATAAAAATGAGCCCCAACTGCATCTAAAAAAGCCAACAACAACCCATATTTTTTTATATGAGATCTACCTTATATAGAATGAGAAAGAGAGAGAAAAGAGTGAGAAGAATTGAATTATCAACTACACAATACTAGAATTAGAAAAAAAATTAATATAAAGACTTTTGTTTCATCCTTGATTTATCTATCTCCTACATATTTAGTGGTTCAAACAATTATTTCAATTTTATGCGACCATGTTATTTATTGTGTCATGCTTGTTTTACTTGATATATTTATTATTAGAGAGAGAATCTTGGGATATTAAAATAAAAGCTTAGTGGGCCTTTTTTAACCAATGGATTTATTTTAAAATGAAAAAGTTTTTATTAAATCTAGTTTACTTATGTCTTCTTTTTTCAGAGAAAAGTTTTTAATTAATTTATTTATCCGTAAATGTTATTTTCGTAACCCTTTTTAATACATAATCTATTTATTTAAATTATTAAGGTTAACCTACTAATTAAATAAAGTTTTTATATCTAAAATATTAATAAATATTTTCTAATTTAAAGATGTTATAAATGTGTCAAGTATATGTTCCATAATTTACACTTTAATATATTGTAGAGTTAAAATTGGACTTACTCACCTTAATTTTTTGGTACTAGATTAGTATATATTTCATATCAATTCTTGGATCTTTGAAAACAATATATTTTTACTAAATGTTTTAATACATGTCATAAATAAATTAATGTGAAATACTTGCAAATATTTCACTTATCTTTATGCTATAGAGATCACACACACGTAAATGTGATCTCTATAGCATAAAGATAAGTGAAATATTTGCAAGTATTTCACATTAATTTATTTATAGCATAAAGATAAGTGAAATATTTTCAATTATTTCACATTAATTTATTTATGACATGTATTAAAACATTTATTAAAAATATATTATTTTTAAAGATCCAAGAATTGATATATATATATATATATATATATATATATATATATATATATATATATAATATGCTCCTACATTAGTTTTTAAGGATTTACATCTTATAATTAAAGCTAGTGAAAGGAGGACATCATCAAATATTATGCTACAACATGATCCAAGTTTTTTGAAAATCATGATATTAAATTGAAGAGACTATTAACATGCATAACTTTTTTTTATGTGTTGAGAATTTTTTTCTTCTCTGAGGATTGGAAATATATTTATTAATATTTTATATATCTCAATCTTTATTTAAATGATGGGGTCATCCCCACTCATTTAAAAAAGGGAGAAGTTACGATTGTATGAGATATATATATGGAAAACATATTAGTGAAACTAAAATAAAAAAATTATATTTTAAAGGAGTAGTTATAAATAGAAAAAAGAACCTAAAATTTAATTTAAAGTAAAAATAATTTAAAATTTAAAGATGATTTTTTTAAAGAAAACTAGTTACATATCTTTCAATTCTCAAGATCAACAAAATTCCAATGACAATATTTCAGGGACTAATCTCATTAATGGCCAATACTTTTCACATCCTGTTATGAGCTTTAGCATATATATCTCTTGACACTTCTCCATCATACATGTTATGTCAAATTTTATCACTAAATTTTACATGTTAAGATATTTTATTATGGTATTTGTTTATTAATTATTAAGACACATTTCCCATCCTATATAATTACATTATAATGAGTTTTTATACTTAATCATTCAGGAATGAGAATGTTTCTCACTTCTTCAAAGTTCCATTACATATGACATATTTGGACCATTATATTCATTTTAAAAAAAAAAGTGATATTGGTTATTATATCTTATTCTCAATGGTGATTATCTCATAATGATGACTTAGGTTATTATATGGCTCATGCTTCCATATTACATGTTAATTTTGACACTTATTGTGTTGCACCCAACTAATTATGACTGCATTGTTATACTTTAGATAACACTATAAATTAGTCATCCCTGCCTATACTTGGTGTTTCATCGATATATCATTATTGTGACACATACTTACTATACATAGTGGATTATTTCTGTGTTGTATCCTTCATATGCTTTCCTCCTTTGATTTTGATTGCATTTATTATCTATATTCTAGAGTTGAAACCTTGGCACTTTCCTTCTATTTTCATTAAATATTTTTCTATCCACTTGGTTTATTTTTATTGATATTTTACATTGGCCCTTGCCCTTTGATTGTCGATCCCATTTAAAATATTTGTGCACACATCTCAATGATAAAAACATAGATATAGTGATCTTTTGTCTTATAATACACTGAGTTATGAGGAAAGTTGTAAGTTATTTGGAATCTCCTCTTATTCTTCCTCTTGATTGTGCCTCTTAGATTATACGTTACCTGATTTGTATTTTATTTATTATTCTTATGTGCCCCTTGGCTTACTTGTTGGAAAAATTTATGAAAAGGTAAAAACATTAGAAAACATAAATATTAAAAAAACTTTTTTCCCTTGATATTTTTCAATGGATATTTATCATGCTTATCTATCCCTCTTACAAGTTTACAAATCCATGTTTTACACAAATGTTTCCCATGGTATTTATTTGAGTGGTTAATATGCAAAATATACAAGATATATATGGTTATGGAATTTTATATGTTATGCATTTAATTTCAATACCACACATTGGAATGCATTTTCACATTAGTCATGTGCCTTACCTTTGGGGGAATCTCTATACAACATATTTTTTAGGTGATATCCTTGATTTCAATTTATCATGTTGATCTATGTAAATTAGTTATTCTTGTTATTACCCACATCTTGTGTGTTACATGGATATATATTTTGTTGCAAGGATGCCTTGCATGAAATCTTATGTACCTTGTGATTGATAATTTCTTATTTACTATGACTTTGTGCCGTTTCATCCATGTGTATACTACTATGCATATGAATCAATGTTATACCTAGCCATTTTAGGGTCACCTTGCTTATATTGGGACATAATATTGGTCTCTCCCTTGTGTTGCCATCAAGGGGAATTATACCTTTAATTTTCTTCTTGAGTCTATTGTCCTATAATGCACCAAGTTATGAGGAAAGTTTTAGGTTGTTTGGAACATCCTCTTCTTATTTCTCTTGATTGTGCCTCTTGGCTTTTATGTTACCTAATTTATATCTTATTTATTATACTTGTGTGTGCCCCTTGGGTTACTTGTTAGAAAAATTTATGAAAAGTAAAATAATTAGAAAACATAAAAATCAAAAACATATTTTTCTTAATCTTTTTTGATGGATACTTATCATTCTTATCTACCCATCTTAGAGGTTTAAAAATACATGCATGATTTTCATGATATTTATTTGATTGGTTGAGATGTAGAATATCACACACACACACACACACACACACACACACACACACACACACACACACACACACACACACACACACACACACACACACACACACACACACACACACACACACGTGTGTGGATTAAAATTAAAGGTATATCATATATATATATATGTGTGTGTGTGTGTGTGTTATACATTTAATTTTAATCCCCATATACACACACACATATACACATACAAATATATACATATATGGTTATATACTTTTATATCCTATGGATTTAAATATAATACCACATACTATTAAATATAAACCATAATATATATATATATATATATATATATATATATATATATATATATATATATATATATATATATATATATATATATGTATGTATGTATGTATGTATATGTATGTATGTGTATACATGTATGTGTATACATATATGTGTATATACATACATATATGTGTGTGTGTGTGTGTGTGTATATATATATATATATATATATATATATATATGACACACACACACACACACACATAATGCTATGTATTTAGTTTTAATACCACATACTAGGATGCATTTTCACAATGCTTTCACATTAGTTTAATAGAAAAGGTCAATTAGGATGTGGTTGTAATCAATAGACAAGATTGTGATACAGCCTTATCTTCCTAACATGGCCTTATCCCAACACATTTTAAAATCTAAAGTATTAAAAACAAAATACCTCATTTTGGTGAAGTACAAATGGTGTGAAGTTAGACACCCTTATTAGATAAATACATTTGCATCCAAAAAAATATAAATAGAGTTTAAATCACTAAAGTTTAGAGTTACAAACTCTGATAATCACATGATTACAAATCTATCATGTTGAATTTTTATGAATGTACTTAATAATATATTTCCCCCTTTTGAGATGTGAGGTGAATCTATGCAATTGATATCACTAAATAAAAACATTTTATGTAACATATGTAATATGGAAAATACATAATCATAATGTGCAAAGTAATGTCATTTATGATTATGTACCCAATATATGCTTCCCCACGTTGCCTTGTATACACCTAATTTTGGTACAAAGCTTGTTATTGCAATTTTTTTAGTAAAATTTTGCATATAGATTATTAGTTCAAATCAGGCTCTTATTGGCACTTATCTTTTCAAATTTGGGGCATTTTATTTTACCCCTCCTGCATTATTAGCAAGGTCAGTTTATGGAAAAATTTAAAAGATTCCTCTATATAAGAACAATAAGGCCTCTCAAAGTATCATCTAATAATCACTTGGAAATTCTAATAGACATTAAGAAAACAACACTATTATTTTCAATTTTAATTATGCAATCACTTGTCAATTCTACTATATATTGAGAAAATAACAAGTTATTCTAATAGTCATAGGCCAAGTCTAAAGTCATTTTATTACAGGCTAAGGTCACATATTATCCAGCATTTAAAGCAATCTATCTAGTTACATTCATATAAAAAAGTCAAGATTCACACACTCACTCTAGAAAAGAGAACTATATCGACCTAAGCCCCTTTTGAGCTATTTAGGCAACACTCATATTATGCAGAGTTTTTTAGGATAGCTCAATTATTCCCATTACTTAATTCTTATCCAATCAATAGGACATGACTATAATCAGTAGAAAAGGTTATGATGCAACCTTATTCTCCTAGCATGGCCTTGTCCCAACACATTTTTAATTTCATGTTTTTGGATGTGACATAGTTCACAAGTTTTTCAGTCAGTATATATCCTTAGTCAACCTACACAATTAGCAATAAATTAAATCCAAGCTAGGTTTACATATCTAAATTATCAATTTACTATTTATAGTTTATTTCCAATTATATATTTTTAACATTCAAATCTATATATTTTCGTAGATCTAAATGAGTTTTCAATAGTTTATTTGGTCTTAGCATTTCATTATTAAATCAAAATAACATTAAACACAAGACACTATGGAATAAAATGAGGCCCAAGTGGGTCTAAGAAAGAGCCAACAACAACCCATAATTTTTTATATGAGCTTTACCTTATATAAAATAGGAAAGAGAGAGAAGAGAGTGAGAAGAATTGAATTATCAGCTACCCAATGGTAGAATTAGAATAAATTTTAATATAAAGGATTCTATTTGATCCTTGCTTTATCCAGCGCCTAAATACTTATCAGTTCAAGTTATCATTTCAAATTTTTGTGACCATGTTGTTTGTTGTGTCATGCTTGATTTGCTTGATATATTTATTATTTGAGGGAGAATCTTGGGATATTAAAAAAAATCTTAGTGGGACTTTTTAACCAATGGATTTATTTTACAATGAAAAATCTTTTATTAAAGCTACCTTGTTTATGTCTTCTCTTTTCACAGAAAACCTTTTAATTAATTTATCCACTTATAAACTTTCTTCTCATAACTCTTTTTAATATATAATATATTTATTTAAATTATTAGGGTGAGCCCACCAATTAAAAAAAGTTTTTATTTGTAAAGCATTAATAAATATTTCTTAAATTAGAGATGTTAGAAATGTGTTGTATATGTTATATGATTTACACTTTAGTAGACTGTAGAGTTAGAATGGGGCCTACTCACCTTATTTTTTAAGGACCATATTGGTATATATTTTAGTGGTTTTATCCTATATTTTATATAACCCATGTTTTTTTATACCCACAATATTATAATACCACTTTGATAATTATCTATTAATATGTCTATATATACTCGTACATATAGTAATGAAAAAATAAAAGTTGGTAGTGCATTATTTTATTTTAAATGATTAAGTTAATAAAATATTGGAGTTATTGTGTTGGGTTTTAACTGAAAGGGACTTCCTAGGTGAAATCATGTGTATTGTGTAATTTTGTATGTAGTTAATTTCTTTTATTATTTTAGCTAGAATATTATATTAGTATTGTTTCTCTCATTTTTAGTTTATTAGATCTATTTTCTCTTTAAGAGAATTAATTAAGCTTTTAGTTTGTTCTAGAGAAATAATTTCTATTAAAAAATATGTCTAAGAGATAATTAATCCTAATGTAAATTTTTCTCAATAGAAATCATTTATGTTACCTACAAAACCCAAATCCACTTCTATATTTTAGATCAAATTCTAGGCATGTTGGTTTTCATCACTTTTTCTTCTCTCTCAAATTTATTGCTTTTAAAATTGTTTTGTTTAATTCTAATTAATTATTTTTCAGCACACTAAGCTAGGTTTGATCTGTGTTGAGAATGGTTTATCTTATATCTAACCCTATGTAATAATTTTAAATCTTAATGATGTTATTATAGCTTAGTGTCACTTTTAAGCAAAACATAATTGGTGAAACCCTTTGTTCTTTAAATGCCTATATCTTCTAAGGTTCACCTAGGGTTTCATTTCTAATTTTCTACATTTTATCTGAATTATGATATATTTCAATTCTCATTCAGGGACTAATCTCATCAATGGATAAATTAATAGTTACGTATATTTCAATTCTCAAGATCAACAAAATTCCAATGACAATAATTCAGGGACAAATCTCATCAATGGCCAACACTTTTCACACCCTATTATGGGCTTTAGAATATATATTTTTTTGACACTTCTCCATCATACATGCTATGTCAAATTTTATCACTAAATTTACATGTTAGGAAATTTTTATTATGGTATTTGTTTATTAACTATTAATACACACTTCCCATCCTATAGAGTTACATTATAATGAGTTTTTATACCTAATAATCTAGGAATGAGAATGTTTCTCACTTCTTCAAAGTTCCACTACATATGACATATTTGGACCACTATACTCACTTTTTTGTAAGAATTTTTAGTGGCTATTATATCTCATTCTCCATCGTTATTATCTCATAATGATGACTTAGGTTATCATACAACTCATGCTTCCATATTACATGTTAATTTTGACACTTATTGTGTTTCACCTAACTATTCATGACTACATTATTATACTTTAGATAACACTATAAACTAGTCATGCTTGCCTATATTTGGTGCTTCACCGAGATATCATTATTGTGCCACATACTTACTATACATAGTGGATTATTTATGTGTTGTATCCTTCATATGCTTTCATCCTTTGAGTTTGATTGCATTTATTATCTATATTCTAGATTTGAAACCTTGATACTTTCCTTCTATTTTTATTATATATTTTTTATCCACTTGGTTTATTTTTCTTGATATTTTACATTGTACATTTTCCTTTGATTTTAGATCCCATTTAAAAAATTTGTGCACATATCTCAATGATAAAAACATAGATATAGTGAAATTTTATTTTATAATACACTGAATAATGAGAAAAGTTGTAGGTTTTTTGGAATATCCTCTTATTCTTCATCTTGATTACACCTCTTAGCTTTTATATTACTTGATTTATATTTTATTTATTATTATTGTGTGTGCCCCTTCACTTACTTGTTGCAAAAATTTATGAAATGTTAAAAACATTAAAAAACATAAAAATAAAAATTCCCTTGATGTTTTTCGATGGATATTTATCATGCTTATTTATCCCTCTTAGAGGTTTACAAATCCATGTTGTACACAAATGTTTCTCGTGGTATTTATTTGAGTGGTTGATATGCAAAATATACAAGACAAATATGGTTATGGAATTTCATATGCTATGCATTTAATTTTAAGACCACACATTGGGATGCATTTTCACATTGGTTGAGTGCCTTAACTTTGGGGGAATATTTATACAACATATTTTAATGGTGATATTCTTTTTGATTTAAATTTATCATGTTGATATATGTACATTGGTTATACATATATTGTTATTACCCACATCTTGTGTATTACATGGATATATATTGAAATCTAGGAATTTACAAAAAACATTCTTTTTTTTCAACATACACATCCAAATCAACACCAAATATCATACTATATGTTAGAATATGAAGTACTAAAAAAATGCCTCATTTTGGTGAAGTAGAAATGGTGTGAACTTAGACACCCTTATTAGATACAAGCGTTTGCATCAAAAAAAATATAAGTAGAATTTAAATCACTAGAAGTTAGAGTTAGGAACTCTGTCAATCACATGGCTCCAAATCTATTAGGTTGAATGTTTATGAATATACTTAATAAGATATTTCCCCCATTTTGAGATGTGAGTTGAATCTATGCAATTGATATCACTAAATAAAAATATTATATGTAACATATGTAATATGGAAAATACATAATCATAATGTTCAAAGTTATGGCATTTATGAACATGCACCCAAGATATGCTTTCCCATTTTGCCTTGTAGACACCTAATTTTGGTACAAGGCTTGTTATTTTAATTTTTTTAATATAATTTTGCATATAGATTATTAGTTTAAATTAGGGTCTTATTGGCACTTGTCTGTGTTGTCATCCTTCTTCTTCTTCTTTGTGTGATTTTATAGTTTTCTATTCTTTTATGTTCTCTTTTATTTTTTCTCACTTTGTGCTTGTGGGCATGTCTTCTATGTTTTTTCCTTTGTTCTCTTATATTTATACCTTTGCCTTAGATTTGGTGACTCATCAAATCCATCCCCTATCTTTTTTGGGACATTATTCATTTCCTTGCATATTTTCAATGTGTGGGTCTATGTATATCAATTTGTTTACTTTTTCTTGGCCAACTTGCATGCCAATAGTTCTTTGATTGAAAATTGAGAATTTTATATATACAAAATTTCTTGAGACATTTTAATAACAAGGATGAATCAAGAAGTAAAAAATAAGAAGTATTTGGCAAGTTATAAACATCATCTTGAGTTGAATTTAAGTCTATGCACAATCTACATTACTAAATTTATTCTCAATGAGTTTATTCAAAGGTTTTAGTTGTATCTTGTACCAAAATAAGGATACAATAACATTCATGTAGATGCATATCACATAGGGAGGAAGAGATGAAGTCCTTACAATAAATTTCATTCAAAGTACGAAAAAAACTACATTGGGTCTAATTTTATGTGTAGGATATGTAGCTATAACTCCTTGAAGGTTTTCTGACCAAGTTAACCTTTATTTTTTCCTCTTGAGATTATTATTGATGAATTAATTTAGTACTACAAATTAAATAATTATTCTTGTGAATTTAGGAAATAAAATACACATGATATATGACACCTTATAGAGCATCAAGATAAAAAATGTAGATTAAGAAAAGTTATGTGGTATAGATTTAATGCAACATAAAAGATTCAAGCCAAACATAGTTAGGGAAAATTTGATGAATGAATATTTATTGGGCATACTTATTAGCATCGATCATGTGTTAAATATATACTTTAAGTTTCATATAGTTAAATTTCACATAGTGTCAGTTCTCAAAAGTGTTTGATTGAAATGTTGTCCACACTTCAGACACAACATGGGAAGTTATACTTGGTGTGGGTTGCTCCTTATAGAAAAACCTTGATATATAGTTGGTTTTATTCATATCCTAATATTTTCATACTTAAATTAATTTTAATATAAGACTTGTAAGGGAAAAGGGAAGAGAGAAAAAAGATAAAAAGGGGTGGTGATGTACAAGGATGGAAATGGGTGGTATTGAGCTTCTCTTTTGTTTGAGGATATCACATAACACATGGAATTTGTAAAATGACTAAATATAAAATTTGAAAATGAAAGAAAGAGGTAAGACAAACATGAACATTAGAGGGTAAAAAAATAGAAACCCAAATAAATCCCATCAATTTGATAAGTATACATAAATGCATCTCTTTGCATAAAAACCTGACTTCTACGCACAAATTAGATCATAGGTCAAGATGCAGATGTACTAAAATTTAATTATTAAGTGTTTAACAATGTTCAATCTTGACATCATTACCTTGTTTGGCCTATTCATTATTTCATTAACTTGAAATATCTATGGGAGTCTTTGCTATTCTAAAAATTATCTTAAAATTACTTAGAACATCACTCAAATTTTGTTGATGCCTCTATGTGTACCATAGATGTCCTTAGTGTTCAAAGAACACTTCTCATTTTAGAATTATAGGAATTCAAAGCATGAGTAGTAGGTTTTGGTAGCTTATGTTACCTATGGTGAAATAGTGGCAGAGCAATGTTTAACTATTCTAGAAAATTTATATTAATTAATGGTTGGGAGCCACCACGGACCAAATATTTGCAAAGTGGAAGTATCTATGCTAATACTAGTGAATTATGATGAAAGCTTAGACTACAGACTAATCTAAATGGATATATACAATGAAGTCTAAACTAAAATGATTTGGTTAAAAAAGAAGCAAAAGAGAAGGGTAAGGCAAAAAGAGAATAAGTGATTATTGATCTTAGCCTCAAACATTATAAAAAATTTCTAATTTCAATTGAGTATACATTTAACCAACATATAATGCAAAATAATATAAGCTCAAATCTCACTGCACACTAGGTAAACCTCCAAGGATGATATAAAGAAGTACAGGTAAAAATCTAAATTTACTTGAAATATTTGCTATCACACTCAAATAACTTTTGCACATTCAAATGCAGAGCAAATAAAATGAATCAAATTTAAGATCTTGCAACTAATCTAACATAAGTAAAAATTAGAAACCCTGTAACTAAAGATGTAACTCAAAATTCATAGAAACTATTCAAACTTAAGACTTAAGACTAGCAATTGAGAGAAAAGCCATGTAACAATTGACACAAATGAACTTGGACAATCCTTTCATAATTCCTTGATTTTATTAATTGCTCAAAGTATATAAATTTTGCTCAAAATTCTCTCTCTTTAAAAGATGGCAATACTACCTTTTATAGAAGGACCAGGTAGTATACTGGTCAATTTCAAGATAAAAATCTACAAGAAGTAAGGATAGTTATCCTTTTTCTACAAAGTTATATAATACATTTGCTTTTCCAAACAAAATTGGTCTAGAGGCAACACACTAACAAACTAGCATGTGCCTTTACAAAAGGATATTCTATTTTAAAAATATTACAAAGTTTTACAAAATAAAATATCATTCAACTAATTGGTTGGTGGGCCCTAATCTTGAGAAATTTCTTGTTGTTGCTGGAGGATGTTCATAGCCTTTTGGTACCCTTCATTAACCAGCTCTAAGTCCACAGTTAGTTTCAAGAGACACTCTTCTTCTTTGTCATCTAGGGCATTCAATTCCTTGTCATTTTTGGCCATGGATTTTTTGATGCCTTTAGCCTCAATTGTCCTTTATCCTGCATTAAGGATCATGTCTAGGATGATACTATTGTCTTCCCTAGACTGGCCTTAACTTTTACTTTTTATTTCCTATGTCACCAAGGTAGCTCTGTATTTGAATTCATCACCCTAGATGATTCCTAGGACAATGGGCTATGTAGGGTCTTTGAGCATTGTCCCAAGGAGATTTTCAATCCTTTCCATTAGCTCTTCATCACACTTTAGGAGTCTTTATAATTCTTGAGACCATGTACTTAAACCTTGGACCTTGTTAACAATAATTCCTAGAATTGCATTCAAATGTTTTAAACTTATTGTTTTGAATCCAAGAATTTGTTTTCCAACTCAGATGTTGATCAACCCTTTTATTTGATCCTCTAAAGCTTGCCATTGGGTTATTAGACCCTTGGCCACTATGTTCTATTGTACCAATGCACTTCACCTCAACTTTATTGATTTTAAGGCCTCAAACATATCATAGAAGGATTCATCCATCAATTTGATCATGGACTTAGGCACTGATAAGACAACATGTGTCTTCAAATCCTCCTTTTCCTTCTCCAAATTAGATATTCTTTGTTTCATCCCCCTGATGTCAGCTCTAACCTAAATATAATGAGCCTCATCTATAATTTCAATGTCCTCTTCATGGATGGCTAGTTCTCCAGGCTATTATACCCCAATAGGAGTTAAGCCTGTAAATGGCTCAACCTTTTGGAATGTGAACTCTTCAGTCCCTACCATGGCCTTTATAATTGTCACTCTCTCTAATCCAACTATCTCTGGATTGAATTACACACTAGTAGTTGATTTAGTATACTTTGGAGGTTTAAGAGCCTCCATCTAGGTACTACTTGATGCTCTTTGAGCATCCATCTGCTTGCTATTTGACCCTACAGTGGTCACTATTCTTCTTTCTTCCTCCTCTTTCATCAAAGCCTTTATCAAAGGCTTGATATCATCATGCACATCGATGTTAATAGTCTTGGTCAGGGCCCATGAGTGGGATAAGGAGGGGATCTTCTACATTTTTCCATAGATGAACCAATCATGGATGATTGGTCTATGGATGGGGTAATCATCACTAAATAAGCTAATCTCACTCAAGGGGTGAGTGAGAATCAACTTTGGATTCTTTGATCTAATTGGGACCATTATTAATTATGCTTTTCTCTTTTTTAATGGTGCAACTGGGACTAGGTCCAGGGCATTTTTTTTCTTTTACTTGCTCAACCTCCTCTGCTTGGGCTTAGGATTATTCAACATGCTCCTCCTCTTTAGAAGAGCCATATGCCTCAAAAAAGACCTTGAGAGTATCCTCAACTATTTCATTTGGCTCTAAGGCATTCATGTCCAAGTATTCCACTAGAGACTCTAGTCTTTGAGGTAGGATTGAGGATGAGGGTCCCTCACTAGGTCTCTCTTACAACTTTTCCTTACTAGGACCTTGTGTAATCTATGCTTGGGGATGTTGTCCTTCCACTTGTGGTTTTTCTTAAGAAGGACTTAAAGGTCTAGGTAGTAAATGGTAATGCAAAGGTCCCATTTTCCATATGTCTCCTGGTGGTTTCTCATCACTGGTCAATCTATGCTCAAGTATAATGTTATATCCCTTAAACCTAGCCAATATTTCTTTGAAATTATTTGATTTGATATATATGGTGTCATAGACATCAAGTTGTTTCACATACACTATCTTGGGTAGTTGTTTAGATTTCAAGTGTGTGGAGACCGTGCCATTAGGGTCCCACATCTTTAGCTCATCAAGTTATAATTTGAAAGAGTCCCTATGCCTAGAAACAATATTCACCTAATCTCAAATTTATAACATAATTCTATCAATGGTCAAAGGAAAGGGATGGAGGAGGCCTTTCCTATTGTTTTTGCATACTTTTTCTACACCATTAATAAGTTGGTATGTAATCTCTTGCTCTGCCAGCTTGATGGGAACATAGATAGGCAATCTGTAAGGTTAGATCAAAATCTTATCAATTTTGATCATTGTACAATCTGGATACAACCAGATATCTCCCATTAACTCCACATATTTTGTGATTAGAGGGCTTACTTTGGGTATAGAGATCCTTGTGATGGCTTCTACCGAGGTTGGATACACATAGTCATAAATGAATTAGATGTTATGCCTATATTTGAATATGTGTAACTTTAAATAGTGATGGGAGACTATAAATCTACCCTTAGGTGACCAATTTTTGATATGAAGGATATAGATGGTGGATAATAAGGCATCCAACAGATAAGATATGATGAAAAATTGAGTACTAGTCTTCTTCTTAATGATTATGGATTGTCTTTCTATATATATGCTAATCATCTCCCCAATTTAGGGGAGTGATCCCTTTATTTATCCTAAAGTAAATGTAAGACACCCAAATATTGTTTACATAAGAGGTTGAAGGGGATCCAAATATTTTGTTTAATAGGGTCTTGATTACCCTAATCTACTCTCTGAATTGGGCAACTAGGATGTTTCCAATAGGATCTTGGATCACATGGTTCCCTTGGAGTAACCATGGCCTAAGAATGGTGTCTAGATTATTCTTTCTAGTCCATTCCTTAATAGTGAGCAAATTTACTTGGGGATTTGGAAGCTTGTAATAAATCTCAAAGGCTAATGGGGAAATGAATGCAATTATTTTAAAGGTCCTTTCATGAATGATCCAACCTTGCCCAATTCTATAATCTTTGAAAATATGAGCAAGGATGTTGATACAATTAATTACCTTTGGTTTGGTGGTCGCATGGTGGAGACTAGTCATTTAGATTGCAACTAGGTCATAATATATTCTGGTTAAAATAGAAATATTCTATTCTTCTTTAGTGATGGCTTGCATCTCTTTAATGGTCTAAAAGAGCTTGAAACAATTCCTATTTCCTATATTCAATGTAGTAATGTTGAGGTCTATGTCTTTGAAGACCCTCCCTTCATTGTCTATGGACAAATACAACTCTGTATTATCCTTGTATTATTGCTTCCAAGCTACCATGGCTTCCAAACTTTTCAAATTGCTTACTATGGTGTTTTAAATGGTCTCTAGGTCAATTATTTTGTGCTTGAATTGTAATAAGACTCTCTTTTATCTTAAATGTGATCAATCCAAGCTCTAATTAGGGCTTTTATGCAAGTTTGGGGCTCTCCTAAAGCTTTAATGGTGATGGATTTCTTGGAATTCAACTCATATGTGCTTCTAATTTGATTTTGACCTTTGCTTTTATATGTTTGCTTTTATAAACACATGATATCTTCACTTTTATTGCTTTGTGCTTGTGTGGCACTTATTCGGTGTCCATTTATCACTTTTCATGGCATTTTTCATAAATGCCTTTGAGTCTTAGTTGTTGGTATTTCAAAATTCCCTTTTAATTCATATCATTAGATTAAGATCCAAGGATAAACATGGGCCATTGATCATGATTTGAGACCTTGCATGACATTAGCCACCTTTGAATCGAGTCCTGTGGTTATGCCACTTGGCACCTCTATAGGCTTTCTAAGCTCCATTAAAAAGTCATCAATAATTTTATGCCATTGGATCACTCCCATGATCAAGTGTGGACCATCAGATCCTATAAGATGTATGAACTTTAATTAGTGCATAGCTATACAAAGAACTTATGTTAAACTACTTTTATCTAAGTCTATTTTATATCAATAAACATGAAAAGAATTAAGTTAAAGAATTTTATGCTAAGTTTTTAAAGCATAATGTCAAATGACCCCTTCGAATGACATAAAAAAATTCCCTGTTTACCTACACAAAAGGTTATATGAGCTTAAATTTGATGGCCTCATAGACATCTAAGATAGCCTCATGAACACTAAATGATGGTCATACGAATGTCAAATTGAGGTTTGTGAAGTTCCTAGTTTTGGTGGGTTTAATTTTGATAGTTGCATGGATAGAAAAGATGGCCTCATAGATGTCAAATGATGGTCATATAAACATCAAATTTAAGCTCATAAAATTCCTATGTCTAATGCAAGAGTGTCATGTGGTAGCTCCGTGGGGCTTCTTGGGATCTCGAATTCAATTCACTCTATTTGATTAAAAGTCATGATGAAGTGAGAGTTATTTGATCTTGATTTGAGTAGTCACACACCATTGGTTCTATTTAATATGTGAGACTCTTTGCCATCAAACTTCAAATGTATGATTTCCACATGACAACTCTGTAGAACTTCATGAGCCTTTAACTTTTTAGCATTGGCTTTGCTCCATCTGATTAAAGGTTGCAATGAAGTGTGGACCATTGGATCTATAAAGGAGTAATTTTTATAAGTTAATACTTGGGAATAAATTAGACTTAGGCTAAAATGTTAAGACTAAGGTCTCATTCATGTTAATAAACATGAACGGGGCCTTAGCATTAAGGCTTTAGGCTAAGTAGGTAATAAAGGGACCATGCTAGAAATAAAAATATCCTTCTAGTATAACATTGGACCACGTTAGAAATATAGGAACAAAAGGAAAAAAATAAAGGGGACTAAGCATAATTTTTAGGCTAAGGTTTGGTCATATTAAAAAACATGACCAAGCCTTAACATAAAAATTTGGCTTTAGTCCAAAAATAAATTTAAAATATTCCCACCAAATGCTCCCACCAAATGAAAATTTGAACCAAAGGTTTATGTTAGGATTTTTAAAGCATGATCCATCAACAAAGGCTCCATGAAACCTATAACTATAAGACATGAAGAATTATTATAGCAACATTAGGTAGGCTCAAATCAAAACCATAAATTAGTAAGCCTACTTCTATCAAAGTGGATGATCTTCAAATTCTAATCATGTTCAAAACATGCTATGGTTTTAGGGTTAAAGTTCAAAGTATATCAAAGGTCCCAATTTTCAAAAAAATGGGGATATGTTGACCTAAAAAATGATGACTTCTAGGGGAAACATAGCAATATGTTATAACTTAGAGACTCTAGTTCAGAAAAACAACTAAGTCATCTACTCTACTTGATCAATGCCATTATCCAAATCATTTTATGGTTGAAACAAACCTTGCACTTGAAAAATTGAGATCAAACATTAAGACAGCCATTTTGTGTGTGTACTTTAATTCCATTTACTATTTTCCATGGGATTTAGGGGATAACTTCCAGGTTTCATATCTTTAATCATTAACACTGACTTGGAGCATGTTTAGATATTCATTAAGACCTATGCTTCTAGTTCAATGAAGGCTTGGGCATTGCTCTAATACTATCCAGACATCCATATCCCTGATAGAGATGCCTTTGGATCCACTCGTGGCCTTGTTCCACTACCATCCAATCATCCATAGCCCTAGTGGAGTTTACCAGAATCACCTATGCTTGAATTTTTTTTTGATTTTATATTGCATTCTTATTTTTTGCTATTTTTAGATCTTTTATGCTTTTAGCAATGTTGGGAACCAGGGTAGCTAGGTTTAAGGATTTGGTCAAGTGTTTGATCCTTAGAAAATCACCTATGGTTGCAACCATTATCCTAGGTAAGGATGTTTGTTAAGTGCAAGCATGATTGCGCCTCAATAGATTAAGCTTTTATCCTACAAGTGAAAATATTCTTAAAACCAAATTTAGGTCAAGATAATGTTCAAGTTCTCATAAAATAGTTAACATATTCATCAATATTTATCAATTTATTCAAATCACAACATTAGGATCAATTTTAGATCTATGGTTAACACATATATTAGGTTCATACCCATATTTCTAGACTTTGGAGTTTCAAGCAAGCTAAATAAACTTTGAGCTGGGTTGTCTAAAAGGACTTAATCAAAGAAAGGAACAAAGTAACAAAATCAAACACACAACAAAAGAAGCAAAGCAAGAAATAAAGGAAACAAACAAATATATAAATGATTATATAAAAATAAGGGACAAGAAGGAAAGAACTAAAAGAGACTAACTAGCCTACCTAAACTAAGTCTACCCATCTTACAGAGTTACTCCATAAAGACCTCAGGAGGAGCAAAAAAGAAGTAATGTTTGAGGTATTACCCATTTGTGGGTAGTGTGAACTCTGCTCCATGTAAGTTTTTGAGTCTAAAGGTGTTTTCTCCTAGTGTGTCTATAATCTGATATGGGCCAATCCACAAAGGTGTAAACTTGTCATGTTTTCCCTTAGGCTTAGATGTTTTTTCCCAAAGGAGAAGTAAGTCCCCTCATATAAACACATTGATTTTTTATTTTCTATCAAAACACCTCTTCACTATGGTCTAATGCCTACTAAAATTAGCAAAGGCTTCTTCCTGTACATTTTCCATCTAGATGATGTATAGTAATCTTGAATTTTCAAGCTCCTAGCTTTCTTCTATATATTCTTACATGAATTTATATGTGGGTAACTTGAGAGTGATAGGGAAGATAGGCTCTTGGCCATACACCAACATAAATGGTGATGCCTTTAAGTCTTGTTTGATCCTTATCCTATATACCCATAGTGCATGCTTGAGAAGCTTATGCCAAGACCTGGGCTTATCTACAATAGACTTATTGATTACTTTCATTAAGTTCTTGTTGGTAGACTCAGACACTCCATTTCCTTGGGGGTAATGGTTAGATTAAAAATTGAGACAAATGCCATTATCATATGTCTATTCCATCATCACTATGGATATAAATGTGGATCCATTGTCACACACCAAAGAGATTGGAGTTCTAAATCTGGTACATATGTATTCCTCCAAGAAATTGATCACTTCTTCCATCCTGCATTATTTGGTGGCTACAAATTTAGTCCACCTTGTGCAATAATCTATGGTAGTCAAGATATACTTGTGAATTTTTGATGAACTGGGGTTGATTACCCCTAAAAAGTCTAACCCACATTATGCAAATGGTTTATCAACCATGACTAGTTGTAAAGGTATTACTACCTTAAGCTCGTTGGTGTTAAAGATTTGACATGAGTGACACTCCCTCACATGCCAGTGAGCATATTTGAAAATAATTGGCCTATATTAGCTAGATTTGAGGATCTTGTGGGCTATAGTCTTCCCAGATGGATGCCCATGGCCAAACTTCTCATGGAAGGTGTTCATGATTTGGGTAGATTCTTCTTTTGAGACACATCTTAGGTATACCCCTTTAAATTTATTTTTGTATAAGACCTCATATTTGATTAGATAATGGGATAACTTGATCCTTAGATCCCTCTTTTTCTCCCTGATTGACATGTACCATTAATTAGTAAATGAATGATGGAATCATACCACTCACTAGCTTAAAAGCTTTATTAATCAACCTTTATAATACTTAGCTTAGTGATAGTATTAGAAATAATTTGGATCAAGCCTTAGCACCTTATTAGTTGTGTATCTTTCATTTCTATGTCATATTCTTGCAAAACTAACATCTATTTACCTCTACATTCTCCAAGTTCAATCTGGGTCAGCATAAGCTTTGTGGTAGGGTCAGGTAGGATAGCATGTACCTTATCTATAATGATATAGTGCCTAAATTTCTTCACTATCTTAACTAATGCATATTATTATTTATCAATCAATGAATAATTTAATTCAACATTCTTAAAGTTAGTACTCATGAAAGCTATTGGGTGATCACACCCATCAACCTTCTGAGTTAACATTGTAGCCATAGTATTATTATATGCAAAAGAATAGAGATATACGTCTTTTGAAAAGTTAAAACTTATTAATACTGGAACTTAGCTAATTGTTTCTTTGATGTCATTGAATGCCTTCCTAGTTTCTTCATTCTATGAGACATTGGCATCCTTATTTAGAATGTCATTCAATGGCTTGACAATCTTTTCAAAGCTAGAAATGAACTTTCTTACAAAGTTTATCTTACCAAAAAATGATTTTAGTTCTTTCCTACTATTTAGAGGCTCTATCTTAGATATACCTTCCATTCTCTCAGGATCTATAGAGATCCCATATTTAGTTATGACATGACCCAAAAATTTGCCTTCAGTAACACAAAATATGTTTTTCTTAGGGTTTAGGGAGATTATATAACTTCTACATCTCTCAAATACTTGTTGTAAATGCATAAAGTGATCTTACCTATTTTTTGAAAAAATGGTTAGATCATCCATGTAAATAAGGATTAAATTACCAATTAAACTTGGAAGGCATGGTCTATGGCCCTTTGAAAAGTATCTCCTACATTTATTAACCCAAAGAGAATTCTCTTGTAGGTGAAGGTCCCCCATTTGGTTGTGAAAGTTTTCTTCATCTTGTCTTCTTTATCAACCAACACCTAGTTTTATCATAAAAATATATCAAGAAAAAACATTATGGATGATGTTGAAACAACTTGTATCCCCTGGTCAAGGGAGGGAAGAGGATAGTTATCCTTTTTAGATGCTTTGTTCAAATTTCTAAAATCAATGCATAACCTAATCTCACCATTATTCTTTATGAATGGCACCAAATTATCCACCCAAGTAGAATTATTAATGGGAAACACAATTCTAGCATCTAGTAATCTCTTGACCTTGTTAAATATCATTGGTTCTAGGACAGGGTTCACAGGTCTTTGATTTTGTTTGAAGGGTTTACAACTTTTTTTAAGGGGTATAGTATGGGTGATGAATCTTGGATCAGATATCTTTAAGTCATCATAAAAATAGCCTATGCCATCCTTGTACTTGATTAACAACTCTTTGGCCTTCTTGTTCTCAATGTTAGTGTAGGTTTTTCTAATGTTAACCAGCTAGGGTTGATCTTGAGGTCCAAGATCAATAAAATTGTAATCCTGTCCACTTACCTTAGGAACTTTTGAAACCTTAGCTAGCTTGTCTTTATTAAATAGCCTCTTTAAGGCAATCATGCCTTTGGGAATATTATTCTCATTCAGATGAATGACTTTACCATCAAACTTACCTTATCTAAGTGCATTTTCATCAGTCTCATTAATTATGTGAGCCTTAAATGCTCTAGAATTAGTCATGAAATCTAAGATTTGTTGATCATCACTGAAGACTTGAAAATGATTCACATTATCTAGGACCAAAGGACAAGGTATCAACTCAATGTTGAAGTTGGGGGAGTCTTAGTTGGGCATGAGGTTGGCTGCAACAGATGCCAACTCATCAATAACTTGATTTTCCACTTTGGGGGATAAAGAAAATGTTAAAGGCATTAAAATACTCAATGAGATTCTAGACCCTAAACATATACATCTTGAGGTATGAGAGTTTACATTGATATTTGCTTCTCACTTGATTGAATACTAGTTTTGAATCATCATATACTAGTAGTTTTTTAACTTTATTTTTGATAGAAAACTGTAAACCTAGGATAAGGGCCTCATATTCAACAAGGTTATTGATGCAATGGAATTTGAGTCTATAGGAAGCATGGTATTTCTTACCAATAGGATCAATAAGGATAATACCAACCCCAGATCTAGCCTTACACCTAGCACCATCAAAATGTAACTTCTATATCCCAAGCATAACATGATTACTCTTAGGATCATATATCTTTGCAGTATCTAGGGTGAAAACCCCTAATTTTGTGTCAATTATGTTTACCCTTTCATTGATATTATTTTACTCAGTGATCATGTGCTTCATCCTTGATTCTCTTTCAACCTTGATCTAGTTTGGAACTCCTTTCCAAGGTAGCCATAAATGTGAACAATCTATGGACATGTAGCCATTTAGAGCTTTGGTTCATTACATGCTTAACAAGATCCCATAAACATCAAGAATGTCAATAACTTATATATCAATAAACTACTATAATCTAGGCTCAGAGGCCAACTGCATATGAACATTTAATAATTCCCTAATCACCTTGACTCTAGATTTTTCTAATTGAGTAACAACTCTATTAGACTTAATAAGTGTCAATCCAAGTTTTTTTATAAATAACTACTAGCATGATATTGGTGGATACGCCAAATTCTAATAAACAATTATAAAAATTCTTATCAAACATCTAGAATGTGAGTAGGAAAGGAGGAGGCCTTAGTTTTGTGCATAGTCATATTAGCATTGTTAGCCTTGGGTGGTTTGTTAGACTTATTTGACAATGATTCCAACAAGAGGTCCCTTTGTTATGTGATCCACATTAACTCATAAAATGTGATTATAGCTTTTATCCTTTTCATGTCTTCAATAATATTATAACCAGTCTTATTTGAAGAACTAAGAACATCAACATTATGATTAGATGTATTCCCTTTAGGTGGTTCTAGATTTTTGCTTAAAGAAATGTCTAGAGGAGTTTCAAAGTTATTTAGAGGCATTGAGGTAGTAAAGGGTTGCATCTACTCTCTATTCCTCAAAGGATAAGTCTTATTCAAGAATTGTCATAAGGCTTGGATTTCCTCAAGGACATCATCAAGTTTATTGTCCTCTTGAAAGGGGAAATTAAAAGTCTCCACCATGAAAGTTTGATTAACATGCTTGGATCCTGAAGTACGTGTACCAATATATTTATTATGGACCACTTCAAATGTATCTAAATCTTCTTGAAAAGCTTCAAAAGCCTTACAAAACTCAATGCAATCAATCTTGCCATGCTTAGTTGTATAATGCACTCTACAATAATCTGGCAAAGCGATGTTAGTAAGATTAATGTCCATAGTCCTCTTTTTAGAAGATGGTTCATTATTTTTATTATTTTGGAAACTATCATTCTAAACCTATTATTTGGCCTATTAAACTTTTGGAATGAGAAGTTCCTACTAGAACTCTCTCTAGTATTACCAAAATGTTTTTGCAGCTGAAGGAAATTAGTGCTTAACTTTTGGACCATTTTAAAGATAAACTCATTATCATTCTTTGGAGTTTTAGATTTATGCACCTAGTTATTGTTAGTACCATAATTTGGTACTAAATCTCTTTGATCATTTTCATTAAATCCATTAGTAGCAAGATGACTCAAGAAGCCTAGGTTATGGTTGGGAGTAACATGACTCAAAGGCAATTGATTCATATTTTTGAGTTGATTCAAGGCTAGAAAATTCTAGGTTTTGTTAGGGAAGATGTTCATAATGGGAATATGTGAATTGATACTTAGGACAAAGTATGCCATTTGTCCCTAGGGATGCATTTGATCATTGATGATCACTGCTTTAGAATAAGCCCTAGCTAATGAAGTTATAGTTGGAAGAGACCTTTTTAGAAATACAAAAGCCATAAGATCAACTAAATCCTTGTATATTTCTAGAGCCAAAACCTCATTAGTTTTATAATTTTATATGGTCCTACTATAAATTTTATAGCACCTAAAATTAAAAGACCTTATGGGCTCGCTTGCATCCCTCCTAATGGTGGTGAACTGGTGGTATATGACACATGAACTAATAATTTTACCAAACTAGTCTATGAAAACATTAGTGAAACCATCCCAAATAGTATTATAATTGTTAATAAAATTAAGAAACCAATTTTATGCATCATATTTAAAATTCAAGGGGAACAATCTGCATGCTACATCTTCATGTATGGCATTTAGCAACCTTAAAACAAATTTAAAATATTTAATGTGCTCTTCAGTAGTTACAATACCATCTGGACTAAATGTTGATGAGTATTTTTAGGGTTATGTGGGAGATCATGTACCACACTTGGCACATTGATTGAAGAATCTCCCAACCAAGCCATACCTAGATGAAGTTAGAAGGTAGGGGTACCTTGAAGAGGTGAGGCTGGAAAAGTTTTGGAATGTCTATGCCTACCTTTATCTTGCTTGGATCTTCTATGGACTTCAAGCTCAAGCAAAGGTTCTCTTAAAGTTAAATGTGATCTTGTTCAGATCCTTGGAAATTCCAGCTTGAATATTGAAGATCCTATTTGAAATATGATGCATCAAGTTAATCTTTATAAAGAACAAGGATTAAATATGCACATTAAACTCATTTTGTAAAGATTTGTATAAATAACAATAAAGGATGCCAAACTTTGACTAAGCTATCTCAAATATGTGTCCAATTATGAAAAAATGGTCTATTAATTTCAAGCTCAAATAAACCCATAATTATGAAAGATATAACAATCTTTAATCAAAATAAGCTATTCTAACCTCAAATATTGTATATTTTCAAATCTTAAGCCATCTTTACCAAAACTAAGCATCAAACTTCAAGGAACTTTGATCTTTGTCTAAAGGAAGCACAAATATATGCCAAATATCACAAAGATTAGTGATATTTATGCTTTTGAACAAATAATTATGTAAAAGTGCAAAGTTAACATAAATCTTAGATCAACACACTAAGATTAACAAAGATTCAATTAATTCACAAAGAGGCCCTCCTTCTAATACCAATGGGGCTCGTTGATGCCTTTATGTGTACCACAAATGTCCTTAGTGTTCAAATAACACTTCTCATTTTAGAATTATAGGAATTTAGAGCATGAGTAGCATGTTTTGACAGCTTATGTTATCTATGGTGAAATAACTGTAGAACAATGTTTAAATATTCCACAAAATTTATATTAATTGGTGATTGGGAGCCACCATGGACCAAATATTTGCAAAGTGTAAGTGTCTATTCTAATACTAGTGAATTATGATCAAATCTTAGACTATAGACTAATCTAAATGGATATTTACAATGAAGTCTAAACTAAATTGATCTGGTTAAAAAAGAAGCAAAAGAGAAGGGTAAGGCAGAAAGAGAATAAGTGATTACTGATCTTAGCCTCAAATACAATGACAAAGTTCCAATTTCAATTGAGTAAACATTTAACTAGCATATAGTGAAAAATAGCATAAAATCAAATCTCACTACACACTAGGCAAACCTACAAGGATGATATAACGAATTACATGTTAAGATTTGAATTTACTTTAAAGATTTACTATCACACTCAAATAGTTTTTAGCATATTCCAATGCAGAACAAATAAAATGAAGCAAATTCAAGATCCTTCAACTAATCTAGTTGTATTCATATAAAATGTCCAAATTTGTAGTTTGAGTGTGGCTTATGATACCCTATTCATATCTCCTTTTTACATACTCTTATGACCCTTCTAAACACCTTTTCACTCATTACCAACCATCAAAAACCTTTTGAATGATCATTCCATGTCGGCCAAGTTGCTTTTCCTAGGCCAATCTTATTACCCCAAGTCCTGAACTTGTAGGACAAGAGCACCATACCTAGACTATAGAATTGAACCCTAGGGTGTCCCATTTTTGGTGCTATTGTCTATTTTTATTTTAATCCCAAATGATCATTTTCATCAGATTCCTATCCTTCATTATGTCAACCTAGTGTGAATACATATAACCCATGACCAATGGTTCCCTATAAAAGCCCATATAAATCTCATTTACAAGAGAGGTGACAAATCTTACAAAATAATCAAGAATACAAACAAAACACTAAGGAAAACTTCCCTATTCTCTACATATTATCACCCAACAAAACTATAAACACACTCAAACCCTCATACTAGTCCCTAGCCACCTCAACAACTCAATTTGGCAATTTTTCATCCACATCACACTATTGCACAAAGCACATTAGGTGGGAGAACTACATATGGATTGATCCCTCTTTAGAGTATTGGTATGTAGGTAGCATTCTCACACAAGGGGTGTGGATTATACGTTTAGTGTATTTTACACACTAACCCCCTTTTTTCTTCAAATAGTTCAAACATTATTTTATCAAGCATGATGGAGGGTTAGGGTTTGAAGATTAAATCAGATCTATAATGAGTTTCATCATGAATTATCACTCAATATTTCATAGGAATGCTCACATAAGAATAATGAAAAAACCTAGAAAGTTTCAGGTCTCCATGACCAGTTTGGATAATAGTGGCAGGAGTGGATAACAATGTTAGACCTTGAAGTGTCCTATTTTTAGTGCTCCTATCCTTTCACTAAATAAAATCTAGATTCATATTCATGACACTATCCTAGTCCTGCATAACTAGTTTCAGCCTTTGTTTCATTCGTCTCAATCTAGTTTCAAGCTAATTTATATTTCTCCTTATTTATTGTTATTTTTAGAAAGGTAAAAAAATAGATAAATTATACAAATCAAGATTGTATTTATTACAATATTTTTACTTATTTATTAATTCAAACCCTTAACTAAATTAGGAATAAAAATCCATTATTTCAAAAAAAATCAACTCATTTGGTGAACCCAACTTCATTTGCACACAAAAACCCTAGAAACCCTAGGAAAAATTCCTTGCTGATTTTTCTAGTATTTTTTCTGATTTTTCCTACACATTTAAGTCAGAGTTTCACATTTAATTTTAAGATTTACTATCATAATTTTAAAAATTATTTCTTTCAAACCCTAGTTGAATTTACTAGATCCCTTTGCTTTTTAAGGTATCACCTTACGTGTTCATGAGCTTCATATCCTTTTTATGCATATTCTAGTTCGCTATTTTTCAAATCCTAGATTACATTTATTTAATATTCTCTTTTATTTTTCAAGTTGTTTTTCTTATGCCACCTAATCTCCTTGCATACCTTCCTTTTAGATGAAGTGTAAGACCTAGTGGCAACCCTCCTAAATTCATAGAGATTCTTCCATCTTGTCCATATACCATGGATAAATAATCGGCTCAGTTTCCTACTATAGATCCTACACATCTAGATTGCACTAATTCCATGAAGATAATTTTGACAATGAGCAGTATGAGAATAATAATTATGATAGACACACTGATGTTCATGACCCACCACATCAGGTTCTTGATCCACTTCTACCTATTATTGATAATGATGTTGTCATCAACAAAGACTTGATTCTAAAAAGTTTTAGAGAGAGACTTAGGTAACAACATTGAGATCATGCCCTTATCTTACAATATATCATGGGAATTAAAAATTCTAAGCAAGTTGAGTCTTTCATTCCTTTAGAACAACCAATTTTAAATGACACTACGAGGGTAACTATGTCTTAACAACCCCTTATAGCAGCCCAACCTTCCTATGAGGCACCACCAGTTATAGTTAGCACATCTTTGTCTCCCGATGTGGATACCCTTCTACAAGAGATAAAATCTCTTCAATCCAAGGTGATATATATTGAGCAAGGTGCCTTTATACCAACACAAGATTTGGACTCTTTTACTCTACTTCATATACCATTGGCACATCATATTGCTTCTATACCCTTACCACCAAATTTTATTCAACCCAAGATCTCTCTATATGATAAGGGTGATCTAGAGACACACTTGAGATATTTTCATGTGGCATGTTTGGACTATGTGCCAAATGACTAGTTACTAACCAAGTTATTGCCATAGAGTTTAAAGGATTATTCTCTATAATGGCTTTATAATGTAAGAAATCAGTCAGTCAATACATTCAATCCTTTATCTCACATGTTCCTAGCTCATTTTAACATTAATATATATGACAAGGTTTCTTATTCCCAAGTTGCATAACGAAAACAAAGGTCAAATGAGCATCTCATAGATTATGTTCTTTCATATAAGACTATCTTGACCAAAATGACTAGCCCCATAGTTGATCATGAATTATAGGATATCTTCAAATAGAGTCTCCTGCTAGCTTTGCATGACTCAAAAATATTCAAAAGGTTCTCTTCCTTCACTGAGTTATGTCATACACTAAATGAAAGTGAAGTCAAATTAATTTCAATGGGCAAACTCAAGTACATAAGCACATCAAAAATAACAAATAAGAGTAATAGTAAAGTCCCATACAAAGTAAAGGTTAATGAAAATAAAAGTTAAAATCAACCTATAGTTAATGCAACTTTAGAGCCCCCTCAGTGAGTGGTTTTATCTGCACCTCCTCATAAAACCCTTACCAATCTACTAGCATCTATAGCTAGAGTCTTACAATAGCTATTGGAATGCAATATTATATCTCTCCCTCTTATTTAGGAAGTTAATACAATAAAGCCTCTTCTACGTGGATATGATCAGAATACATTTTGTGATTTTTGTAGGGCACCAAGACACACAACAAATATATGCATTAGTTTTTGACATAAGATATAGTACTTAATAGATGGTAACCTCATTAATCTTAGCATTCTAATTGAGCCTCCTCAAGCAAAGCAAACAAAGGACAAGGCTGTATAAATTTTCTTAGATCCTTTCCCATAGCATTCTAAACAAGAGACAGGTGACACATTAGGTGTTCACCATGTATATCATGCACACCCTCCACCAGCTACATACCAGGTACCTTCTATAGACACCAAAATTATGTGACATAAACGTGCATAACTCCCTATGTCAAAACCCCTTTTGGCCTATTTTTCAATAATAACAATTAGCTTCCCTAACCCATGATTTTACTCTTCACACATTTAATTAATTTAAAATACTTAATTAAGTTAATTAAAAACCCCTTTTACCACCTTAACTAGCCATCTCACCCTATGATTAATTCTCACCTGAAGAGTCATCACAACACCTGGTCCCCTCATCCTAACTACCCAAGACTTATTCTCACTTCCAAACTAAATTCCTAATCAACTACCTCCTTCTCAACCTTTTATTTTTACCATTTTGTAATGGGTGCCACACTTGGTATGAAGAGAAACATAAAATAGGCCAATAATAGTAAGGTTTACCTATTCCAAGGCCACTGACATTGGTCAACCTAAGGTTGACGTCGATGGGATCGCCAACATCGTGATATAATCCAAACTCCAACTTGAAGTTCAGGTGAGTATAAATCAAGAAAATTCATTCTTACTTTCATTCAAGCTCTCGACATTCAACTTTTGACATCCTGGCTTATTTCCATCTTGCGTAAGTTAATCATGATCAGAAACTAAGCTCTTAAGTACCAACAACAACCACTTGTTGTCTTTGTTTATACCATCAATTTAGACTCCCTAATAGGGACCATCAATCTAGCACTTAGCATTTAATGACTACTATAACTAAGCACATCACTTATTCTATAGGTCTTTTAAGTATTTACTTTTCTATCACTTCATATCTATTGTTCATTACTTTAAATGCTCCTGACCGAACCCCCATGAGGGAGTTACAAAGCTTCCTTGCTTGTTTTCCCTTGACTTGACACACCAAACCTCATACCAGATCTACCCAAACCATACTCTCTCTCTCTCTCTCACATAACTCTCCCCAACCTCCTAGACCCGATCAAAACGATTTCTCAGACCTAAAAAAGCCTTCTGCAAGATCTTAGACAATTATTGCCCCTACTGACCTCGATAACCTAACCGACATCAATCACCTTCACCACCAATCTCAGTAGTATAAAATATATTAGCCACTCCCCTATCGATGCTAGTGACCGTGGATTCCCTAACATTTCCAAAACCTATCCAAACAACTTCTAAAAAATAAATATAACACACCACCTTCACCCTATCACTCTTTTTTGCACTTAGGTCATGAATATCGATAATATTATCTCTCTTTCACTCTCTCTTTACCTATATTTTAGTTATTTATTACTCTTTTGTCTATCAAAAGTGGACTGTCATCTCTAAGGAAGTTTCACACTTCCTAGAACAAGCACGTAGCTTGACAACCCACTCATTTAACTACTAACAAACATCTTATGGTAGTGCTTTTTTACTTGTAGGTAGTCCTCCCCAGTCAAAGAGGAGTGCTCACAATGTCTGGATATGACAATAAAACCAATCTAGGTTCATTCTAATCACTTATCCCCATTTTATTTGTTTTCCTTTAGACTTTAATTAGACAAAATTTAGTGAAACATTTTTGGCACGCTCGGTGGGACCCTAGAGTTTTCCTTGGGTTAATTTCTTATTTTAAGCATTCATATAGGTGAATTATAGTGAAAATTTTATTTCTTGCACTCTCTCCTTCTCTTCTCTCTTAAAATGAAAAATTTAATATTTTATTTTTTGTTTAAAAGCATTAAACTGAAATTTTCTTTCTTTTCTCTTTGCCTCTACAATCAATTTATCATTTTTTTACAAGTTAAAAAAGAATCTCTTCTTTACTTATTCTTGCATGCACATTAGGATAGTGAATTTCATACTCTATTCCTATTTCATCTTTATTTTCATTCGAATCTAAACATTTTATATTTGGATTTAAAACTTACTGCATTTCATTGTTTGCTTGCTGCATATTAGCTCACCTAGTTAATTACAAGCATTATGAATAAATTGTAGTACAGCTATGTTACACAACCAAATCATATTCACACCAAAAAAACATCTAAACTAACCTGAGAAAAGGCCCATCAAGATTTCATCACCTAGTGGATCAACTTACCCTACCTGGCTATCTTACTTGGATTTTACCACCAAGGGGAGAACCCACTCCGTTCTTTGATGGAGTATAAACTCTAGACAAAAGGTATATTTTGGCTAAGCAGCCTAGCTTGGATCTAGCTCCATGAAGTGTAGAGAAAAAGATCCTATAATAAGATACATACCTAGTCTAACATAAATTTCCTCTTGAGCACTAAAACTAACCTAAAACTAGTTCTAGATTGATTTCTAGTACCTTAAATAACCAAATTTTCTTTTCTAGCTGTATGTTATTTTTCTTCTTTTCTATTCCCTATATATTTTGGAGTTGGTAAGGACATTTTCCTATTGATTTAAAAAATCAATACTATTTATACTACTCAGTTTATATAACCTATTATCTCAGGTTTTTTGAGTGTTGTTCCTTCTTACACAAACATCTTACATCCACTGTTTTACCTAGTTTCAACTTCTAGTTTTCTAAAACATTGAATTTTTCATCTCCCAAGATATCATAGTAACCGACATTGGTTAACCCTATTGGCATTGACATATTTTTCCTATCGACATCAGTTAATCCACCGATGTTGGCAAAAATTTTCAAGTGACATCAGTCAAGTGATCTATGTCAGCAATTGTGTAATTTCATCTACTCAAAATAACAAGATAAAATAACCCACTTACCCACACTCAAACTTGGTTTTTCCTTATTATATTTCTAATACAAGGTAGTAAGACTATTTATACTTCCTTTTGCATGGTATTGACATGAGTTGTAGCCAAAATTCTTACTGATTACACAAGTTGACAACCACTTCCACCTTCCCCTCTCAATTCTAATTCTATCATGGAGCATACTTCAGATATATAGCATAATCCCAACCCTAACTAAATTCCCATTGTGCTTGAAAGAGATCAAGATTTTGCTAAATTTATTGATTATAATGTGGTTTCCCTTCAGCATTACCTTGTTATGAGTCAAACCCATAATTCTTTGGGTAACCCAATCTATGGCATGCCAACCTCTCTAATGAAGATAACATTAGTTTCAATTTCCTCCATTATTTTTCCCATGGTTACCCAAACCACCACTTCGATGAGTAACCCAACTATAAATAATATTCAAAGTTTAGCATTGCCAACTACCCAATCCCACCTAAACCCTAGTGTGACTTCCCTAATTTCACAACCACAACTAGTTCAGTCAAGTCACACCCCATTTTAGAATTTAGTGGTACCTATTCCATCTACCCTCATGCCTATAATTATCTAAGTTACAACTCACCCTTCATCCAATCTAACCATACTAATAATCCAATCTATAATAACAATAACCAACCAAAGCATAGTCTCTAAACCAATGGGATAAGCCCCTTTTCTTTTCACACCATAGCCTATGACTCATTATCCTTATGTTGCCCCAACATAACCTCAACAAGCTATGCCATATGTTCCCTCTGATTCATATCAAGTTTCCTATAATTTATGAGGTATCCCCTAAGCTAATCCCCCTCTGGACCTCATTAAGATGCTGATAGACAAGATGTCTAATCTAAAGATATCCATTTTTGGTTTAAATAATGTGTTATCTTATGATTAGATATGCAATGAACCCATCCATCCTTTTGTGCCTATTCACCCTTATCCAATCCAATGGGAACTCCTTAAATTTACTTATTTCCAGAGTAAAGAGGACCCACATTATCACTTATGAGAATTTATATATGCTTTTTATTTAAAAGGGCATGATGATGCATTACTACTTCTCACTTTCCTTGTCTCTTTTAGGTGCTACCTTGGATTGGTATATCTCTACACCTCAACACTCCTTTTTCTCATTTACCCAACTCACATAAATATTCATAGAGCATTTCTCTATTAACAATTATAAGAAGGTTTGTATAATAGACATTTATTCTATCAAACAATTTGATGACGAGTCTATTGTAGATTTTATCGCTCACTAGAGAAGCTTGATCAATCAACTCTCCTTCTCCTTACCCCAATTTGAGCTTATTGAACTCTTCCCAAGGGAATGTGCTAAACACATCTCATCCACACTCTGGGTATAAAATTTTTTCACATTTGATGAGGCCTTTACAATGGCACAAAAAATTGAGGTTCATGTTATAAATGAAGGCAAAGTCTAGCTAAATAGTAAGAATCCCAGTTCCAAATCAAATGACTCCTCTTATAAAAATTCCCCTTCAAACCAAAAAGCTAAAGGCTCCACCAATATGGTGGTTGTTAAATCAACTTCATCCACAACCACAAACCAATAAAATTCCTTGACTTCCCAAAATCTGACCAAGCAATTCCAACAATGGTATGGATAAAGACAATACACTCCCATTAGGGAGTCATACACATCCATTTTGGAAAAACTATTGCAACAAGGTGTCATCACCCTTCCTCAAATCAAACCTCCTATATAGTTTGACCCCTCCCATTCTATTCCAACTGGGTATAAGGAAGATGAGTTTTGCAGTTACCATCAAGTTAAAGGCCACAATTCAAATAACTGAAGACATTCAAGAATATTATTTAAGATATGCCTGATAGAGGTGAGCTCATCTTGGATAATCCTAATGGACCCCCTAATCAAAGTATTGATGTGTTAAAACACCCTTTTCCTAACCATTAAATGAGTCAAAATATTGTTTAGACCACAACTAACTCAGGTGATCATAATATCCATACAATTAATATGGTCTTTCATTTACCTCTAGTTCAACCTTCCCCTTAAGAGGAGACACCAATTTCATCAACTACTCCCCTACATTTAGTGGCATTTGTTTTTCCCATTCTTCCTCCTTAGGTAGAGGAACCTATTTCACCCATTTCACTCCCTTGTGAAGAAGAGCCTCCTTTACCACTTCTTTTTCCACTTGAGGAGCCTGTAATGCCAATTCTTTTTTCACCAATATTACCTATCCTTTTACCACTTGAAGACCACAACCTACCTATTCCTCAACCATATGTTGAAGGGAACATCATTCCTACTTTATACCCTCTTGAGGAACCTTTTTTGCCTACCTCTCTTCCACATATAGAGTAGTACCCCATCTACTCCACCTTTACACTTAGAGGAGTTAGTTTTATCTACTCCCATAATAGATGAGAGACCTATTGTGCCTACTCCAATTGTACCACTCTTACCCCTTATTTTACCTATGGAGGATCATACTTTACCTATGCCTCACCCACATGTTGAGGGAGCCATAAACCTATGCTTTACCCTCTTGAGGAACCTTCTTCACCTACCTCCCCTCCCCCCATGGTAGACCATGTCTCTTCTCTCGTCTCTATCAAAAAGGACCCCATTGTAATTCTTTCTCATCTTTGGCCCAAAGTAGTAGAAACCAATAATTTCCCTCTTTTGCAAACACCTTAGCCTTCTAAAGACGTAATTTTAAGCCCTACGTCAACTTCATCTAAACCCTTCTCACATTTGGTGAAAAGTCTAGAATTTCATGACTCCACGAAGCTAGATCATGTGTTATTTTAGGATCGGCTAAAATCTCCTTATCCAACACAATGAATGCCAACCTTTATCACCATCCCTCTCACTACCATTTATCATAAGGTATTTTACAAAACTGGAGCTTCTTCACCAAAAGCACCTAAAGTTTAGCCATCCATGTCAGAACCCTCACTCTCATAGGAATCTGCCACGTTAAATCAGATCAGGTCCTTTGGTGTATGCCCCATCTCTAATTTAATTCATCCATAGGTGAAATTAGATTTAACTCCTCAACCATAAGTTAGAGTTTCATGGCCTAAATTATATAAGAATTTTAAGCTTCCTATATCTCATCGATCCCTTCTTCAAACCTCAACTTTACCATCTATTTTGGGACTATACCCCTTTGATTTAGTTGGAATATTCTTAACCCTAGCAAAATAAAAGGTTAATTTACCTGCAATCTTGCCTTTGCCATCTGGTAGGCCTTTCACATCTAACACTGAGAAACTAATAGCAAAACACATAACTCCACCATCCCCAAAAAAAGCACCACAAAAAATTACATTTTTAACATCGAAACAAAAGAGAGTATCCACTCTTATTAGCACAACAAGTGTGAGCCCACTTGTAGGATCTTAGAGATTTTTCATACGTCAGTTATTGCAATCATCTGTAATAAATCTTCCTCCCATTAAGCCTTATATTCCTCTTGGAATGAATCTATCTTGGTTTAATGATACATAAGTATGTTTATATCATCATTTACCTGGACATGATATTGAGAGTTGTAAATCCCTCACAGTAGTCATTCAACAACACTTTGATGTTGACACTCTCTTCAATGATACTCCTATTAAACTTCTTATTATTCCACCTTTGACATTCACATTACCTCCTACTATTCCACCTAAATTTAAACCCAAATATGTGGTCATAACCCCTTTACCACCCCCTTCACCTATATTTTAAATCAACATAATTAATGTGGCCACACGATCACAAAACCAAAGAGATAAATCTAAGGAAAACATCACTACTCCTTGGGCTCATCCCTTCACCAAAGACACTCCTCTTAATCCTCAGATTTCCATCTTGGGTGTCCCTAAAATAACATCTTTGAATATCATTGAAAGCTCAATGGTGAAACATCTTCACCAAACTCCTATGAAAATGTCTTTGTATGAGTTAATCCAAAACTCATCCCAATAATATCAAGCTTTGATTAGTGACTTAAAATTGATTTAAGTACAATTAGATGATCCCCAACCTCTTGCAGCTTTGGTTGACTCCCTTAATTCCATCTCCCTGATTTATTTCAGTGATTCAGAAATTCCATTTCAACACCCTGAAGATCAAGATTCCACCCTTTTTATTACCACGTATATTGATGAAACTCATTTTAAGAGAGTCATGATCAATGGGGGAGCTAGTATTAATATTATTTCCACCCATGCCTACAAAAAACTAACCCTTCCTGATAATTTCATGTCTCAAACCGATACGGTACTCCATTCCTTTAATGATACTACAATGACTACAGTGGGCACTATTGTCTTATATATCCATAAAGGTCCCCACACTATTCTTGAGATCTTATATGTTGTGTAAGGAGAGTTCCAATATAACATACTATTTGGATGACCTTGGATACATGCTATGGCATGTGTACCCTCAACTTTGTACCACTATGTCAAGTTTAAACATGATGGACAAGTACATGTTATACTTGTTGAGCCACCTTCGTTTAAAACATGCAACATGACCAATAGTCCCAATGATTTTCTCATTCTATTGAAAACATCATCTTCCCCACATGATACTACTGGAGCTTCCACAAGCTCCACTCCCCTAGTTACATATATATCGACAACATAAATTCCTGACAAGGATCCCATGGAGGAGACTTTTCAACATTTGTCACTCAAAAAATATCATTTATTGACTCTAAACATGTTCTAAACTCCACAAGAGTATGTAAGGCTTCACATGCACCTAAATTATGATCCCCACATTGGGATGGTCATCCCTTATGCCCCCCCTAACATTCAAACTAATTTCATATATGGGGGAATTGATCAGGATCTTGCTGTCAGCAATCCATCTTCCTCACCACAACCATTTACTTGTGACTTCTCTTTCTTGAGTAACCCTAGATTCACTCACACCTATCTCTATTGTTGTGCCTGGAAAGGATTTGGTTTGGGTCATTATGAATAGGGTATCCATACACCTATTGAATATCCTACTAGCTAAATCATTGAAAATGCTAAAAAGAGGCATGGGGTGGGATATGACAAACCAACTAGACTCATTAAAAATTCCCATGTACCAATTATTGAAGAACCCGTCTCTCTTTCTCCACCTTCTTCTCTACTATCACCTACTAAATCAAAGGTATCTATACCTCCTATTTTTTTTTTCTAATAAATGCCATCCATTTGGGGCCTCTCACCTATCATTAGGGTAAGGAAACAAGGTCCTTTCTTCTCATTCATCTTGAAATAATTGATGAAGACTCTCCCACTATTAAAACTATCAAATGTTAAGATGATGCAATTCTCACATATATGGATGTGGATGATCCCTATATCCAACAATCCCTCCCATCCAAAACACAATCTATGTTAAATTAATCAACCATTGACATCAGCCTACCCTCTCACGATAACCCTCGCATCCTCAAGATTGGCCAATATTTGGATTCCTCTAAACAAGTTTATTATGCCACATTTATTACTAACCATAGTAAATCCTTTGCTTGGTCTTATAATGACATACCTAGTATCGACCCATGTATCATCACCCATAACATTGTAACCACTTGAGATGCTAAATCTATTAAGTAGAAGCTTTTCAAGATGTAACCTTGTATGGCTTTCCTTATTAAAGAAGAGTTATAATGCCTCCTTTATATCAACTTTATCCAACCTATTGTCTACCTATAATGGATTTCCAATATTGTTCCTATCATAAAAGTGATAAGGAGAATCTACATTTGTACTGACTATCATGATTTAAACCTCATTTATCTAAAAGATGACTTTTCATTACCAAGTATTTACCAACTTGTTGATCTAACAGCTAGCCATGAGATGCTATCACTTATAGATGGATTCTCTAGATATAATCAAATCCTAGTTGCTCCTGAGGATCAACATAAGACAACCTTCATTACCCCATTGGGGACTTTCTATTATCGGGTCATGCGTTTTGGCCTGAAGAAGGTTGGTGTAACCTACTAACGTGTTATGACCTAATTTTTTCATGATCTCCTAAAAAAAATTATGGAAGATTACATGGATGACTTACTTGACAAATCTAAACTTCACCAAGATCACTTGACAATTCTCAAAATTATATTTTCTCATCTCCTCAAATATAACATTTGACTAAACCCAAAGAAATGTGTCTTTGATGTTTTTTTGATAAGCTCTTAAGTTTTATCATTTTTTCTCTATGGTATCAAGGTTGATCCTGCTAAGGTTAGAGAAATCCTAGAGATGTCTCCACCTACTAATATCAAACAACTTCACAGCCTACAAGGCAAACTTCATTCAATTTATTGCTTCATTTCTCAATTGTCAGATCATTACCAATCCTTTCACCATCTCCTCAAAAAGGATGTCTCCTTCCATTAAAACGCATATTTCTAAGAAGCTTTTGATGCACTTAAACAATACCTCCTTTCCCCATTAGTTCTTATTCCACCTAAGGAAAATCAGCCTTTCTACCTATACATCTCCACAATAAACCATTCTATAAGTGAAATGATTGCACATCGAGATGACCAACATTGAGAGCAGATAGTTTACTACATAAGCTGCACACTTATTGATTATGAGACTTGATATACCCATACTAAAAAACTTTGTCTTGCATTGGTCTTTTCTACCTCTAAGCTTCACCATTATATCCTAAATCATAAAACTTATGTGGTCACCCATACTGATCCCCTTAAATACATGTATTCCAAACCATATCACAACTAATGTGTAGCTTGGTGGCTCATGCTTCTTGTCAAATTTAACTTAGAATTCATTCAACAAAAGTCTATTAAGGGGAAAACAATCACTGACTAGTTAGCTACTACCCTTTACCTAATAATCAACCTTCAAACCTTGAATTCCCTGATGAATCCATTGCAACACTCTCTACTGATGACATCTCCTATCAAATGATGATGTTATTTGATGGATCTAAATGTCAATATAGTAGGGGTGTGGGGGTCATTCTTATCCCTCTAGATGGTGAACCTATGTCTTTGTCATTTAAACTAGATTTTTAATGCACTTACAATATGGATGAATATGAGGCTTTGATTCTAGGACTTCAAACAACTCTCTTCTTAGGTATCAAATCCATAACCATTTTTTGTGATTCTCAGCTAGTGTTTAACTAGGTTAATGGTTCCTACCTATGCAAAAATGAAATTCTATAGTGGTATAAACATCATGTAGATACTTTATTAGGATCATTTGACTCTTATCTCTTACAAACTATTCCTTGATCTACAAACAAGTTTGCTGACATGATGGCTTCACTTGCTTCACACATACCCTCTTCATCCTCTTCCTCAAGAATCTATGTCACTGTGCATCACTTAACATTACCCTCCTGTGTATCAGCTAACATCCTCTTTATCAGAAATGCAACATCCAACCCACATGACTTATGGTACAAGCAACTCACAAATTATCTTTCTTTCTCTATTACCCCCTCTAATATTTCTAATAATGGGAAACGTGCTTTCATAAAACATGCTACTCATTAAACTATACTAGGGGGACTTCTCTACAAGTGAAGTTTTGATGGTCTTCTCCTTAGATGCCTCACTAGTAGTGAGACTCCATTTGCCATTAAAGAAGTCCATGATGGGATTTGTGGTGGGCATTTCAATGGTTATGTAGTTTCCAATTGTATCCTTTGACTTGGCTATTATTGGCCAATGCTCCATCAAGATTGTGATGATTATGTTTGGTGTTGTATCAAGTGTCAACAACACGTTAACATCCTTCATGTTCCCAATCATGCATTACAAGTCACCAAATAATTTTGGCCCTTCTCCCAATGGGGCTTAGATCTAATCAGAGAGATTAACCCTCATTCATCCCTCTGTCATCATTTTATCATCACTGACACTGAATACTTCACCAAGTGGGTCGAGGATATCCCTCTCATCTCCACTATAGCTGACAAAATTATTGACTTCATCAACCATCACATCATCTATCATTTTGGTGTCCTTCATAAAATTATAGTAGATAATGACAAATCTTTCAAAAACAAGAATGTTCAAAGTATTTGTGATACATTTGGAATAAAATTAAGCTTTTCATCACCATAATAACCATAAGCTAATGGATAGGAAAAGCCTTCTAACAAAACATTGACCAAAATTCTCATGAAGGTAGTCAATGATATAGGCAAGGATTGGTACACACACATTCCTTTTACTTTATGGGCTTACCACACTAACATTCAAACCCCTACAAGTGCTACACCTTTTTCCTTGGTATATGGGATAGAGGCTATTTTGCCTCTTGAAGTCCAGATTCCTTCTCTTTTCATTTCTCTACAAGACATACTTACTAAATGTTGGGTGAATATTTTGTCACTAGCTAACTAATGAGCAAAATAGGTCTCTTTAACCAAAGCATAGGGAGATTGGTCATCTAGATGTGTGGGTTTACCACATCAAAAGGGGGCAAATCTCTCCTCTCATCAAGGGGAGGTTCCCTTATAACTATGAGGTGCTATATACTATATAAATAAGCTGAAAATAACACTTGGGGGTAGGATAACACCATCCATCTCTCTTTTTTTAGAGATGATGTTAAGAAACAGAGGAGAAGATCTTGGTGAAAATGATGAAGGCACTTCTCTTCTTTTAGAAATGTTATTGCAGAAAACAATAAGAGTTCTTTCAGGTAGTGACAAGTAACTGGTAACCAAGGGCGTAGTAACCAACAGCTTGAGATGTAGCACAAAGTCTCCACCTTGACTGCCCAAGAGTGAGATATAAAGGACAATGAGGGCACAAGGTCATCCCAAGGTCGTTTACACAAGAATAGAAAGAAAACACACTAAAGGAAATTATGGGGGCACAAAGTTTATCCACAGTTGGCTTCAGGACACCTTCTTGATTACTTTCACTAGTTCTACTTGCCAAATTAAATAAACAAGAACACATTCAAAAGATAGACATAAGAACAATCTCCTAAAATGATACAAGCTATAACAACACAAAGTCTGCAAATAACTTGCTTTCTCACTCAGATAAAATGATATGAACAATAATCCAAGCTCAAAGTCTCAGTATCCACCTTTCAATTTGGGAAGAGTTTTGCTTCTGTATTGGGAAGATCTCCCTTCAAAAAAATAAAGAGTTTACAGTATATAGAGGCCAAGAAAGGCTTGGAACTTTGTTTCATGGAGTGGTCCATGCTGCATTCAATGCCTTGAATGCATTTCCAATTTTGTCAAGGAGGGCCATGCTAGAACAAGGTAGCCACCTTAATTGTGGCATGTTCACTCATCTTGAATGTCTTCTCTTTGGTCTGGATCATCTAGTGTCTGCATCACTATCCATTTTGTCTTTACTCTTAGGGGGGAAAATAGGCCATGTCTTCAATGTTTAAGGGATCAAGAATCCACCTTGTAAACTGTTCCACCTACCGAAATAACTATTGCATAGATATTTTTGGTCTTCTCCCTTTCCTACTATAATTTGAGCCCTTGAGCTATCTTTTCCTATTTCTGGTTCTTTTGGTTCTTCCTTTTGGTAGTTTTTCCTTTTGGCCTTGGCCTTAAGGCCTTTGAATGCATTTGGGTCCATGTTTAAGCCTGCAAAGATCAAGAGACACTTTATTGCCACAAAACTGATGTCTGTGGGTCCATCATCATTTGAAAGCTAATGGCTCGTTGGTTGCCCTAAATTTTATGGCTGTGGGCCTGCCATCCTCCTTAGCAATTCCTTTGTGTCTTTCCCGCTTGCTTTGGCTTCTTTCCACTGATCTCAATAAGTTACATGTGGCATGTTCCACTATGAAATAGGCAAGGACACATGGCATCATCCACTTGACTTATAGCAACTTTATACACCCTTTTAGAGTCCTACAAAAGATGACACCTGGCAACTTCTACTAAGCTTTTAGAAACAATATAGAAACATTAGGACTCATTTGGATTCATGCGGATGTTGACACATGGCACGATCTACTTAGTTTATAGGGGACACATGGCAAGTTCCACTTCTTTGAGAAATAAATCATAATGTGTCTTGTCAGATGACACTTGGTAGCTTCTTCTTGACTTATATTAACTCACCTGGGACCCACTGCAGTCCTTATGTCACAAAAAGAAGAAGCTATGGATGTTGACACTTGTCAACTTCTACAGAGCTTTGCAAGGTACACGTGGCACATTCCATTGCTCTTAGAAAAACATATTGAAACCTTCTATAGTTGCCACTTGTCACCCTCCATGGGACTCCAAGAGAGACTTATTAAAAGAAGATTTTAAGCTTGAAGTGTAGACACATACACATGGTGGCTTTTTCCAAGTTTTAGCAAGACACATGGCATGTTCTACAAAGCTTTAGATACCTTTTGAGAGTCCTGTAGAAGATAACATGTGTCAAATTCTGTCAAGATCTTAAAAACACTATAGAAACATTTAGGACTCTTTTCAATTCATGTGGATGTAGACACTTATCGTGATTTGCTTAGTTTACAGGGGACACGTGGCACATTCTGTTGCTTTGAAACTTATTAGAAACTTAGTCCCGGTAGATGACACTTGGCACCTTCTGCTTGACTTTTTCCAACTCATCTTGGGCCCACCACAATCTTTAATCAAAGTCAAAACCAAAGGAAGACACAATGGCCATTGATACTTGGCGGCTTCCATCAAAATTTTCAAGGGAGACATGGTGATTTCTATACTTTCTTAGAAAAGCACATGGAAGCCTTCCACAGTTTCCACTTGGCACCCTCTGTAGAACTCTATAAGGACACATGGCACATTCTACTACTTTTTAGAAACAAATTATAATGTGTCCCGATAGATGACACTTGGAAACTTCCACTTGACTTTGAGACTTAGACAAAACTTTAGGCAAAATGAAAAAACCCATGCATTAAACCTTGGAACTATTAAACCCATTGAACTAGTTAACTTCAAGCCTGTAGAGTTAGTGGAAACCAACCTGCAAAGTCCGTAGTGTTCTGAGAAGCTTGAAAAATGAGGAATTTGAATGCTTAAAACAAATTTCATAAAGGGAAGAGATAATTTTGGTATTGTAGGGCCCAAAATAGTTCATATGTTGTCCCAAAAATGAATGACATTTTTTGGGGACAACAACTGGCTTCAGTTGGGGAACTTCCTTTAGTTGAAAACTTGAAACAACTGAGGGGAGTAGAAACCAAAATCTCTAGTGCCTTTAGGTGTGCCATTGGGCCAAGAAGTCATGCTACCCAAAGAGAAAGGCTCCAAAAAATGAAAATGAATGACACAAAGTAGAAATAAAGACTATACAAATATACATATGTATAGGTGAGTTTATCTGAGACTTCAAGAGTTGATGTGCTTCAAATGCTACCCATTGTGAGGTAGAGAAAAGGGTGTGCCATCCTGATAAACCAACAGGAAACCATTTTGTCCCCAAAATTGGTGATGGGCGAATAGAACTCTCCACCAGGAATCACATTTTTTGTGTACTCCTTTTGGGTCTCTCTTCTTGCTCCATGGCAAGACATGCTCTTCAATCTAAAAACCGTAACTCTTAGCTCTCTCTGTAAAGAGGTCCTTTTGCTAACTTTGGAGTAAAGCAATATGGTCCACTACCATAGCTTGCTATTTTGCTAGTTCAGTCCAACACATGTTTTGATTGTCAACATCAAACTCCTAACAAACCATCAGCTCAACATCTCCTTTAGTGTGAAGGAGTTTGACATCTTGGTCTTGAGCAGCCTTCAATCCAAGCAATAGAGATTCACATTCAGCTATGTTATTAGTGTTGCTAAATTGCAAATTTCATGAAGAAAGAAAAACATCTCCCTAAGGAGATATCGACACAATCCCAGCTTCAGCATTGGTAGAAGAATTGCTGCCATTGGATTCCAAGATCCAAACATCATCAGAAATTGATCTTTTATCAGGTTTCTCTTCATTGGAAGTGGAAGGTGCTTTTTCATCTATACTTCACCCCACCAATTCTTTTGATGTCTTATTTGAATCAATTTTTAGATTTCCACCTACAGGACTTTCATTTGTAGAAACATGAACATCCTCTGTGGACAAAAAATAATTACCCCTGACTAAAGACTCAAATAGAATCTGAGCTTCGGGTACTGATGTCTGAGTGACAACATATTTTGCTTCCTTTTCAGGGAGTAGCCTCTTCATTACACATTTGACATGGATCCTTGCCTTAGATAGTCCATGCTTAGTTCTCCTCCCACATCCTTGCAAAAATTTTGTCCAAGCAAAATTCCATAAGATGCCAGGATGTCAGCCACTAGAACTGTCATCTTGATTCTCTTGTCTGGGAATGCCACAAATGCAAATTGGGCATCCTTGATTTGTCCCAATAGTGGCACTTGCTTGTTCTCCATGGAGAAGCATCTACCAAATGTTTTGGTTAGTGTGAGACCAAGATATTTTTCCACTTTTATAGGCATGACATTATCTGAAGCACCAGAATTAATGATGCAGTTGCTTAGCTTGTGACCATTTATCAACACAAAAACATAGAAAGGCTCTATTTTCTCAGGGGTAGTAGGAAGAGTAATGAAAAATTTATTTGGGATGGGCATGTTCCTTGGGGAATCACAAGTTACCTTCTTATCTTCTTGTCCTACAAGGATGGCTATATTCTTCACACATTCTACTAACCTGTCCAACTGCTCATGATTGGCTTGTAGGAATTCAAATTTAGTCATTTAGATTTTGGTTTTCTTGACATAGTCAATTATGTCAAATGCCTAAAATGGACTAAGAAGAGAGGATGGGAGTTCATCCTTTTGGTTTTTGGGAGGGGGAGGACTGGCCTACAAATTTGAAGTAGAAAGTGCAGAGATGTTTGATGTACTTACCTTTCTGTTAATCACCAGGTCCTTTAGCTAGAAAGGCAGAGTGGTTTCATGCTTAGCAATTGAAATTGCTAGTTGAGGTTACTCCTCTACTTTCTCCTTATCATTTGGTTGGGCTGATTGATTCTTAGACTAGGTGAATACTATATATGATCCCTCAAATGCTTCACCTTTACTTCTGGGTTTGTCTTGATAATTCAAGAAACCAATGTAGGAGTCGCCAGCTGACTCTTCTTGATCCTCTGTGAAGAGGTCAGTGTCATTTTCTTGATCAAACTTAGGTTGGAAAGAGAAATCATGTTTTGTTTCCAAATATCCAACTGTTGAGTTGGTTGGAGGCACTTCAAGGGCAAGGTTCCTCTATGGGTGAGGAAGACGATTTGCTTGCCCTTAGTTCCTAGCAGCATGGCCTTGATATGACTAATTTGGGAATGTCCTCCTTGGTGCATCTCTGTATGAAGGAGCAGAGGACATCCCTTATGCCATTTACTTTTTGAGGGCCAGTAATTCATTTGCTAGCTTCTGCACCATGGGATAAGTGGTGGCTAAAGGGGAGTATTTAGAGGATGAAGAGGATTTACCTCTATTTGGATCTCTCCTTATCTTTTCTACCAAGATAAGGTCATCTTATACCTCAATAGCCAAGTCTTGAGCAGCCTCAAGGTCTATGTGGCCAACACATCTTAGCAAAAAAATCACTTCAGGTAGCTGTGAGTTGATGAAGAAGCACTTGAGGTTTTTAAGTGTCAGTTAAGCAATAATAGGGATTCAGTTCCTCAGTTTGTCAAACTTTGCTATGAAATCCCTCATGGGCTCATGAGGCTCCTTCTTCATCTGAATGAGTTGGGCCAACAAAGCGTGTGCATCTTCTTTAGGATTGAACCTTGCTTCAAATTTGGCTTTAAGAGTATCCCAGTTAGTCGCTGACCTTGCTTGCAGATGGTAGAACTAGTTTGCAATAGTGACTTGTAGTGTTTCCACAAATAGCCTAACTGCCACATCTTTAAATTCCACTCCAATCACACCACAGGCTATGCTGAAGGCTATAATGTGTTCATCAAGGTGAACTCTCCCATCACCAAAGAATTTGAAGAAGTTCTTTCTTGAGCTACGTAGAAGTTCATGCAAGGGTGTAGTAAGGTTAAGTGGGACAAAAGAGTTACCTTAGGGCCCTTGAGCTGCCATGATGGGATTATGAAAAAGAGGGATAATAAATCTAGGTGGTGTATGGATTGGCAAAGCTCTACTAATAGTAGAAAAGGAAACTCTGCCTTGTGCTGGTGTCTTGGTATGGATAGGAGGAACACTCCTAGATCTTTGGTCTTGAAGTTAGGGAGGGAACAAGTTGAAATTACCCTGTTGCACCAACTCAAAAATAGGATTAACAACACCTTGGGTTCTTTGGCTTCTAGTAAGCATGGATTTTTCAGATTGTAAAACAAAAATGGGAAAGAACTGGCCCTGCTTTAGCTTGAAGCTTGAGGCTTCAGACTACGCATTCTATCCTAGTAGCTCTAGTTTTACAGACCAGATAATATAATAGAGATGGAGGAAGATGGTAAGGCTATAATGATAATGGGTCAGACACAAAATGGATTCACCAGATTCTATGATGAATAAGGGTAGGGACTGCTTTAATCTAAAACTTGAGGCTTCAAATTACACGTAAATCCCCATCAGAGTCACCAAAAATTGTTGGGTGAATATTTTGTCACCAGCTAACTAATGAGCAAAATAGGTCTCTTCAACCAAAGCATAGGGAGATTAGTCATCTAGATGTGTAGGTTTACCACATCAAAAGGGGGCAAATCTCTCCTCTCATCAAGGGGAGGTTCCCTTATAACTATGAGGCACTATATACTATACAAATAAGCTGAAAATAACACTCGGGGGTATGATAACACCATCCATCTCTCTTTTTTTAGAGATGATATTAACAAATAGAGGAGAAGATCCTGGTGAAAATTCTAAAGGCACTTCTCTTCTTTTAGAAGTGTTCTTGCAGGAAACAACATGAGTTCTTTCAGGTAGTGATAAGTAACTGGTAACCAAGGGTGTAGTAACCAACAATGTAAGATGTAGCACAAAGTCTCCACCTTGACTGCCCAAGAGTGAGATACGAAGGACAATGAGGGCACAAAGTCATCTTAAGGTCCTTTACACAAGAACAGAAAGAAAACACACTAAAGGCAATTGTGGGGACATAAAGTCTCTCCATAGTTGGCTTCAAGACACCTTCTTGATTACTTTCACTAGTTTTGCTTGATAAATTAAATAAAAAAGAACACATTCAAAAGATATACATAAGAACAATCTCTTAAAATGATACAAGATATAATAGCACAAAGTCTATAAACAACTTGCTTTCTCATTCGGATAAAATGATATGAACAATAATTTGAGCTCAAAGTCTCAGTATTTGCCTTTCAATTTGGGCAGAGTTCTGCTTCTGTATTGAGAAGATCTCCCTTCAAACAAACAAAGAGTTTATAATATATAGAGGCCAAGAAAGGCTTGGCACTTTGTTCCATGGAGTGGCCCATGCTGTAATCAATGCCTTGAATGCATTTCCAGTTTTGTCAAGGAGGGCCATGCTAGAATAGGGTGGCCACCATAACTATGGCATGTTGATTCATCTCGAATGTCTTCTCTTGGGTCTGGATCATTTGGTGTCTTCATCACTATCCATTTTGTCTTTACTCCCATGGGGACAAATAAACTATGTCTTCAATGTTTAAGGGCTCAATAATCCACCTTGTAAACTGTTTCACCTACCAAAATAACTACTACATAGATATTTCCAATCTTCCCCCTTTCCTGCTACAATTTGAGCCCTCGAGCTATCTTTTCCTCTTTCTAGTTCTTTTGGTTCTTCTTTTTAGTGGTTCTTCCTTTTGGCCTTGGCCTTAAGGCCTTTGAATGCATTTGGGTCCACATTTAAGCTTGTAAAGATCAATAAACACTTTATTGCTACAAATTTGATGTCTATGGGTCTGTCATCATTTGAAAGCTAACAGCTAGTTGGTTGGCCTAAATTTTATGGTTACAGGCCCGTCATCCTCTTTATAAATTCCTTCATGTCTTTCTCACTTGCTTTGGCCACTTTTCACTTATCTCAACAAGTGACATGTGGCGTGTTCCACTATGAAATAGGCGAGGACACATGGCAACATCCACTTGACTTATAGCAACTTTAGACACCCTTTGAGAGTCCTATGGAAGATGAAACTTGGCGGCTTCTGCTAAGATTTTAGAAACAATATAGAAACATTAAGACTCACTTGGATTCATGTAGATGTTGACACCTAACACGATCTACTTAGTTTATAGGGGACACGTGGCAAGTTTAACTTCATTGAGAAAAAAATCATAATGTGTCTCAATAGATGACACCTGAAAGCTTCCACTTGACTTATAGCAGCTCACCTAGGGCCCACTATAGTCCTTACATCACAAAAGGAAGAATCTACAGATGTTGACACTTATTAGCTTCCATAGAGCTTTGTAAGGGACATGTGGCACATTCCACTACTCTTAGAAAAACATATTTAAACCTTCCACAGTTTCCACTTGTCTCCCTTTGCAGGACTCTGAGAGAGACTTATTGAAAGAAGATTTGAAGCTTGAAGTGTGGACACATACACGTGGTGGTTTTCGCTAAGTTTTAGCGAGACATGTGGCATGTTCTACGAAGCTTTAAATACATTTTGAGAGTCCTACAAAAGATGACATGTGGTGGATTCCATCAAGCTCTTAAAAACACTATAGAAATATTTGAGACTCTTTTTGATTCATCCAGATGTAGACATTTGTTGCACTTTGCTTAGTTTATAGGGGACACATGGCATGTTCCACTACTTTAAAACTTATTAGAAACTTAGTCCTGATAGAAGACACTTGGCACCTTCTACTTGACTTTTTCTAACTCATCTGGGGCCCACCACAATCTTTACTCAAAGTCAAAACCAAAGGAAGACACATCGGCTATTGACACTCGATGGATTTTGTTGATCTTTTCAAGGGACACATGGTGACTTCCATAATTTCTTAGAAAATCACATGGAAGCCTTCTGTAGTTGCCACTTTTCACCCTCTATGGAACTCTACAAGGGACATGTGGCATGTCCCATAGCTTTTTAGAAACAAATTATAATGTGTCCTGGTAGATGACACTTGGTAGCTTTTGCTTGACTTTGAGACTTAGACAAAACTTTAGGCAAAATGAAAAAACCCATGCGTTGAACCTTGGAACTATTGGAACCATTGAACCAGTTAACTTCAGGCCTGTAGAGTCAGTGGAAACCAACCTGCAAATTCCATAGTGTTTTGAGAAGCTTGAAAAATGAGGAATTTGAATGCTTAGAATAAATTTCAGAAAGGAAAGAGACAATTTTGGTCTTGCAGGGCCCAAAATAGTTCATATGTTGTCCCAAAAAATGAATGACATTTTTTGGGGACAACACTAATGATGACTTTCACTAAAGATATTTGACTCAACTTGAATTTCTTGATGAACAGTGTCTCATAGCCCTCAAACACCTCTAAATATATCAAGAGTGTGTCAAATACACTTATAAAAAAACCCTCAAAGAATGAGATTTCAATATAGGAGATCTCATCTTAAAATAAAATCAACATGTGACAAATATGGAGAAAAGAAAATGAGGTAAGTTTTCTCCTAATTGGCTTGGACCTTATATCATAACTCATAAGTATGGCTTAGGAAATTATCACTTGTGTTCTCTTGAAGGAAGGCTAGAACCTGAGCCTTTAAATGCCTTACACCTATGACCATTCTTTTGTTAAAAAAGCATAGCTTCACCTTGTGTTTAACTTGATCTCATCCCTTGAGCATCCCTATTACATTCATTTCCCTTCCTCATCACCCTTACTCTTATACACTTAGTTAACTTATGAAATGGTATGGTGTTTCCCTCTAAGTGGAAAAATTCTAAGCCTTTGTAGTCTTCTCCATGACTAAAAGCATAAAAAAAATGGGATATGTGAAAAAGTTATAAAGTCTTAGGTCATGTTTCTAAACGTATACTGCTCCCTTGAAGGATAGCTATGCAACTTCCCTTTGCTACTATCAATAGATTGCTCCCTTTAAGGACAACTATTTAAACTCAAAATCAAATGCTTAGACCACTCCCTTGAAGGATGGCTAGGTTAAGATTTGTTCTCAAAAGGAAATACAAATGCAAAAGGCTTCTCACATTGATCAGATTTATAAAACCTTCACCCAAACAAAATCCCATTGTAGGCTTCCCACATTGATCAGCTTACATAAAAGCATAAAAAAAGGAAAAAGCTTTATGTCATGGACTTGCCTATAGTAGCTTTTGGGTCACCCATAGAAAGGGCATATCATCCCCACTTTGTAGGTTATGTTACCCAAAAAATTTCCCTCATTTTACCCTATTTTTTCCCTTGTACTCTTTCAAGGGACTGTGAAGCTCACTTAATATAAGGTCAACATGATGCTTCTCTAATAAACACAATGGTTCAAAGATATAAGGCATGAAAGAGGCTCATTTTACTAAGCAAATTTATGTTCTGATTACAGTCTTTGCCAATGTACGAGCATTCTACCTCTTTATTTTCCCATCCACATCACATGTTAATCTCTCTATTGAGATGAAAAAATAATGTCATACCAACACTATCAAATCCTACTCCATTTATTTTATGAATACACCATCACAAATATGGAAAAATGTTGAAATAAAATAACATACCCAACCCATTCATTTTAAGCATACACCATCACAAATATGGACAAATGCTAAGATGAAACTCAAAAACCAGCTATGCATATACCATCACATATATGGGAAAGGCTAGTCTAACTCCAATAATATGATCAACATTAACATAAAATTAGCATAGCATAAAATTATCATCTAAATAATCATCATCCATGTCATCATCATTTATCACAATACATACATCTCAAAATCAAAATAAATAAACATCTCGTGTGTGTGTGTGTGTGTGTGTGTGTGTGTGTGTGTGTGTGTGTGTGTGTGTGTGTGTGTGTGTGTGTGTGTGTGTGTGTGTGTGTGTGTGTGTGTGTGTGTGTGTGTGTGTGTGTGTGCGTGTGTGTGTGTGTGTGTGCATGCTAAAAATACATGTCCATAACTAGATCATCATAATCTAATCTCTCTCTCTCTCTCTCAAAATATACATCTTGCATCTTTGGCTCATAGGCTGGTATACATATACCATATATAACCAAAAAGGCAAACTTTGAAACTTAGGGTCCTCAAGGCTCTCTACATGGTCGTGAAGAAGTAGTGTCATCACCACTCTCTACTTGTCTACATCTGTGTGAGCTATAAGTTTTGGTACATGACATAGACCTCTCCTACTTTCTGAACTTTGAATATCTCTGAATCTACAAAAACTCCCTGATATCCCTCTCATAATATGTAATTTCATCTAGGGTAGTCATATATCTCACTAGAGATATAATCTATGGTGGTCCCATAACACTTGATGATGGCCCAGTCTGTACTGGTCCCTATGGTGATGGAGGAGGAGCAACCTAACCTACTGCTCTTAGACTATCCTTCTCTACTATCACTACAATCACGTAACCCTGTAAGACTGCAACCTAGACCTATAGTACTACAACTTGGCCCTATAGTGCCCCAACCTAACCCTACAATGTCACAACCTACCCCTGTAAGGCTAATACCTATTCTTGTGTTATATCTTTAGCTTGCACTATTGTATCTCATGCCTATATAGATGCATCCCTATCTCTCACCAACCCCTATAAATCTAGTGGTGACCTCCTGACCTCCACCATGGGATGTAAACTTTCCCACCAAGATATATACACTATTGTGCACCCTGGATCTCCAACACCTAGCCCTACTAGTAGCTCCTCAAAATTTGGCCCATCTATCTCTTAGGGAAATGGTAGGGGTGCCTCTATGTCATCCCTCTTATATCAAGGGAAGGTAGGTATAATATCCTATAGCAGACCAAATTGCCTCCTAACTCATGTCATAGGAACCATCTCCAACTCACTAGCTCATCTCGCCATGATCCATAGTGAGCTCTACAAACCAACAAGCTATTGTGCATATCCTTTGAAAATTAGGTATGTCAGGTAGGGTCTCCACAAAAAATCAATAGGGATCAAACTGTCAATTATGTGCCTATAATAGGTAATGTCACACACTACACCGTCCACTTATGTCTATGTCATGCCCTCTCTCCACCATCTTAAATCAACCCTAAAGCCAACTAGGATCATGGTAGGTAACCCCAATGGTCATATTACCATGATGTGCTCATATGCCCAATAGTGTAGTAGATGGCTGACACATAAATTATATCACTATCATAGTCTCAAACCCCATAGCTCTCTATATAACTATTCTAAAAATACTAGACCCTATGAAAAAATATTTTACTACTCAACCATTTGTGTAAGCACATCTGTTAATGTAATAAAAAATCTACCACTATTTGTATTGGTAATGCATACATCATGATGTGATCATCATTAAGATGCTCATTCGATGCTACTCCTCATCAGCCATATACAATGGCTCATAAGAAAAACTTATAGAATGATAAGTCACCTCACTAACATGCTCACCATATAAGGCCACCATGTGGATATCATACTCCTCTCTCGAGCATGTAAAGAGCTCCTCACCTTGGAGTGGTAGTTATAAAATCCTATAAGCATCCTCTTGAGTCACTGTCAACTTTTTGGTTAGTAGATGGAAGGTATTAGTGGTGTGATCCCACCTCTTAATTAATGTTATCATAAGGGACACATCCTGAGTGACTTGAAAATACCATCACACTCCTCTTAACCCCATGGTTTCCATATGCTCCCACTCATCAGGAGTGACATCCTTCCTCATATGTGTCAAAAGCCTTGATATATGATCCCATAATGCCAACTCTATCCTTGCCTACATCCATACACACATAACTCAAGTCATATACCTTTTAATATACTCTATCACCACCTTTTTCCCTTCTCTTTGGGAAAACTACATTGGTTTGAGGCCCTAAACTAGGCTATGTAGGTAGCACTCAATCAACACGCGGTCTTTTGAGGTTAGTTTGGCCATATACCCACCTAAATAACTACCCTACCTTTTTCTCTCTACCCTAGGCTTCACTACATCTCTCTCTCTACCCTAGGATTTATTTCCTCTTCTCTCTCTCCACCCTAGGCCTACCTACCTATCAAAATTCTAGGCCTTATTGATTATATCCTTGACCTTTGATACTATGACCTATCTTTTAAACCTTAGACCTCTTAACCTATCTCAACCTACCTTTTTACCCATTTCCCCTAACACAATTTTAACCATACCTTAGATATTTTTCCTAGGATATGGGAGAACTACATTGGCCTGAGACTTTAAACTAGGTTATGTAGGTAGCACTCAATCAACACGGGGTCTTCTGAGGCTAGCTCAGCCATTAGGCTAGTTGACTACTTCCACTAGGGATCCAAATTTACCCTTTCTCTTATTTTTATAGTCATTCACAATCATTGACATTGGCATTAATGTTGACATTGCCACTTTGTAGGTGTGCATGTTGGTCAAAGTCAACAGACACCTGATGAACTTGGTGCCATGTCGACCGATGTCAGTAGACCTCATTGATGTTGATGACTAGTTCGGCCCTAGGACTGAATGACCCAAACCCAAGATTATAAATTTAACCTAAAAACCTACCAAAAAAAACCCCAACTTATCATAAAACTACCCTACCATACTTTCTACCCCTCTATTAATGTTTTCTACACCCCCACCTCTAAATTAGTCTAAAAACTGCAAATACCCAAATCAATTATCAAAAACTACTAGAAGAGACTCTTACCTCATCTCTCCATCTCCTCTTGGCTGGCACAATTGGCTCTTATGGTGGCACCCTTCTCGTTGGGTCCCCTCATTGCTCTATCATCTTAGTCACTCTCACGGCTCTATTTTTCTCCAATCATAAATTAAAAATGGGTTTGGTCAACTACTGACATCGACATGTTTGACCTAATTCATCAATGTCGATGTTTATGCCTATCAACATTATTAACATTGCCTTAATGTACTAATCTCAACACTATTTATTACTGATATTGGTAATGTCATTGACATTGGCACCATTGTAATAATGTTTTCTCCACAAAGCAACCCCAACTTTTTTAAATTTTACCCATACACTGAGGCAACTAGAGATCACATATATATCCCCAAGCATGACAAATGCCATTAGAGATCACTTCAATCTTCACCCATGATGACTTTTCTTGGAGATCATGAATATCTCCTCACTCATTGACCCTTTTACACCCACCTTAAATTACTTGTTTTGACTGCTTATGTTAGTTTACTATAGTTGGCTATTATGCACACACATGTATATTAGGTGTTGTGGATGGAAACCAAGCCCATCCTATCACCTTCAACCCTTTTGTGATTCCTAGGGGCACTTCGTACCTTGGATACCTAGGACACATCGACCATTGGAGCTATAACTTTGATTATTTTTACCTATCAACTATCACTTACAAGCTGTGCTTTGGTTATTTCTATCTAAGTCCTCCTCAACCCTACCTATTATTAACTTTGTCAACTAAATCTCATATTAGTATATGTATATGAAGTGATACTATATTCTTCACCACTCAATCAATTACCTTTTTATTAAACTGGTACTCGATTCTGGTTTCTCCTCCATCGATTCCCATTTTGAGGGGGGATACCTCACCCAATACTTGGAGCATATAACTCCTATTTTTGTCTTACAAACCTTTTAGTATAAATTATAAGATAAAAAGGGGCAAATGTAGACACAAAAATTATGTCACACACATGTGTGTAACTCCTTGTGTTGAAACCCCTTTTAGCCCATTTTTCAATAATAAAAATTAGCTTCCTTAACCCATGTTTTTACCCCTCACACATTTAATTAGTTTAAAATAATTAATTAAGTTAATTAAAAACTCATTTTTCCACCTTACTTAGCCACCTCTCCCTATGATTAATTCTCACCTAATGAGTCACTACAAGACTTGGTCCCCTCATCGTAACTACCCAAGACTTATTCTCACTTCCAAACTAAATTCCTAATCAACTACCTCCTTTTTTACCTCTTATTTTTACCATTTTGTAATGGGTGCCACACTTGGCACAAAGAGAAACAAAAAATAGGTAAAAAATAGTAAGGTTTACCTATTCTAGAGCCACTGACATCGGTCAACCTACGATCGATGTCAGTGGGATCATTGATGTCGATGATATAAGCTAATATCCAACCTCAAGTTTAGGTTAGTAAAAATCAATAAAATTCATTCTTACTTTCATCCAAGATTTTGGTATTCAACTTTTGACATCCTAGTTTATTGTCATCTTACGTAAGTCAATCAAAATTAGGAACTAAGCTCTTGAGGACCAACAACGCCTATTTGTTCTCTCTATTCAGGCCATTAGTTTAGACTACCTAATAGGGACCATCAATTTGGTACTTATCATTTAGTGACTACTATAGCTAAGTATATCACTTATTCTATAGGTATTTTAAGTATTTACTTTGCTATCACTTCATATATGTTATTCATTGCTTTACATACTCTTGACCGAACCCTCATGATGGAGTTACAAAGCTTCTTTTCTTGTTTTCCCTTGACCTAACACACCAAACCTTAGACCAGATCTAGCCAAACCATAATCTCTCTCTCATAATTCTCCCCAACCTCCCAGACCTGATCAAAACTATTTCCTAGACCTAGAAAATCCTTCTGCAAGCTCCTAGACAATTATTTCTCCTACCAACCTCAACAACCTAATTGACATCGATCACCTTCACCACCGACCTCGATAGTATAAATGATATCAGTCATTCCCCTACTGACGTCGATGACCATGGATTCCCCAACCTTTCCAAAACCTACCCACAACTTCTAAAATACAAATAAAATACACCACCTATACCCTATCAGTCTTTGTTGCACTCAGGGCATGAATACCGATAATATTATCTCTCTTTTACTCTCTCTTTACATATCTTTTAGTTATTTATTACTCTTTTGTCTCTCAAAAGTGGACTGTCATCTCTAAGGAAGTTTCACACTTTCTAGAACAAGCACATAGCTTGGCATCCCACTCATTTAACTACTAATAAACATCTTATGGTAGTGCTTTCTTATTTGTAGATAGTACTCCCTAACTAAAGAGGAGTGAACACAACATCTAAAAATGGCACACAAACCAATATAGGTTCATTCTAATCACTTATTCCTATCATTATTTTCTATTTTCCTTTAGACTTGATTTAGACAAAATTTAGTGAAACACCTTCAGTTGAGTCACATCCTTTGAGCAACATGATTGGTGTGTATAATTCCATAGTTCTAGCTAGACCTTCATTCTCCTTTTCAGAGCAAGAGATAATTGAGGATGATTCAGATTACCATTCACTCTTTATTATATCCTATATTGATCATCATCCCATTCATAGTGTTCTCATAGACAATGGATCTAATGTGAACATGTGCACTATGACACTAATTTAGCATTTGGGATCGTTAGAGCAGGATATTACCCTAATGGACATAGTTATCCATGGATTCAGTGGGCACATATAGAATTAATTAGGTGATATTATACTTCCTCTATAAGTTAGTCTAATACATGCATCCACACTATTTAATATTGTTCCCAATGCAGGAGTCTTTGATATGCTGCTTGGCCAACCATTAATCTAAAAACTTCATGCAGTACCTTCTACAGTTCATAGATGCATTAAATTCATTCATGCTAATTAGGTTATTATAGTTAGTGGAGTTTCATATGAGTTACCACTCTTCACTTTAGAGCCATCTCTTTCTTCATAGTCACCATTTTCAGCTCCTCCACCAGTTACAGTTGTTCTTCCTCTAGTTGAGATTCAAACAAAGCTGAGGCATTCTTCACTAGCACATAGAGTTCATACACTTCCATGAAGGCCTCTCTAATTTCAACCACTACATCAGTGATATTTTCAAGACTCTAAATAGTTTCTAGCTACAATATTCACACTTAGATCAGTATCATTGAGGTCTCATACCTCTACATGTAGAGCACATTTTTATAGAGCTTATTCTACTACTAGATGGGTCCTTAAGATCTCCATAGTTGCATCCACTTATTATTGTTACAGGGGGAACCCATAGTCAATTTCCACTATAAATATTTTAGATAACTTATATCATACATATGTTTCATATTCATAGTCTCAACCCTTCCATCATGTTTCACGATCATGCATGATCTATCTCCTTGATACATGATACCATGATAGGGAGTCTCTTATGAGGCTCATTAGTTAATATCATTTATTCTTAGCTTACTTGTACATAGCTTCTTTTAAATTAATTATACATAATTTCCTTATGATTTATTGTACATATCTTATTTCAAAATACCAAAAATAATATAACATGTCAAAATACAAAAACATTCAAATAACTCAAAAACACCACAAAGATTTCAACTATATGCATTATCCATGTTTTACATTTCTAATACCATGCTAGACTTATATTTTGATATTTTATGCTATTGTTTGTTGATTTATCTACATTATCATGCTTCACTTGATCTTATTTGAGTGTGTGTAGAAACACCCAAATCCTTGATTGCTTCACTCTACCTATTAAGGGGGCATCTTAATTTTACATTTGAGACATACATCAACATATCTATCCACTAGGGGCATATTCTACATCACTACATCATTCAAGTTATGTCATTCCTATACCACACTCTCTAGTTATCATGATGATGTACATTACTACCTAGCTTACACAGATTATTCTATCAACACTCACTAGTATATAACACTTGTGTATTTATTAGCATCTACGTAGTCTTGTAAAACATGTTTTGCATACTTTCACTTCTTAATTTGATTAGTTAGATGAGATAGTATTTCAAACATTTACATGTTTTCCTTTATTGATTTGAGGAGCTAGATGTAATTGTATTTCTCAATTCTTGTTTTTTTACTTGTGTGTACCTTAGGACATTTGCCAATGTCCTTTGCTTGACCTTTGTAGCCTTTGTGCCAACCTTGTTTGTTTTCAATTGTATGTGTATGTGGTATTTGAACATGCCTTATATGCTTACTTTCCCAATTTGAGTGACATGTGCCCATGTCTCCTATTTTCTTGGCCCCTTCAATTTTGTATGCTTCTTGCCTTTTGCCTTGCATGCTTGTTTACTTGTTTGCTTCTCAATTGTTTTCAATGCCATGATCCACATCATGCATTATCTTGCTTTCATGGATGCCATGATGGATATCATGCTCCATCCCTCCTTGATAACTAATATCTAACAACTAACATTTTCTAGTTTTATTTTAGTATACTACACATGTTATTACATTATTACATCTATTTAGATATACTCTTGTTGATCTAATAATATCTAATACAAACTATGTTATATCTTGAGACATCTTTTCAATTATCATTGCTATATCATGTATTACATAATATAACACACATGCAAGGCTCTTTCTTATAAGGGATGTCATTGTAGGGTATTCATTCTTACCCTTAAAAGAGGGGATAATAAATAGGGGTTTTGTCATAGATATCAGAGCCTTCCAATAGTCAAAAATTAGTTTTTAGAACACTCAAAACAACATTTAGAATTCAAACCAGGCAGAGCAGACCAAAAATATTGACAAATATAAAATAGTGATAAAAAATAGTAAAGGACAAGAGCACCATACTTATACTACAGTGCTGTTTAATAGAGTGTCTTATTTTTGGTATTCCTATCCAAATAATAGAAAACCCATATTTTATAGAAATAGATAGAAAGGTAAGATCAGTTACAATTTTGTTAGCTATAGTACAATTCAGATTGAGTAGTTTCAACATAGTTTTACTTAGAGTATCCAGATAGAGGGGGAATCATGCATGACATGATGGATCTTACTTCCAATTTAGATTGGGTAGTTGGTACAAATTCTAGATCAAAATCCATGTTACACACACCAGTGATTGGGGGAAATTTGCACAACACATTTACCTTCTTTTCTTTCTAGTTCAGTACTTTACCCAGGTATTCTCTATAGTTACATGCCTTATTCCATCTTTAGGTGGTTGGCATCATTTCAGAGTGGCTTTCATATAAGCCTAGTACTCAGTTTTGGAGTGGCTTTCATATAATCCTAATCTCCACCTTTTAGAGTGGCCAAGAATGGCCTAGTTCTTAGTACACATTCAACTATCCATGCCACATAGTTAGAATATAGAGAATTCATGGGCTTTAGGATCCATCTCATATGACACACATTTCATACCGATATTAGTTCATAACTTCACTTAGTGGGTAATGATGGAGTTAAAGGACTAACTAGCCTTTGTATTCTTGAGCCACCTACTTAGAGGGATTGGACACACAGTCCAAACATTGATTAACACATGCATAATCACATAACTTCACTTAGTGGGTGATGATGGAGCCAAAGGGCCAACCCTTGTTTTCTTGAGATACTCTTAGGGAATTGAACACTTAGCTCCATTCATGATATTAATTTTGTTACAACCCATACCCAATGTACCCAACATCACTTAGCATCACTTAACATCACTCAACATCACACATCTTCATGGGCTTCACCCTGGTAGGTAAATTTCGGTATGATTTCTATTTTTCCTTTATCTTAGTATTTTGCTTTGCAACATCACTAGAATAGAGGTGGGGGGGGAATATAGTCATATAAAATGTCCAAATTGGTAGTTTGAGTGTGTCTTATGACACACTATCCATATTTCCTTTTTACATACTCTTATGACCCTTCTAGACACCTTTTCACTCATTACCCACCATCAAAAACCTTCTAAATCATCATTCCACCTCACCCAGGATACTTTTCCTAGGCCAATCCTATTCCTTCATATCCTGAGCCTATAGGACAAGAGCATGATACTTGGAATATAGAATCAGACTCTAAGGTATCCCATTTTTGGCATTCTTGTCTATTTGCATTTTAAGTTCAAATGATTATTTTCATCTAATTCCTATCCTTCATTTTGTTGACCTAGCATGAATACATCTAAACCATGACCAATGGATCCATATAAAATCCCATCCAAAGCTCATTTAAAATGGAGGTGATAAATCATACAAAGAAATCAAGAATACAAATAAAGTAATAAGGCAAACTTCCATATTCTCTATATATAGTCACCCAACATAGTTGTAAACACACTCAAACCCTCATATCAGTCTTTAGCCACCTCAAGCACTCTCAATTTGGATTTTTTTCATCTACATCACACTATTTCACAAAGCACATTAGGTGGGAAAAATACATATGGCTTGATCCCTCTTTAGAGTATTGGTATGTAGGCAACATGCCCACACAAGGGGTGTGGGATATACATTCAATGAATTTTACACACTAACCCCACTTTTTCTCAAATGGTTCAAACATTGTTTTATTAAGCATGATGGAGGGTTAGGTTTTTAATATTAAATTATCTCTACAATGAGTTTCATCATGAATCGACACTCGAGATTTCATAAGCAGGATCACATAGGACCAATGCAAAAACCTAAAAAGTTTTAGGTCTATGTGACCAATTTGGACAACAATGGTAGGAGTGGATAACAACATCAAACCCTAAAGTGTCCTATTTTCAACACTCTTATCCTTTCACTAAACAAAATCTAGATTTAGATTCATGACACTATCCTAGTCTTGCACAACTAGTATCAACCTCTATTTCATTTGTCTCTATTTTCAAGCTAAGTTATATTTCTCTTTATTTATTACTATTTTTAGAAAGGTAAAAAGATAGATAAATTATAAAAATTAGAACTATATTTATTTTAATATTCATTACTAATTTATTAATCCATACCCTTAAATAAAATAGGAATAAAACTCCATTATTCCCAAAAAAGTTAAATCACTAGCATAAGCACAAATTAACAACCCTGGAACTAAAGATGGAACTCAAGAATTCATAGAAAATATTAAAATTTTATAATTAATACTAAAAATTGAGATAAAATCCATGTAATAATTAACACAAATGAACTTGGACAATCCTTTTATAATTCCTTGATTGTATTAACTTCTTAAATTATAGAAATTTTGCTCAAAATTCTCTCTCTTTACAAGATTATAATAGTACCTTTTATAGAAGGACCAGGTAGTATATCAATCAATTACAAGATAAAAATGTACAAAAAGTAAGGATAAATATCATTTTTATACAAATTTATAGAATACATTTGATTTTCCAAACTAAACTGACCTAGAGACAACATGCTATCAAATTAGCATGTGCCTTTACAAAAGGATATTCTATTTTCAAAATATTAAAAAGTTTTTACAAAATAAAATATCATTCAACTAATTGACTGGCAGGCCTTGATCTTGATAAATTTATTTCTATTACTGGAGGATGTTCATATCTTTTTGGCACTGCTCATTAACCAACTCTAAGTCCATAGCTAGTTTCAAGAGACACTCTTCCTCTTTGTCAGCCAGGGCATTCAATTCCTTTTCATTTCTAGCCATGAATTATTTGATGCTTCTAGACTTAGTTATCCTTTCTCTTATATTAAGGATCATGTCTAGGATCCTACTATTATCTTTCCTAGACTGGCCTTGACTTTTACTTTTTATTTCCTAGGTCACCAAGATAACTCTGTGTTTGCACTTATCATCCTGGATGATGCCTAAGACAATAGGCTATGTAGGGTCTTTGAGCATTTCCCCAGTGATATTTTAAATAATTTACATTATCTCCTCCTCATATTTTAGGAGTCTTTCTAGTTCTTGAGACCATGTACTTAAACCTTGGACCTTGTCAACAATAATTCCTAGAATTGCATTCAAATATCCTAAACTTATTATTTTGAATCTAGGAATCTGGTTTCCAACTTAGATGATAATCAACCCTATTATTTGATCCTCTAAAGCTTATCATTGGGTTATTAGACCATTTTACACTGTGTTCTATTGTACCAATGCACTTTGCCTTACATTTAATAATTTTAAGGCCTCAAACATATCATAGAAGGACTCATCTATCAATTTGATCATGGCCTCAAGCACTGATAAGATAGTCCATCCCTTCAAATCTTCCTTTTCCTTCTCCAAATTAGATATTCTTTATTTCATCCCCCTAATGCCATATCTGACTTGAGTAGAATGAGCTTTAACTAGTCTTCCAATGTCCTCTTCATGGATGGGTAGTTCAACAGGTTGTTATCCCTCAAATAGAGTTAAGCCTGAAAATGGCTCAACCTTTTGAAATGTGAACTCTTTAGTCTCCACCATGGCCTTTTTGGTTATCACTCTCTTTAATCCAACTATCTCTAGATTTAATTTCACACTAGTAGTTGATTCAATATACTTTAGAGGTTTAAGAGCCTCCATCTGGGTACTGCTTGATATTCCTAGAGCATCCATATGCTTGTTATTTGACCCTGTAGTGGTCACTATTATTTTTTATTCCTCCTCTTTAATCAAATAATTTATCCAAGGCTTGATATCATCACATATATCACTATTAACAATTTGGTTTAGGGCCCATGAGTGGGATAAAAAGGGGATCTTCTACATTTTTCCATAGATGAACCAATTAGGGATGATTGGTCCATGGATGTGGTACTCATAACTAAATAAGTTAACCTCACTTATGGGCTGAGTGAGATCCAACTTTGGATTCTTTGATTCAACTAGGACCATTGTCAATTCTTCCTTTCTCTTCTTTAATGGTGCCACTAGGACTAGGTCCAGTGTAACTTCTTTTCCTTTTTCTTGCTCAACCTCCTCTACTTGGGCCTGGGGTTCTTTAACATGATCCTCCTCTTTAGGAGAGTCATATGACTCAACAAGGACCTTGAGGTCATCCTCCATTATTTCATTTGTCTTGAAGGCAATCATGTCCAAGTATTCCATTGAAGACTATGGTATTTGAGGTAGGATTAAGGATGAAGGTCCCTCACCAGGTCTGTTTTCTTACTTTTACTTAATAGGACCTTATGTAATTTGTGCTTGGGGATGTTTTCTTTCCACTTGTGGTTGTTATTAAGGGGGCCTTGAAGGTTCAAGTCGCAAATGGTATTACAAAGGTGACATTTTCCATATGTCTCTTGGTGGCTTCTCATCATTGGTCAATCTATGCTCAAGTCTATTGTTATATGCTTTAATCCTAGCCAATATTTCTTCAAATTTTTTTACTTTGATATATATGGTGTCATGAGCACTGAGTTGGTGCATATACACTTTCTTGGGTAGTTACTTGTATTTCAAGTGTGTAAAAACCATGTCATTAGGGTCCCACATCTTTAGTTCATCAAGTTCTAATTTGATAGAGTCCTTATGCCTAGCCAAAATATTCACCTAATCCTAATTTCATAACATAGTTTTGCCAATGGCTAAATGAAAGGGATGGACAAGGCCTTTCCTCTTATCTTTTTACACTCTGTCCACACCATTAAGAAGTTAATATGCGATCTCTTTCTCTATGGGAACATAGACAACAATCTATAAGGTTGTATCAAAATCCCCTCAATTTTGATCACTATATAATATAGATACAACTATATGTATCCACTTATCTCCACATATTTTTTTATTAGAAGGCTTACCCTAGGCATATGGATCCTTGTGATGGCTTCTATCAACGCTGAATACACATAGTCATAAATGAATTGGATGTTATGCCTATATTTGAATATATGTAGCTTTGAATAGTGGTGGGAGACTATAAATGTATCCTTAGGTGACCAATTTTTGATATGAGGGATCTAGGTGGAGGTTAGTAAGGCATATAACAAATAATACATCATGAAAAATTGAGTATTGGTCTTATTCTTAATGGCTATGAATTTTTTTTCTAGATATATGCTAATCATCTTCCCAATTGGGGGAGTGAGACCTTTCTCTATCATAAATTAAATGTAAGACACCCAAATCTTGTTTACATAAGAGTTTGAAGGGGTTCTAGATATTCTATTTCATAGGGTCATGATTACCCTAACCCCCTCTTTGAATTGGCTAACTGGTATGTTTATAGTAGGGTCTTAGATCACATAGTTCCCTTAGAGCAACCATGGCCTAAGGATGGTGTCTAGATCATTCTTGCCAGTCCATTCCTTAATAGTGGGCAAATCCACTTGGGGATTTGGAAGCTTGTAATAACTCTCAAAGTCTAATAGGGAAATGAATGGAATTATTTTAAAAGTCCTTTTATGAATGATCCAACCTTTCTCAATCCTAAAATCCTTAAAAATGGGAGCAAGGATGTTAATACATTAGATCACCTCTGGTTTGGTAGCCGCATGGTGGCGACTGGCTATTTGGACTGTAACTAGGTCATCATACCTTCTAGTTATAGTGGCAATCTTCTTTTCTTCTTTAGTGATAGAATATATCTCTTCAATGGTCCAAAAGAGCTTAGACCAGTTCCTATTCCCTGTGTTCAATGAAATAATGTATAGGTCTATGTCTTTGAAGACCCTTCTTTCATTGTCTATAGACAAATAAAACTCTATCTCATCCTTGTGTTGTTTCCACCAAGCTATCATGGCTTTTAAACTTTGAAAATTTCTTACTATGGTTTTCCAAATGGTCTTTGGGTTAATTATTTTGTTCTCAAATTGTAAATTGACTCTCTTTAGCTTAAATATGATCAATTCGAGCTCAAATTAGGGATTTTATGCAAGTTTGGGGCTCTCCTGAAGCTTTAATGGCAATGGATTGTTGGACTTTGGATCATATGTGATTTAGATTTGATTTTGACCTTTGCCTTTATACTTTTCATTTTTGAGCACATAAGATCTTTAATTTTGTCTCTTTGTGCTTATGTGGCACTTATTCAACATCCATCTATCACTTTTCACAATATTTTTCATAAATGCCTTCGAGTACTAGCCATTGGTATTTAAAAATTCCATTTTTCTTTATGATATTCAATCAAGATTTGAGTATCAACATGGGCCATTGATCATGATCCAGGCCCTTGCATGTCACTAGCCACCTTTGTGTCGAGTCTCATGGTTGTGCCACTTGGCACCTTTGTAGGCTTTCTGAGCTCTATTGAAATTTTTTCGGTGATTTCATGTCATTGGATCATCCCCCATGATGAAGTGTAGATCACCGGATCTTACAAGATGCATGAATTTTAATCAGTTCATAGCTATACAAAGGAATTAGGTTAAAATGATTTTAGCTAAGTCTATTTTATATGAATAAACATGAAAAGACTTAAGTTAAAGTATTTTTTGCTAAGTTTTTAAATCATAATGTCAATTGAACCATTTTAATAACATAAAAAATGATCCAATTGCCTAGACAAAAGGTTAGACAAGATTAAATTTGAGGGCCTCATGAACGTCAAAGATGGCCTCACAAACATCAAATGATGGTCATGTGAATGTCAAATTTAAGCTCATAAAGTTCCTAGTTTTAGTGTGCTTAAAGTTGATGGTCATACGGACATCAAAGATGGCCTTTTATATGTCAAATGAGTGAACATCAAATTTAAGATCATCAATTTCTTATGTTCCAATGTGGGAGTGCAATGTGGCAGCTTCATAGGGCTTCTTAGGATCTTAGATTTAATTTAATCAATGTGATTAAAAGCCATGATGAAATGAGAGCCATTTGATCATGAACTAAGTAGTCACACACGATTGGTTCCATTTAATATGTGGGACCATTTGATATCAAAATTTTAATATGAGAGTGTCACATGGTGACTCCATAGAGCTTCATGAGCCTTTGATTTTTTAGTATTATCTTTACTCCATCTGATTAAAGGCCACAATGAAGCACGGGCCATCAGATCTACAAAGGAGCAAGTTTTTTAAGTTAAGACCTAGGATGAAATAAGGTTTAGGCTAAAACATTAAGACTAAGGTCTTGTTCATGTTAATAAACATGAATGGGGCCTTAACATTAAGGCTTTATGCTAAGTAGGTAATAAAGGGGCCATGCTAGAAATAAAAGGATTCTGCTAGCATAACATTGGACCACATTAGAAATATAAGAACAAAATCAAAAAAATAAAGGGGACTAAGCATAATTTTTAGGCTAAGGTTTGGTCATTTTAAAAAAAATGGCCAAGCCTTAACATAAAAATTGGACTTTTGTCCAATAATAAATTAAAAATATTCTTACCAAATGCTCTTGCCAAATGCAAATTTGAACCAAGGGTTTATGCTAAGTTTTTTTAAGCATGATCCATCAGCAAGGGCTCTATGAAGCTTACAACTATAAGACATGAAGACCAATTATAGAAACATTAGGCAAGCTCAAAGTAAAACCATAAATTAATAAGCCTACTTCTATCAAAGTGGATGATCTTCAAATTCTAATAATGTTCAAAACATACCATGGCTTCAGGGTTAAGGTTCAAAGTATCTCAAGGGTTACAATTTTTTAAAAAATGGGGGTATGTTGACTTCAAAAACATCCCTATTTTTCTTACAAATATATGTTATACTAGTTATAATAGTCTTTATTCTTTTGGGACATGGCTGCACTAGATCATACATGGTTGTAATGTGGTCATGTCCACTAGTGGGACCTTTTCTTCCATGTTCCAATAGTAAATTTTCAAATTTGAGACATTTCATTTTACACCTCTTACACTATTAGCAAGGTTAGTTTATATAAATATTTAAAATATTCCTCTATATAAGCACAACAAGGCCTCTCAAAGTATCATCTAGCAATCACTTGGCAATTCTACTATACATTGAGAAAGGAGAAATATTCTCTCCAATTTTAATTTTGGCAATCATTTGGAAATTCTACTACAATTTGAAAAAATAAAAATTTATCATAATAGTCATAGGCCAAGTCTGAAGTCATTTTATTATAGGTCAAGGGCATTCATTATCAAGCATTCAAATTTTTTTATCTAGTTGTATTTATACAATAAAGTCAAGATTCACACACTCACTCTAAGAGGGAGAAATACATTGACCTTAGCACCTTTTGAGATATGTAGGCAACACTCATATTACGTGGGTTTTCTTTAGGATAGCTCAACTATTCTCCTTACTTGATTCTTATCTAGTCAATTAGAATGTGATCGTAATTAGTAGAAAAAGTCGTGATATAGGCTTATCCTCCTAATATGACTTTGTCCCAACACATTTTGAATTCATGCTTTTGGATATGACACAGTTCACAAATTTTTCAGCATGTTTCCATCCACGGTCAACCTACATAGTTAGTAATAAATTAAATCTAAGATAGGCTTACATATCTAATTATCAATTTACTATTTAGAGTCCATTTCTAATTATATATTTTACATTCAAATCTATATATTTTTTTAGATCTAAATCAATTTTCAATAGTTTACTTGTTCTTATTATTTTGTTATTAAATGAAAAGAACATTAAACACAAGACAACATGGAATAAAATGAGGCCCAAGTGGGTCTAAGAAAGAGCCAACAACAACCCATAATTGTTTATATGAGCTCTACCTTATAAATAATGAGAAAGAGAGAGAAGAGGGTGAGAAGAATTGAATTATCAACTACCCAGTGCCAGAATTAGAATAAATTTTAATATAAAGTCTTCCACTTGATCCTTGCTCTATCTAAATCCTACATATTTAGCGGTTCAAGCAATTTTTTCAATTTTTTGTGACCATGTTGTTTGTTGTGTCATGCTTGATTTGATTGATATATTTATTATTAGAGGAAGAATCTTGGGATATTAAAATAAAATCTTAGTGGGCCTTTTTTAACCAATGGATTTATTTTAAAATGGAAAATCTTTTATTAAAGCTAATTTGCTTATGTTTTCTCTTTTCAAAGAAAATCTTTTAACTAATTTATCCACCCATATATTTTCTTCTCTAACTCTTTTAATGCATAATCTATTTATTTAAATTATTAGGGTGAGCCCATTAATTAAATAAAAAATTTATTTCTAAAACACTAATAAATATTTTCTAACTTAAATATGTTAAAAATGTGTTGTATATGTCCCATAATTTACACTTTAGTAGAAGAGAGTTAGAATAGAGCCTACTCACCTTAATTTTTTGGGACCATATTGGTATATATTTTAGTAGTTTTATCCCATGTTTTATATAGCCCATGTTTTTTATATACCCACGATATTTTAATACCACTTTGACAATTATTTGTTAATATGTATATATATACTCACACATATAGTAGGATAACAAAAGCTAGTAGTGCATTATTATATTTTAAATGATTAAGTTAATATAATAAAGGATTTATCATGTTGGGTTTTTAACCGAAAGGGATTTTCTAAGTAAAATTATGTGTATTATGTAATCTTGTATGTATTCCATTTCTTTTATTTTTTTAGATGAAATATTATGTTAGTATTGCTTCTCTCATTTTTAGTTTATTAGATCTATTTTCTCTTCAAGAGAATTAATTAAGCTTTTAGTTTGTTCTAAGAAACAATTTTTATTGAAAAATCTAGGCAAGAAATAATTAATCCTAGTGTATATTTTATCAATACAGAGCATTTATGATACCTACACAACTCAATTCCACTTTCATATTTTAGATCAGATTCTAAGCATGTCGTTTTTCATCACTTTTTCTTCTCTATCAAGTTTATTACTTGTTAAATAGTTTTGTTAATTATAGTTTATTATTTTTCAACACACGAAGTTAGGTCTGATCTATGTTGGGACTGATTTAACATATATAACCCTGTGTCATATTTTTACATATTAATGATGTTATTATAGCCTAATCTCACTTTTAATTAAAACATAATTGGTGAACCCCTTTGTTCTTCAAATGCATATATCTTCTAAGGTTCACCTAGGGTTTCATTTATAGTTTTCTACATTTTATTTGAATTATGATATATTTCATAGAGCATAACCTTATATTTCATTCTTTATTTAGATTTACATTTGCATCTCATATTTGGGTCACCTAAACTCTAGCTATCACTTAGCCAAGGGTCTCATGACATATTTTTCTCTATGGTCAGTTATGATGTTCATTATTTTTAGCATATCATTATTTAAGAATTAACTTGGTTTATTCAATTTCTTGTGATATTTCTTATCTTTATTTAAGGATTATAAATAAAATATGGATTCTTATGATGAAAATGAAATATCTTTGAATGATATAAATTTTGATAAAATTAATAAAGTTATGCTTGATCAAAAGACACAACAAATTAGAAAAAGACCTTCTTATTTTCCCAATTTCATAAAAATGATGAATGAAGTAATTATTTTAATAAGAATAATGATGCTCATGCAATTTTTAATTTTAATGTGTTTGCCTCCTACTCCTATATCTTATAGCATGCCTATGTTTAAAATTAATAGTCAATTGGCACTTTTAAATGAACCTCTTAAGTTTTCTACTATTCCAACCCATGATATAGTGATTATGATTCATTACATAGGTGAATTACAAATGCAAGTTGTGTTAATTATATACATTTAAATACTTATAATTTTAGGATTATAGACAATGCCACATTTACTAATCTTATTCCTAGAGATGTGATGTACTTGATATACCTCTCCTACATGACTTTATCATACTTAATTTCCAATTATTTGATCATCATGGATATCCTGAAGAACATCTTCATTCCATATTTATTTACATAGGATAGTATTATGAGCATGGGTTAATTATAATTAAGTTATTTCTTAGTATTTTATTTGATGATTCCTTATAATGGTTCAATGCATTACTTATTATATCCTTACATTCTTTCTAGTGCTTACATGAGTATTTCTTAATTGATTTATTGCTAATAATGGACCTCATGCCAAATTTAATATTTTCAAATCCATTTGACAAGCTCCCAAAGAGGATATACATGATTATATCCATATATTTTGATGTCATATGCACTCCTTAATCTATCAATTGTTGGATCTTCAAAAGCAACATATCTTTACCAAGTATTTTAGTACCTATCATAGATAAACTAATTTGAAAGAATTTTAAATATTTCAATTATCTTTGTGCTATGGATACCAAAATTCCCAAAGATATCTTATATCAACCTAAATCTTTTACATTAATTTTTTTGGATTCGCATCTTAACACTATTCATGCACCTACCTTGGATACATTTATATTTCAAGATAGTGAAATAAAGACATCATCAAATATTATGCTACAACATCATCCAAGTTTTTTGAAAGTCAAAACATTAAGTTAAGAGACTATTGGACATGAATTTTGTTGAGTTACCCCCTATTCCAAATCTAAATGTATGATGTATGCCAATATATTACAAAGATAATGCTTTTTATGGATAGCATAGAGTCAAGTGATGTGTGATAAAAAGGTATCTTTATTTACAAAACAAAATACAATATCTTGTTGATAATGATAATATAAATATTTTATATTCAACATATATAATAATAAACATTACCAACAATAAATAAAATAAACCTCCTGGGGATAAACCACACATGCAAAATAAAGTACCATGTATTGTTCCCAATGATCATTTATTGATTTTTTCTTCATGTATGGAACCTTTGTTCATTGGTTTTTGATGGAAGGGAAATGAAGAGATAATTCCATGGTGGATGATACAAGTCAATTAAATATTGTGAATCTTACTTTCCTTCATATAATTGATATAAAAAATTAAATATGTTAGAATTAGCATATTTGACAACAATTTTGGGTGTTATCAAGCTAATAGTAAATGTTCATGTTGATTTTTATAGGGGTATTAAATGTGTCTAGGACTATATTATATGTTTTCTCAATCTAAGTTATCCAAAGATCTTAACAAGGATAAGGTCATTTATTATCTTGGGAATAAGGAGTTTAGAAGGATCTTAGGCCAAATTAAGCCATTATAAGCTTGGGAAAGTCTCCAATAACCTAATTGACATTGAACCAAAAGAGAAGGAGGTGTTCAATATCTTCAATAAAGCATAAATAGGTCAAAGTTTTCATGATTGTAAGTAGAGTGACAATCAATCCTTGTAAAATAAGGGTTTGTATGAGAAGAATAGTGATTTTATTATAAATAAAGGGATATAATTGTGTGGAATCATTGTGATCATATATTTATTATATGTGTGAGTAAGTTACAATAAATTTTGAACTATTTTTTCTCTTAATTTGAGTTCTTATTTTTAAAACCTTCAATATCTTATTTTTTGTATACTTATAGTCTGTGACAGTCTCTTAGATGGACATAGTTTTCAATGCATGAGTTTGAATGAAATTTAGGGAGACAATTAAAGATTGTTAAGATCCTAATAGAAGTATAATTAAGCTCAAAAATTTATTGAGATTTATGAAAAATCAATTTGAAGCTCTTGGCCTCTATACACATAATGGAAACCCTAAAATGGGGTTTTAAATAAAAAATCCTCCTAACTCAAAACTTAATCAATGAATTCCAACAAAACTTTGAGGAAATATGTTATAAGGGTTTTAGAATATATTCATGTTAGTTTCATATACAAATTATCCTTGTGATTCTTTTTATAGGTGACTTTGTTATAGTATACCTATAGGTTATCACTAAGAAGGCCCGAGAAAGTAAAAATTGATTGTGTTTACCTTAATGATTGAGTCTAAACTTCATGAGAAGGTTTATTGTTAGTTAATGGTAATTTAGAAACATGTTGGTGAGGTGACCCAAGTCATTGGTGACTATGTTTAAGCAAGACCATTTGGAGTCTTTTATAGGTCTATACAGTCCTAAAGAGTAATATTGACATTAAATCCTATTCTTGAAGAAACCAATAAAGGAATTGGTTTCTCATCACTATAGACAATATATAAACACCTTGAGAAAACCTTATAGAAGTTATTGAAGGAATATAATAATAATAAAACCTATTCAAAATCAAACAAGCCTATAACCAGTATTGTAGCAGAATTGAGGTTGATTCAAGTTTTCTTGGTGATTGGTGAACTGGCTAGTGCTTGAACTTATGTAAACATATAAAAGGTCCATTATCATTGTATTAATTCATTATAATTATCCTCAAATCCAAATATTCCTTGATCATTCAACTATTGATGACTTTGTATTATTTAATCTATAGTTTATCATCAAGAAGATCAAATTTAGAAGGTTTTGAATGAAATTTTGCATTGTTTGGAGCTAAAAACCCACATGAAGGCTTAGATAAAATTTTGTGTCATAAAAATTAGCATCTAAAAGAGTGTTTTGAAGTTTTTTGAAGGTATATATTGAACTTTGATTCCTTAAAGGTAGAATTAGGCCTAATAGATGTATAAAGGACAAATTTGTAATCTAAGTTGTGAGATTAAATTTATTCATGGTCAAATTAGTTTGAGTGGGAAACATAAAGTACATCCTTATAGCCTTGAACTGAGAATGTGCATGTGAGTGATTTAGGAGTTGAATAAGGATCTTGTTCAAAGGTAGACCATTATCTTGAGTATGAATACTCTATTTAAATTTAGTGAGGATGTCTTTTATTAGGATACAAAGATTCAAGTAATTGAGAAATAGTATTAAAGAGTAAGGTCATTGGTATTTTAAGACCAAAACTTAGAAGATCTTCTTGTGGTATAATAAGAGATAGTTTATGGATAGGAAGAGACCTATGTGCAATCAAGTTTCAAGTAGACATTGAGGTAGACCATGTTGAATAAGTGGTCACTTATATAAACACCACCTATTAAGACACATTTCTAATTCTATATAGTTACATTATAATGAGTTTTTATACCTAATCATGTAGGAATGATAATGTTTCTCACTTCTTCAGAGTTGCAATACATATGACATATTTGGACTACTACATTCACTTTTTTGGTAAGTGATAGTGGCTATTGTATTTATTATTATAATGTTTCAAGTACAATTTTGCATATAGATTATTAGTTAAAATTAGGGTCTTCTTAGCACTTTTCTATGTTTTTTCATCCTTCTACTTCTTCTTATTTATATGATATTATATTTTTATATTCTCTTATTTTCTCTTTCAATTTTTCTCATTTTGTGCTTGTAGGCATGTCATTTATGTTTTTTCTTTTGTTCTCTAGTATTTATACCTTTGGATTATATTTTGACTCATCAAATCCATACCTTATATTTTTTGGGACATTATTTGCATCCTTGCATCCTTTAGATGTGTGGGTCTATGTATATCTATTCATTTACTTTTTTTGGTCAGTTTGTATGCCAATAGGTCTTTGATTTAAAATTGAGAAGTCTATAAATACAAATTTTATTGAGACATTTAAATAACAAGGAGTTAAAAATAATAAGTATTTGGAAATTTAGAAACATCATCTTTAATGAAATTTAAGTCTATGCATAATCTACATTACTAAATTTATACACAAGGAATTTCTTCAATAATTTTAGTTGTATCTTGTACTAAAATAAGGATATAAAAACATTCACGTAGATGCTTATAACATAAGGATGAGGAGGTGAAGTATTTACAAGAAATTTAATTCAAAGTGAACAAAGAACTACATTTGGTCTAATTCTAGCGTGTGGGATATGTAGCTACAACTCTTTGAAGGTATTATGTCCAAGTTAACCCTTGTCTTTTCCTCTTGTAATTATTTTGATTAATTTAGTATTATGAATTAAATAATTATTCTCATGAATTTAGGAAATAAAATATAGATGACTATATGACCCCTTTATAAATCATCATCACAAAAATGTAGATTAAAAAAAGTTGTGTGGTATAGATTCAGTGCAATATAAAATATTCACGTTTCACTAAAATTTTGATTATTTTATAAGAAAGAAAGTTGTAAAACTTGAAAGAAGGGTAAGGTTAGTATAACCTTATGTGTTGTGGAGACTGGTTGATTAGTGAGATAATAGGGTGGATTGCCTAGTGTGCGCTAGATATAAGAAGTGCAAGCTTCCTTGGAGGCTATCAATCCACACTTTAAAAAAAATTAAGTTCTAATAAACTGAAAATAGATGCTTGCATGAAATAAATTAAGGTACTAAAATCAAAATACAAGAAATACTTAGGAAAAAACAAGTAATTTTGATTAAAACTAGCAGTAAATGTTCAAATATTTATGCTAGATTAATCAAAATTGATTCAAAAAACAAGTTAATCTTCTATGACAAAGTAGAAACTCATAAAATAGGATTTGGGTATGGGCGAATAGGTTAAATTAGCTTGTTGTTATAAAATAATAAACAGTGACCATCAATGGTTTGGGTACGATCATCAATGGTTAGGTGGCCGTCAGTGGTTGTTAACCATTAGTGGTTAAGGAAGTCCATCAGTGTTTAGATAAGACTATCAATGATTACTGTAGGATCTAGTTTATAAAAATAATTCTACAGAGGGGAGTTATAGAGAGATTATAGGTGTGGAATTTGGGTTGAATATTGGTCATGAGACAAGAATTAATACTTAGAGGTGTCTAGTTTAGGGATTGGGTGTTTGGGTGAGTGAAATAGGATGCAGGTGGTTTTGGGTAGGAGATGAAGTGTCTAGAGTCATAAAAATCCAACACAAAAGGGGTGAGGTGAAAGAGAACTAAAAGGGAAAGACAAAGGTAATGAAGCAAATAGATATAATTACTAAATCTTGATAAAAGAAAATAGAAATACTTAAATTTTGGATTTGCCTTGGAGTAGGAACCTCTTGTACCTACTTGATTGATCCTAATGATGATTGATATTTTAAACCTTCTCTTCCTCTCTTAATATAGAGGAAAGGGAGGTTCGAATTAAAGGGTTTAACAAATGGTTCATCACACAATCTAATTATGCATTAATCATGCAAACATCTGGCTAAATTTAGATAGCTAGTAATCAATGAGTAATTATAGTCAAATTAAAGTTAATTCCTTTGATCATGCAAGATTTAATGTAACTATCAATATTTAGGGTCAACTATTGATGATTGAGGGTTGACCATCAATGGTTAGGAAGACTTAGTTAAAATGGCTAAGGTTAGTCATTTTCACTTATGTTTAATGGTTAAAAGGTTAGGAAATGGTCCAAGATAATAGAAGGGGGTCATGGGGTGATTAGACAACTAGGAATGTATTGCATGAATTTTTAGTGTCTACATTTTACCCTTATTTGTTGTGGAATTTGTATCAAGAAGCTACAAAACAAAAATGGAGAAGTTGGTAGAAGGTTGGATGCACCGAGTATGGGAGGAGGTGTTCCCCTCAAATTGGGAATTGATAAAGTGAAAGAGAGTTGGGTTTGAGTTTGATAAGTAGATAAATGGGTCAAAAAATTAGTTGGTTGGGTATATAAGGATGAATAAACAAAAATAATGAGACTAAGTGTGATACCATAGATCATGCATAGACTAGGTTGCCATAATTAAGGTAGGGTGTAAAACAAGGTTGGATTATAAGGACAAGTGATCAGGTAATCGACTATAGAAATAATGTGTCCATGTTGGGTTAGCACCTATAAAATCAAGTCTCCTAGTTAAGGTCAATATATTCATAGGTATCTGAGGTAGGATGTGATCATGAGAATATAAAATGGTTGTAGATGTCGAGACTATGAGGGGTCATGCTTTGAGGCACCTAAATGGTCGATGCACAAAAAATAGTGCAAATTCATCAAATATGGAAAGGTAATCAATGTAGTCAAAATGACCAATGCAAATTCATCACAAAAAGTGGGAAAGGTGGGCTAAAATTACCAAGGCAAGGTGATTTGGTTGGTTGGTTGGTCTAATTGGTTGCCCAATGTGGTGCACCACTTGGTGTGCTAAAAGGTTAACCCATTTCTTGGTGAAAGGGTGTAAAGTTGGTAGTTAGGGTCCTTTGTGAAAAGGATAATGTTGGAGGTAAAAACCCTAGAGTGGTCTACCATTGATGGTTAGGATCAACCATTGGTGGTCATCTAGTGACCATCAATGGTCAGATGTAAGTCCTAAAAGGGTAATCATTAAATGTCAAATGAGGTTTTATTTCTCCATTTACAAATGGTTGACCTACAACATTTTCTCCTTTATCCCTGGTAAAAATGATAGAGAGTGTGCACTTTGAGTCTCATGTTTTTTGAGTGAGGAGGGTTTGACTAAAAGGTGAGCAATGAGTTGGAGTGTTGATCAAGGTAGGCCAGAGTAGAGGAGAGCCAGTGAGGATACAATGAGGTGAAGGTAGACTATGGGGTTAAGTAGTGGTGGTACTTGTTAGGGTCTACCATGATGGTAGTCATGGAATGAGGTAGGTGATGTCTAAAATTTATGAATTTGTAATTATTGTTACTTGAATTTTTTGTAGTTTGGGGTAGGGGTTTATTAGAGATGTGGGTTTTGAATTTTGTATGAAATTGGTAGAGGGGTGGGAAATAGGTTGAGGTAGTGGAAGTAGGTGAGGGGGGTGTGTGATTTTTTAAGTGTTTGGTTTTGTCATTTAAGGGTTTGGTAAGAAAAACCTAGGGCTAGGTTATCAGTGACCACCACACAGTAACCTTCAATAGTTGCTATCGATCATTGCTAGTCGATAGGTAACTATTGAATAGTCAGTGTGTGGATAGTCAGTGGTCCACCACTAAAACATCAATGGTTGATGGTTGATGGTGTTAAACATAAAATATACTGAGAGGGGGGGGGTGAATCAGTATATTATATATATTTTTACTTAATCTGATTTCTTTTCTTTAACCACTTAATCACACATTCAAGATATGCAATAAAACTAAAATAGTAATTTGCACCACGAGAGAGAGAGAGAGAGAGAGAGAGAGAGAGAGAGAGAGAGAGAGAGAGAGAGAGAGAGAGAGAGAGAGAGAGAGAGAGAGAGAGAGAGAGAGAGAGAGAGAGAGAGAGAGCAAAATTTTAAGTGGAAACCCAAAGTGGGAAAAAACCATGAATAACAATCTCAAGAATATAAATGAGCACCAACTCAAAATAAAAAGTTCACAAGCACCAACTTGTAGGAGCACCAAACCCTTTGCCGAGCACTAACACAACAACTATTTGTTAGCACTAACCCATAAGAGCACCAACCCCTTGCAAATATTTGTGAGCACCAACCCACAGGAGCACTAACCCCTCTTATGTATAAAACATAACTATCTCTCAATGTTGCTTACTCAAAAAATGATATAACTCTACAATATCTCCTACTTTTCTATCTTCAAAAATAAATACAAACTATGCACTCTCTTACATATAAAAAATGGCTTCTCAAGCCTTTATTTATAGCTTTCCAAATGACCTTTGGGATTCACCCTTTTTGACCCTTTAATCCTCATGGAAAATGGTACCAAACTTGCATGACCCTTTGTATTCTTACATTTGAAACTTCATATGGTGACCCTTCATAAACAAAAGCATCATTTCCTCTTTTGTCTTTATCTTGATGACTTTTCATATTCCTCAAAGTGTCCTTTCATGGAAAAATGTGTCATACCTCTTTTGTCTTCACATGGTGACTCTTGAAATTCCTCAAGATGACTCTTCATGAGAAAATTCATCCCATTCCTCTTTCATTTTTTACTCCATGACTCTTTGACTTCTCCATGGGCCCTCTTTTGAATTATATACAACCAAAAATATATTCATTAATATTAAATAAATATTAACACACATTAGCCAAGATATGAATATTAAAAACACCATTAAATGCAATCAGACCTTTATCACAAATAATGCTAGACCTTTGACATCAATGAAAATATTTCCAACAATCTCCCCCTTTGTCATTGATAGCAACCTCAAACTAAAACTACCACATCCTAAAACTTGCTCATACTACCATCTAAAAAACATATAGTAACTCCCCCTTACTGTAGCAACATGTACCTATTCCTTGTACCTATACCTATTATTCTCCCCCTTTGACATCAATGGCAAAGGGCCTACTTGGAGCTAACACTTAGCTCCCCCTCAACTGATGTTGAACCTTAATGGTAGGAAGTAAAAAAAATTACTCCCAACTTATATCACAGATACTCAAATGTGTCTTTTGGTAGTGCCTTTGTGAAAATATCTACAATTTGCTATGTAGTACTGATATACTCTATCTTAAATTTTTGATCTGCAACCTACTCTCTCAAGAAGTGATATCTAATGGGAATATGTTTTGTTCTTGAATGCATTACTAGATTCTTTGAAATATTAATAACACTTATGTTATCACAAAAAATAGAAATAGGTTTATCATACTTTACCTTGATATCTTCCAAATTTTGCTTCATCTAAAGCACTTGAGTACAACACAATATCACTGCAATATATTATACTTAAGCTATATAAAGTGATACTAAATTTTACTTCTTACTTAGCCATGATACTAAGCTATCACCAAGGAAGAAAGCTCCTCCACTTGTACTCTTTATATCATCCAAACACCCTACCCAATCTAAATCTATATAAGCAACCAAAGTTAAATATCTACTTGTGGGATACCAAAATCTATAATCCAATGTTCCCTTGATATATATGAATATTATCTTCACCAACTGAACATGACTATATTTTGGAGTTGACTAATATCTTGGAACCATACCTACTACATACGTGATGTCTGGCCTCGATGTTGTTAAATATAAATGACTACCAACATAGATCTAGACAAAGATTGATCTGTAATAGGTGAATCTTCATCCTTACTCACCTTATTTCTTATACACATTGGTGTGCCAACTGGTGCACAATTCTCAAAACCAAATTTATTCAACATTTCCTTGGCATATTTACTTTGAGATATGAAAATTCCTTTATATGACTAAATTATTTGTAATCTTAAGAAAAATGACAATTCTCCAAGCATAGACATCTCAAATTCTATTTGCATATTATCAAAAAATTCTTTTGTCATATTTTCTATATTTCCTCCAAAAGTGATTTCATCAACATATACCACAATAATCAATTGATGCTCACCTTCTATTTTGATGTAGAGATTAATATCAATAAATCCTCTCTTGAAACCTTAATCCTGTATGTACTTATCAAATTTTGCATACCAAGCTCTAGGAGCTTGTTTTAATCCATACATTGCTTTCTTCAATCTACATACATAGTTACTAATATTTGAGAGAATAAATCCCTTAGGCTACTCAATGTAGACCTCTTCTTCTAGATTCCCATTTAGGACGGTAGATCTAACATCCATTTGAAACACTTTAAAATTTTTAAACACTGCATATGCAAGAAACATTCTAATAGCCCCTAACCTTGCCACTAGTGCAAAATTTTCTTCAAAATCTATTCCCTCAATTTGAGCATATAATTTACATACTAATCTTTCTTTATTTCTAGTCACTTCTTTATTTTCATTCAACTTATTTCTATAAACCCATTTTTTTCCTATCACATTATGATCTTTTGGTCTAGGCACTAATTCTTAAGTATCATTATTTTATATATGATTTAATTCTTCATCCATATCCCTAACCCAATGCTTATCATGTCTAGCTTTAAAAAAAGTTCTAGGCTGAATCTTAGATAATGAAGAGAAAATAACTTGCTCAGATTCACTTACCATCATTCTTCTGGTATAAATTCCTTCATTTATGTCCTTGATGATGTCACTTTCATTATGATTTTTCTAAACATATTTAGATGGAGTTTTACTATCCTTTTTTTTTCTTCTCATCCTCATCTGATTCTTCAAAATCTTCCTCTTCAATGATTTCAAAAATGTCTACTAGATCACTGATTCTTCGTGTTCCATCTTCTATCCTGACACTTGCAATTTTAACAATTTTCTTGGTTCTTTTGTTATAAAATTTATAAGATTTAATTTTGAAAGAATAACCAAAAAATATACCTTCATCTACTTTGGATTCAAACTTACCAAGTTTTTCATCAGTTCTCTTTATGAAGCATCTGTTGCTAAAAACTCTAAAATAATAAATTATTGCTAGTTTATCTTTCCATAGATCATAAGGAGGCTTGTCACTATTGAATATAAATAATAACCTATTCTAAATATGAACTAATATAAAAACTACCTCTCTCCAATATTTATCTACTATCTTGGATTCATTTAACATTGTCCTCATCATCTCCTGAACTATTCTATTTTTCTGTTCAACTACTCTATTTTGATGTAGAGTTATGGATACTAAATAATGTCTCTTTATTCCATGGTCTTTAAAAAAATAATTAAATTGATATGACATGAATTCTCCTCTTTAATATGATCTTAGATACTTAATCTTCAAATTGGTTTCATTCTCAACTAATGCTTTGAAGGCTTTGAAATGTCTGAAAGCTTCTAATTTTTTATTTAAAAATATCACCCAAGTCATACATGAAAAATCATCAATAAGTAACATAAAATATTTATCACCTTGATTACTTTGAGTTCTCATAGGTCCACATAGATTAGTGTGAATAAACTCTAAAATCTGAGTGGTCGAGTACTCTTTTGTTTTGAACTACCTTCTAGCCTGCTTCTCATGTTGACAAGGTTCACAAAGCGTGTCAGATGGCTATGTAATCTTTGGAAGAATTTTGAATTTTTTTTATTGTTAATGTTGAAAATATTGTCTAAAATTATGTTCTCCATTCTCCTATGACATATCTAACTTTCTTCAATCTGACTCAAACAACATCTTTTACCTTTGATATCTAATAGCATATACAAATTATTCCCTATTTTGTGAGCATCTGCAACCAACACATTTGAATCTTTTTTTATAATTTCAAAACCTTATACATAAAAATTTAGTGTGTTACCTTGATCACACATTTTATTTACACTCAAAATATTATGCTTAAGACCTACATACAAAATATTTTTAGTTTTAGTTCTACCATTATCCAAACTCAGTGTACCTTTTCTAGCAATTATGGCAATAGTATTGTCTCTAATTTTCACTATGACACCATTAATCTTCTTCAAGGTTATGAAATTAATCTTGTCTCTTGTCATGTTCCTTAAAAATCCACTATCAATGAACCATGGCTTATCTTCATTTCTTACATGCAAAACTATCTATACGAATATAGATTTTTCAGGTTATTTCTTCTGCCATGAACCTGTCTGAACTTTCTTCTTGATGAATGGAGCCTTGAAACTCTAGTCCTTCTTGACTGACTCAAACACACTTCTACAATATTAGGTTATGTTTTTGAATTTATTTCACTTATAATATATTATGGCCTCTTCATTAAATCCTAATAGAGGAGCAAAAGAGTTGTGGCTTCTGCATGACTCTACATGACTTTCCTTCTTATTTCTAAAATTGTTAGCCCTTTTTTACATTCTATTTTATTATGACCATATCCATTAAAATAAAAATAGTAACCATAAAAATAGGACCTGTTTGTGTATCTCTAACTTTATTTCCTTTTGTAGCTATGTTCCCTCTAACCTTCTTTGTTTGAGATATCTTTTTATTCTTAACTTCTTTCCTTTTTATTTTTTCTTTTGTAAGAGCTTCAGCATAGCTCTTTCCTTTTTCTTTATCTATGAAAGTAGTAACCTCTTCTTTCTCTTTTTAAAATCCAATAACTATCTTATCTAACATTGATCTTTAATTTTATAATATCTTATTCAATATATTAGTGCTATTCTCAAATTTTGAATCATTAGCTACTCTATCATTGATTGATTTATTTGTTTTCTCAAGATCTGCTTTTAAAGAAGCAATTTTAATAACATACCTTTCACATTCTTTACTTACTATTTTAAACTATGCCTTTAGATCTTATTCATTCTTCTTAGCTTCTTAAAAGTGTGCTTGTAGATCTTTAATTATTTTCTTTGACCCCTTTTCATTTTTCTCAATCTGGAGTTTTAATCTTTGATTCTTCTTTTTAAGAGATTTTAACTCTTCTAAGGCACAAATGAGTTCTCCTTCCAAATTCACTTCAGCTTCATCCTATTCTTCTTCTTGATCATCTATACTTTTACTTGTGGAGGCATCTTCATGTATGGCCATGAATAGAATCTCTTTTTCTTCTAAATCACTGACTCCACTATCTTCAACTGAGCTAGGATCTTTAGAATACAAACTATTCTTCTCAAATACCTTCTTGAATTTACCTTTGAAATTATTCTTATATGTAGACTTTTCTTCTTCATTTTAATCATGACCCTTATTTGGGCATTTAGCTACAAAATATCCAATCTTATCATGATTAAAACATCTAAAAGGTAATTTTCCTTGATATTTACCTATGCCCTTTTCCAACTTGTGAATGAATAGAGCTCCATTGTCATCTTCATCATCGCTAGAAATATCACTTGATTCTTGAATCTTATCCTTCTCTTTTTTTGATGTCTTGAAAGTAGCTTTTCTCTTTGAGGGTTTATCTTATTTAGTCTACATCTCATATGCCATAAGAATACCATGAAGCTCATCCATCTTTAGCTTGGATAAATTCTTCATCTCTTCAATTGTCAAAACTTTTGCATCATATCTCAATGGTATAGATCTCGAAATTTTTTGAACCACAGTTGATTCTTCTAAATTTTCTCTAAGACCTTAAATTTGATTAACTATTTGATCAACCTATAAAAGATAACTTGCTATATTTTCTTCCTCTTCCATATTCAAACTCTCAAACTATATTCTAAAAGTCTAAAGCTTAGCTTGCTGAACCTTTCCATCACCTTTATAAATATTCTCAAGTTTTACCTAAGTTTCATGATCAAATTTACATTGCATAACTTTAACAAATTTTGATTCACATAAACCACATAAAATAACATTTAAAGCTTTAGCATTATTTTCACTTGCCTTCTTTTTTACCAGAGTAGTTACAAGTGTCTATGGATCTTCATATTCCTCCACCACTACTTGCCATATGTCGAATACAAAGGCCATCAAATAAGTCTTCATCCTTATGTTCCAAAAAACATAATTCATCCCATCAAACAAAGGTGCCTTATTTGTAAAAAAATCCTTCATGTGATCCAACCATCGTGCTTTCCTTATCTACCTTCAAGTTGTAAAACTTTTTCAAAAGGAACCTACTTTGAAACCAATTGTTAAGCATGAAATATACTGAGGGGGTTGAATCAGTATATCATATATCTTTTTACTTAATCTGATTTCTTTTCTTTAACAATCTCAAGTATATGAATGAACACCAACTCAAAATACAAAGTTTTCAATCACCAATTTATAGGAACACCAACCCCTTTGTCGAGCACCAACACAACAACTATTTGTGAGTACCAACCCATAGGAGCACCAACCCCTTGCAAAGATTTGTGAGTACCAACCCATAGGAGAACCAATCCCTCTTGTGTATAAAACACAGTTATCTCTCAATGTTGCTTACTCAACAAATGATAGAACTCTACAATATCTCCTACTTTTCTCTCTTTGAAAACAAATACAAACCATGCACTCTCTTGTATATAAAAAATAGCTTCTTAATCCTTTATTTATAGCTTTCCAAATGACCTTTAGTAGTCACCCTTTGTTACCCTTCAATCCTCATGTAAAATGGCACCAAAATTGCATGACCCTTCATATCCTTGCATTTGAAAAGTCATATGGTGACCCTTCATAAGCAAAAGAATCCTTTCCTCTTTTGTCTTTATCTTGGTGACTTTTCATATTCTTTAAAGTGTTCCTTCATAATAAAATGTGCCATACCTCTTTCATCTTCACATGGTGACTCTTGCAATTCCTCTAGATGACTCTTCATGAGAAAATGTGTCCCATTCCTCTTTCATTTTTTACCCCATGACTCTTTGACTTATCCATGGGCCCTCTTTTGACTTATATGAAACCAAAAATATATTCATTAATATTAATTAAATATTAACACACATTAGCCAAGATATGAATATTAAAAACAACATTAAATGTAATGGGTCCTTTATCACCAATAATGCTAGACCTTTGAATTCAATGAAAATATTTCCAACAGATGGTTGATTGGTGATGGTTTGACAAGGAATCATCACTGGTCGATACTTGACTATTGATAGTTAGCATAAAGGTAGGATAAGTTGAATTTGTAGTTAAAGGATGGTTTTAGAATGGGTGAAGGTTAGTTTTTGTGGAAATTGTGTAAGGTAAGATAGGGTTAAGTGTAAGTCATGGTTTAGGTTGGATTAGTTAAAGTTTAAGGGTAAAGTAAACTAAGGTATAAAGCTAAACTTGGAGGTAATGGAGTAGCTATAGGTGTGGGACTGAGTGCCTCATCTCTTGGATGAGGTTCGTAAGGTAATGTCAGACCAAGAGTGAGAGCACATGATAGAAGTGAGCCTAGGAAGTATTAGATACTATCAACATGTGCCTAGAGACATAACTATGTTGGTGGTCCTTATCAAGAGATAGGACCCTAACACCAACACATTCTTTCTAATAATTAGGGAGATCAATATCTTACCATAAGATATTCACCAAATATAAAGGCTATTGATATGAGGTGAGTTGATAGAGCATATCAATGGTGAGGAGTGAGAGTAGATCATGGATGTGTTATATGGAGAGGATTTTGTGCAAGTTAGGTGGTATATATGAGGCTTTCATTATACACCCCTATATCATAGGGATAGGGGAGTGAGATGGCTCATCATAATGATGATGGTTTTGACTTGTTATGCATTTCTAGACTCCAGTAGTGAAAAATTTCCCTCTTTATTACTAGGCATTATTGTAGGTATGATGATGGACCAAACAATGTATGCTTGGTCTCTAATTTTATTAGTGTAGATATATCAAGATCTCTGAGGATATAGGTTACACAAACAATATGGCATTAACAATAGATTTATGTTGCATTGATAGGCATATGAGTATATCATGGTTCTTTAACCAAGTGGATTGCCATGGTATGCCTGGACTCAGATGGACTTAAGAGTTGGATTTATGAGATAGAGGTATGATTATGTAATCACACCACTATGGGGAGGAACATAAGACCTAGAGTTATATAGGGATAGGCTAGAGGCCTTAGTTGATGGGGAGGTTATCTAGAGGCCATATACCAAATTTATAGGATGGGTAGGTTATGCTAGGTATACCTTATCACTATAGAGGTATAGGTGTATTTATGGTAGATGGGATCATGAGGTAGAGTTGATCCCTTTTGACAAGGTGAGGAGATAATTTATGATAGTATATGATATCCCAAGTGCTTTTCCAAGGTATAATACGGAAGATGTAGAGTTTCCCCTACCTACTCCAAAGCTAGATGATGAGTATATCAATCATGAGTTGCTACCAATGAGGATAGACATGGATGATGTGGGTGCTCTTAAGGACTACATAGTATAGTTACATGCACACTATGATGCGATAGTGTTTAGAGTAGATGATGGATAGGATGGACATTAGGCTATGGATATTGATAAGGAGGAGGGTGGTGGGGGCCAAATGGATGTGGATGCCTCTAATAGGTAGACACTCATCACAAAGAGAGATTAGGACAATGTATCACTAGTAATATCATAGGTATCTCTAGCAATAGTGACCTTGGAAAGAGATATAGGTCAAGGCTAGGTGGCCACTCTTATGCATGAGAGGGATCAGGAAAGGGCCCAACTAGCATTAGTTACACAAGAGAGAGATTCCCTTAGACAAGTAAGAGGGTAGGCATAAAAAATTATAGGACCTTTGAGGACCATTCCTTTGGAGAAGTATGTGGACACTATTGATGAGCTTAGATATTATGAGGCATTAGTCTTTAAATAGCTTTCTAATGAGCCTCGATATGGTGAGTACAGAGCCTTGGTCATTAGGGGAGTTAGAAGTTTGACACTAGGTTAGTGGGAAGCATATGCAAGTATACAAATAGGGCCAGGAGATAGATATGCTCCATAGGGAAACAATGTTCCTCCACCTTAGACTCTTATGAGACTCCCATTTTGATGTAGTATATGATTTTGATACTAGCCTATGAGATGATGCAGTGACATGTATATTCCTTTATGAGAGATATGGACATGATGTTGTATTTATGATTATGAATGATTTATGAGTGCATGATGTGATTATGAGTTCATGGATGTGGTTTATGGTTGTGGTTATTGCTTCTGATGTTATACATGTTCATGATGTGATTATTGTTTTATGGATATGGTTTTGTGAGTAGCATTTAGGAGATATATGCTTTAAGTAGATGGTATAAATGTTTTCAAATTGATGAATCTATGTTCTCATTTATTGAGATATACATGTGATGGATTAACATATGTGATGACTCATTGTTTCATAAATGGTTAAAAATGTGATAAATGATGGTGATTAATGAGATGTGATTAGTTGTGTAGAGAGATGAGATGATTTTGATATATGAGATGGTTAATTTATTAAAATGTTTTTATGGTAAAAACATTTAAACAAATAAGGTAAAATCAAATGTTGTTTAATAAATTGCATTGAATTAGATGAAGGTTGATTAGTCATAAAAACACATAGATTGATTTTGCATAACAAAACCGTATGTGAATGATGTTATTTTTCTATGCCTCTATTGTATTTTTGTTGTTTCTATTGTTCTAAGTTCCTTTAGTTGTTTTGGAAGCTAGGATTTATTATAGCTAATGGTTTTCCATAGGTGTAATACTTTTGTATGGGTAGGGTCCCTATAAATTCCACTTTTACCTTTAATAAAGAACAAAACCACGTGAGAAAATATAAAAAAAGATAAAATAATCAAGAGATGAAGTATTAATGAATGTAGCAAGAAGTAGGTATGAGAAGGAAGAAGAGGACATGATGTTATTTCATTGGCAAAGACCCAGACAAAAGAAAGCTAGATCAACTTATGAACATAAAGCCTATCACATGCTTTGCATTAGCATTCATTGGTTAGTTAAAAAGGCTCTTGTTCACATAGTTTCAAGTAAGCTCAAAATCCATTGTTTCATAGGAGCTATAAAAGGGGAGATGGATGAGAATGGAACCTTCATGTGAGGCTAGCTTTCCTCTTTTATAGGTTGCTAAAGAGCTAGTATAAACAAGTCAATGTCATATAGGGTGTAAACTGATTGATGTGGGAAGTCTACTCATGGAAACTAATTGTAGCTTCCAAATAATGAGTATTTTGATATTTTGTTATTGCTATGGGAAATTGATCAATGTGAGAAGCTTCCAAGAAATTGTTTGTTTTTAAAAAATGCATTTACTTATCCATCCTTCAAGGGAGGGGTCTAAATTTTTTCAAATGTGCTTTAGGATTTGGAATATTTATTCTTTATGAGAGCAGTCTACCTTACATTCATCAATTTTGATGTGTTTTGGTAGTTATCCTTCAAGGGAGTAGTCTGTTAATGCTAGAGATGACCCATAGGATGGATGGATGTTAAAGAATTTGATTTTGATGATATAGAATTGTATATATAGGCTAAAAGGTGTACCTTTATGAAGGTAAAACTAAATCATAAGAAGGTTAAAATAATGGGTGAGAGGATTCATTGAGGAACAATGACCATGGGATTCCATCCTATTAGGGATGAAAAGTATCCATAAGAATCATGCCATGGGTAGATCTATGGTACCCATATTTAGGATTAAGGCTAAAACTGTGATGGAAAACCACATGATTTTGTGCTTTAATCGATAGTCCTCAAAGTGAGGGGGTGAAAGGGAAATTATTGTAAAATAAGGAATGAGCTTAAGTGAGATAGAAGGTGAGTTTTGTTGGGTGAATATTTTGTCACCAGCTAACTGATTAGAAAAATAGGTGATTTCAACCACAACATAAGGATATTGTTCGGCCAAGTGTGCAGGTTTACCACATCAAAAGGGGATAAATATCTCCTCTCATCAAGGGGAGGTTCCCTATAAATATGAGGTGCTATATACTATATATATATGTAGAAAATAACACTCATGGGTAGGATAACACCATCCATCTCTCTTTTTTTAGAGATGATGTTCACAGACAAAGGACAAATCCTAGGTGATTAATGGAGGTACTTCTCTTTTTTTAGAAGTAATACTGAGTCAACAACTAGATTCCTTCTTGGGTAGTAAAAGTAATTGGAATGTGTGTAATAACTAGCAAAATGAGGTGTAGCACAAAGTCTCCCCCTCAATTGACAAAGAGTGAAATATGAAGGACAATGAGGGTACAAAGTTTTCCCAAGGTCCTTTACACAGAAATAGAAAATAAACACACTAAAGACAATTGTGACATCACAAAGTCTTTCCCTAGTCAGCTTCAAGACACCTTCCTAGTTACTTCCACTAGTCCTAATTATTTAATTAAATGGACAAGAATGCATTTAGGAAATAGACATAAGAACAATTTCCTCAACAACACAAGCTATTCTAGCACAAAGTTTGAAAGGTCACTTGCTTTCTCATTCAAATAAAGAAATATGATTAACAATCTGAGCTCAAAGTCTCAAGAAATACCTTTCAATTTGGACAGAGTTTCACTTCTATATCAGAGAGATATTTTTTGCATAAAATAGGAGATTACAATATATAGAAGCCAATAAAGGCTTGGCACTTTGTTTCATGGAACGACCCATACTGCATTCAATGCCTTCAATACATTTTTAGTTTTGTCAAGGGACCATGCAGGAACATGGTGTCTGCCTTAACTATGGCATGTCAATTCATATCAAAATATCTTCTCCTCTACATGGGTCATCTGATCTTTCTCCCAATAGGTACGTAGTTGTCCCCTCGCTTTTTTGTCAAGGAAGAAAAATAGGCCATGCCTTTTAATGCTTGTGAGCTCAGATATCTACTTGGTGGATTGTTCCACCTACTGGAAATAACTCCTACATAGATATTTCTAGTCTTTCCCTCTTTCCTATTGCAATTTGATCTCTCGAGCTATATTTTTCCTTTCTGCTAGCTCTTTTAGCTCCCTCTTTAGCTGGTCACTGAGTTTGTTTTTAGGTTTCGTGCCACATTTGAAAATCAACAAATATTTCATTACCCTGAATTTGACATCCACAGGGATGTCATTGGTTCATTGCTTCAATAGTTCAGGTGGCCTTCTCAGCTCCTTGGTTCCATCACTTCTTTGGTTCATTCATTTGAATCTTTCATTGAACTATTAAACCCATTGAACTTGTGAACCATTTTGGTTCAAGGTTCAACAGTTCATCCTCTTTCTTAGAAGCCTTTGTTTTCTCTAAGTCTCTCAAGCTTTGAAATTCCTTTGGATTTATATCTTTTGAACCTCTCAAAGGGAAAGTGTCCCTTCGAGCCTTGAGAAAGGTCCATTTCTTGGTCACCGAGAGCCTCCCCACAAGGGTACTTACCTTTCGAGGTCCTTCAGGCAGCCTTCTTCTTCAAATCCTGCATACATTTTTTTTGAAGGAAATCTTTCCTTTGCCTTAGCCACTTTCGAAAGGATATATTTTTATTCCCTTTTTTCCACTGCCATCCGCAAGGGCACTTGCCCTTTGGGCTTTGGGTGACCCCTTTGAACCATTAAATTGAACCAACTTTGGTTCAACAATTTAATGGTTCAATACTATGTTCTACTCATTCAATTGACCGCTTGAACCAAATGCTTTGAACCATTCATTTGAACTTGTTGAACCTTGAACCTTTAAACCATTTTGGTTCAAGGTTCAATAGTTCAATGGGTTCAATCTTCCTTCTTTTCTTCTAAGTCTTTTGAAGCCATTGAGCTTGCTGAAGTGATTGAACTTTGAACTTTTGCTGAAGCGCTTAACTCTTTAAGCTTGCCGATATCATTGAACCTTTGAACCCATTAAGCATTTGAACCTTTGGAAGTGGGGTTCAATGGTTCAATCCTTTGTTTGAATATCGCCGATGGACCTTTTGGTTGGACCTCAGTGTTAAACCAACCTTGAAATTACCTAATTGTTGGGAACTTGTTTCTTTGTGAGAGATCGCCTATTAAAGTCGTTGAACCTATTGAACCTACTAGTCCCTTAGCTAAAAAAGCTTGAATAATGAAGAATTTGAATACTCAAAAAAAATTTGAGAAGGGAAGAGATAATTTTGGCCTAGATGACCAAAATAGTTCATATGTTGTCCTAAAAATGAGTGATAGATTTTAGGAAAAATAGTTGGATCCAGTTGGGGAACTTCCTTTAGTTGAAATTTTGAAACAACTAAGGGGAGTAGAAACCAGAATCTCCAATGCCTTCAAGTATGCCATTGGGCTATGGAGTCATGCTACCCAAAAAAGAAAGGTGCCAAAAATGAAAACAAAAAGGAACAACACAAAATAGAACTAAAGACTATACAAATATACATATGTACAGATGATCTTATCTGATGCTTTAATGATTGAAGTGCTTCAGATGCCACCCACTATGAGACAATGAAAATGGATTTCTATCCTGATAAACTAGCAAGAAACCATTTTCTCCCTAGAATCAGTAATGGGTGAATGGAACTCTCTACAAGAATCACATTTTATGTGCACTCATTTTGGTTCTCTCTTCTTTCCCCATGGCAAGACGTGGTCTCTAATTTGAAAACCATAAATCCTTGTTCTCTTGTAGAAGATTTTCTTTGCCTGATTTTGATGCACAACAGTATGGTCCACTACCATAGCTTGTTGCTCTTCTGGTCTAGTGAAGCACATGATTTGATTGTCAGCATCAAATACCTACCATTTATTGGCATTGTCAGGCACACTTGGTTGAAAGACCAGCTCTACATTATACTTCTACTCTTCAAAGTCTTTATGAGGAACTGTGAGGGTTACAGAGACAACCAATGAATTTGCATGATTATGAGGCTCTCTAGGCACTGCAAAAATATTGAAAGCTTCAAAACTTTCAATTTGATCCCATACCAGATTGTGATAATGTCATAATATTTTGTTCTTGGTCTGACGCAGGTTCTTCACCTGACAAACCATCAGTTCAACATCTCTTTTAGCATGAAGGAGTTTAATGCCTTTGTTTTGAGCTACCATCAACCTAAGTAACATAGATTAATACTCGATAGTGTTTTTGGTGTTGCTAAAATGTAACTTGTATGAAGAAGGAAAAATATCTCCTTGAGGAGATGTCAACACAGTCTCGACTCCAACACCGATAGAGGAATTACTGCCATCAAATTCTAGGATCCAAACATCATTAAAAATTGATCTTCTATCAAATTTTTCTTCATTAGAGAGGGAAGATCCTTTTTCATCTGTACTTCACTCTACCAATTATTTTGATGTCTTATTTGAATTAATTTTTAGATCACCACCTATAGGACTTTCATCTACTGAAACATAAACATCCTCTGTAGATAGGAAAAAGTTACCCTTTTTGAAGACTCAAACATAATTTGAGCTTCAGGCGCTAATGTCTAAGTGACAACATACTTTTCCTCTTTTTCAGGGAGCAGCCTCTTCATGATGCCTTTGATAGGGATCCTCACCTTAGACATGTCTATGCTTGATTCTCCTCCAACATCTTTGCAAAAATTTTGCCTAAGAAGGATGTCGTATGAGGTTGAGATGTCAGCCACCAGGACTGTCATCTTGATCCTCTTGTCCGAGAATGCTACAAATGCAAATTGGGCATCCTTGATTTGTCCTAATAGTGGCACTTTTTTTTTCTCCATGGAGAAACATCTCCCAAATGTCTTGGTCAATGTGAGACCAAGAGATTCTACCACTTTGGCAAACATGACATTGTCAGATGCACTTGAGTCTATGATGTAATTATTAAGTTGGTGTCTATTTATTAGTAAGGAGACATAAAATGGTTTAGTCCTTCGAGAAGAAGCAAGAGGAGCAATGATAAGGTTATTTTGGGTGGATGTGGGAGTCACCTTTAGAACAACTAGTCTTATAGGGACAGTTTTATTCTTCACACACTCAACCAACCTGTCCAACTGCTCAGGGTTAGATTGCAAATATTCAAACTCAGTCATTTGAATTTTGGTCTTTTTGACATGGTCAACTATGTCAAATGACTAAAATGGATTAGGAATAGGAGAAGGCAGTTCATCCTTTTGGTTTTTAGGAGGGGGTACTGATCTATGAAATTAAAGTTGAAGGTGTAAAAATGTTTGGGGTACTTACTTTTTTAGCAATCACTAGGTCCTTTGGCTTGAAAGGTAGAGAAGTTCCTCATTTGGAAATTAAAATTGTAGGTTGAGCTTAATCCTCTATTTTTTTATTTATCAGCTTGTTGGGCTAACTGATTCTTGGATTAGGTGAACACATCATATGATCCCTCAACTACTTCACCTTTACTTCTGGGTTCATCTTGGTAATTTAAGAAACCAATGTTGGAGTCACTAGCTGATTCTTCTTGGTCTACTACAAAGAGATCAACATAATTTTCTTGATCAAACTCAAGTTGGAAAGAGAAATTATGTTCTATTTCTAGATATCCAACTGCTAAGTTGGTTGGTGCTATTTCAATGGCAAGTTTCCCCCATGGGGGAGGTAGATGATTTGGTTTCCCTTGACTTCTAGCAGTATTGTCTTGACATGACTGGTTCTGAAATGTCCTCCTTGGCATATCTCGATAAGGAAGAGTAGACATACCTTGGGCCATTTGTCTTTTCAAGGCTAGTAGTTCATTTGCTAGATTTTTCACCATTGGATCAATGGTGCCTGTAGATGAATTCTCAGAAGATGAAGAAGATTTTATTCTATTAATATCTCTTCTTATCTTCCCTGCTAAGATGAGATCATCTTCCACCTCAGTGGCCAAATCCTAAGCTGCAGTAAGGTTTATGTGGCCAGCCTGTTTTAATAGGAAATTTACTTCAGGTAGCTATGAATTAATGAAGAAGCATTTGAGATTCTCAGTCGTTAGCTGAGTAATTATGGGAATTCTATTCCTCAACACTTGTCAAACTTAGCTATGAAATCCCTCATAGTCTCATGAGGTTCCTTCTTCATTTGTGTGAGCTGGGCCAGCAGGGCATGCATATCTTTTGCAAGCTTGAATCTAGCTTCAAATTTAGCTTTGAGGGTGATCCCGTCAGTCACTGACCGAGCATGGAAATGGTAGAACCAATCTACAATAGTGCCTTAAAATGTTTCCACAAACACCTTGATTGCCACATCCTCATACTCCATGCCTATCAAACCACAAGCTATGTTGAAGGCCACAATATATTCATCAGGATGAACTCTCCCATCACTAAATAATTTGGGGAAATTCTTCTTTGAACTATGTGGTAGCTCATGTAGTGGTGGAATAAGATTGAGTGGACCAAAAGAGTTACCCCAGGGGCCTTGAACTACCATTGTATGATTATGGAAAGGGGGGATAATAAATCTTAGTGGGGTATGTATGGGCAAAGCTCTACTAGCAAAGGAAAAAGAAGCTCTGCCTTGTGTTGGTGACCTAGTGTTGGTAGGAGGAAGACTCCTAGTTCATTGAAGGTGAGGTTATGGAGGAAACAGATCAAAATTTCCCTACTGTACCAACTCAAAAATAGGGTCAAAAATATCTTGGGATCTCTAGCTTCTTGTATAGTGTGGAGTTGCTAGATTGTAGAATAAAAATGGAAAAGAACTGGCCCTACTTTAACTTGAAGCTTGAGGCTTCAAATTGTGCATTATTCCCCAATAGAGTCATCAAAAACTATTGGCATGAAGTTGGTAGAGAATTGACTTTTGAAATGAAATGCTCGATCTCCAGTGTCTCAGGTTTTGTAGCTCAAAGTATATAATGGAAATAGATAAGGCTATAACGATAATGGATAAGACATAGGTGATGCTTCAATCTGAAGCTTGAGGCTTCAAATTATGCAAAATTTTTATGTCTCTAGTAGAGAAAATGGATATAGAAAAGAACTAAAACTGCTCATTCTTCCCCAGCAAAGTCACCAAAAATTGTTGGCGTGAAGCTAGTAGAGAATTGACTTTTGAAATGAAACACTCAATCTCTAGCATCTTAGGTTTTACAGCTTAGAGTATATAATGGAAATGGATAAGGTTATAATGATAATGGATAATACATAGGTGATGCTTCAATCTAAAGCTTAAGGCTTCAAATTGCACAAAATTGTTGTGTCCCCAATGAAGAAAATGGATATAAAAAAGAAATTAAATTGCTCGTTCTTCCCTAGCGGAGTCACCAAAAACTATTGGGTGAATATTTTGTCACCAGCTAACTGATGAGAAAAATAGGTGATTTCAACCATAGCATAAGGAGATTGGTCAGCCAAGTGCAATTTTACCACATCAAAAGGGGACAAATCTCTCCTCTCATCAACGGGAGGTTCCCTATAAATATGAGGCACTATATACTATATATATATATATATATATATATATATATATATATATATATATATATATATGCAAAAAATAAAACTCAAGGGTAGGATAACACCATCCATCTCTCTTTTTTTAGAGATGCTGTTCATAGACAAAGGAGAAATCTTGGGTGATTACTGGAGGTGCTTCTCTTTTTTTAGAAGTAATACTCAGTCAATAGCTAGATTCCTTCTTGGGTATTAAAAGTAACTGAAACAGGGTGCAATAACCAATAGAATGAGGTGTAGTACAAAGTCTCCCCCTCAACTACCAAAGAGTGAAATATGAAGGACAATGAGGGCACAAAGTCATCCCAAGGTCCTTTACATAAAAATAGAAAATAAACACACTAAAGATAATTATGGCAGCACAAAGTCTTTCCATAGTCGGCTTCAAGACACCTTCTTGGTTACTTTAACTAGTCCTGCTTATTTAATTAAATGGACAAGAATGCATTTAGGAAATAGTCATAAGAACAATTTCCTCAACAACATAAGCTATTCCAACACAAATTCTGAAAGGTCACTTGCTTTCTCATTCAAATAAAGAAATATGATTAACAATCTAAGCTCAAAGTCTCAAAAAATGCCTTTCAATTTGGGCAGAGTTTCACTTCTATATCAGAGAGATCTCCTTTGCATAAAATAGGAGATCAAAATATATAGCAACCAAGAAAGGCTTGGCACTTTGTTTCATGGAACGGCCCATGCTGCATTCAATGCCTTGAATGCATTTTCAATTTTGTCAAGGGGCCGTGCTAGAATAGGGCATCTACCTTAACTATGGCATGTCAATTCATCTCAAAATATCTTCTCCTTTGCATGGGTCATCTGATCTTTCTCCCAATAGGTACTCAACTATCCCCTCACTTTCCTATCAAGGAAGAAAAATAGGCCACACCTTTTAATGCTTGTGAGCTCAGATATCTACTTGGTGGACTGTTCCACCTACTAGAAATAACTCCTACATAGATATTTATGGTCTTTCCCTCTTTCCTATTGCAATTTGATCTCTCAAGCTATATTTTCCCTTTCTATTGGCTCTTTTGGCTCCCTCTTCAACTGGTCACTAAGTTTATTTTCAAGTTTTGTGCCATATTTGAAAATCAATAGATATTTCATTACCCTAAATTTGATATCCACAGGGACATCATTGGGTAACTGGTTCAACATTTCAGGTGGCCTTCTTGGCTCCTTGGTTCCATTACTTCTTTGGTTCATTTGCTTGAAGCTTTCATTGAACCATTGAACCCATTGAACTTGTGAACCATTTTGGTTCAAGGTTCAACGGTTCATCCTCTTTCTTAGAAGCCTTTGTTTTCTCTAAGTCACCCAAGCTTTGAAATTCTTTTAGCTTTATATCTTTGGAACCCCCCGAAGGGAAAGTGTCCCTTCAGGCCTTGAGAAAGGTCCATTTCCTAATCGTCAAGAGCCTCCCCGCAAGGGTACCTACCTTTAGAGGTCCTTTGAGTGACCTTCTTCAAATCCTGTGGACATTTTGTTCGAAAGAAATCTTTCCTTTGCCTTAGCCACTTTTTTAAGGATATCTTTTTGTTCCCTTTTGTTCACTGCCCTCTGTAAGGGAACTTGCCCTTTGGGCTTTGGGGGACCCCTTTGAACTATTTGATTGAACTGACCAATTGAACCAACTTTGGTTCAATGGTTCAACAGTTCAATACTATGTTCTACTCATTCAATTGACTGCTTGAACCTTTGAACCATTCATTTGAACTCGTTGAACCTTGAACCTTTAAACCATTATGGTTCAAGGTTCAATGGTTCAATGGGTTCAATCTTCCTTCTTTTCTTCTAAGTCTTTTGAAGCCATTGAACTTGTCAAAGTGGTTGAACTTTGAACTTTTGCTGAAGTGCTTAACTCTTTAAGTTTGCTGATGTCATTGAACCTTTGAACCCGTTGAACCTTTGAACCTTTGGAAGCAAGGTTCAATGGTTCAATCCTTTGTTTGAAGCTCACCGATGGACCTTTTGGTTGAACATCGGTGTTGAACTAACCTTGAAATTGCCTAAGTGTTGGGAACTTGTTTATTTGTGAGAGCTCGCCTGTTGAAGTCATTGAACCTATTGAACCTGCTAGTCCCTTAGTTGAAAAAGCTTAAATAATGAAGAATTTGAATACTCAGAACAATTTTTGAGAAGGGAAGAGATAATTTTGGCCTGCAGGACCAAAATAGTTCATATGCTGTCCCAAAAATGAGTGACAAATTTTGGGAACAACAAGTTTGATCCTATTTAACAAAAGAAAGGACATAGATGTGAAACATTGAGAGGCTCAAGTTTTAGTTTCCCTTCAAGAAATGTTAACTAGTAAGCTTCTAATCCATACTTATGTGTTATGATATAAGTTCTAAGATAATTAAAATCAAACTTACGCTGCTTGTTCTTCTCCATATTGATTACATGCTAATTTTCCTTTGAGACAAGGTCTTAGATGTTGGATTCTTGTTCTCTTAGGTGTTTGTTATAGGCATGTTTGATTTGTTAGTAATAGACAGAAAGATGGTTAAGTACAACCAAATGATGCTCGTCAAAGAGTTCAAGTTAGGTTAAACATTTTTTATGATAATTGACTTGAAAAATGATATCCTATAGGGATATGCAAAGAGAAGGAGTTTAGAATTCAAGAGGCAAGATAGCCTCTACACCAAAAATGATAAAAAGGGGTAGTACCCATAGGGGTTTGAATGCTAGTATAATATGCCCATAAGGTGAAGGGGATGTGTAATTGCCAATCCCAACTAGAAGCATTAAACATTTTAATTAAAATTTTATTAAGAGTTTTGTTAGAAGCTTCTGCCTATCCATTAGCTTATGGATGATAAGGAAAAGAGAAACTTAATGCCAAATGCATCCCAAAGATTTTAGACTTTGTTGTTCTTAAAATATTTACTATTATCAGCGATAATTTTATGAGGAATACCAAAATATTAGATAATGTGATGGTTAATGAAATCGATAATCTTTTTGGCTTTGGTTGAGATGAGAGGAATAACCTCTACCCATTTGGTAAAATATTCTATCATGGTGATGATAAAATGATGTCACTATGAAGAATGGAGGTTAATTTCACTAATAAGATTCAATCCCCATTATGAGAAAGGCCAAAAATCCTTAGATACTTGAAGACTATGGATAAGTGTATGATATAAATTGGTGTGTTTTTGAAAGTTAACACACTTATCTAAGTGATCACAATAGTATTGGTTAAGGGTGGGCCAATAGTAACCAAGGATAAGGATATGTTTAGCAATATATAGGCCACTAAAGCTCCCTCTAAAAACCCCATCATGTGTTTCATTGATAGCATAAGAGATCTTGTGGTTAAATATGCAATAAAAAAAGAAGGCCATTGAAGCCATGCTTGTTAAGGATTTCACATTGTATGTGTAATGAGAGGTACTCTAAATGAATGATCTTCTATCATTACTAGAAAGATCAGAAGGTATGATGGCAAGGTTGAGATAGTCAAAGATTTTCTTATACTAAAGATCAAATGGGGCTTCTTCCACACTATAGATGGAAGGAGGGTTTGATTTGGTTTAAGAAGGTTTGGTAAGATGATGGATAGTGACAAATATCTTAGAGTCAGAAGGTGTAGATGGAATTTGGGAAGCAAGGGAAGCCATCATATCAATGAACTTATTTATAGATCGTGAAATGGTTTAGATATGGTAATGTTTAAATGATGCCAATAGTACATTGACTAGCTATTTATATTATTGTAGGACATCATTTTTACATTGGTAAGAGCCATTTATTTGATTAAACACGAGCTGGTTGTCACCAAAAACACTGATCATCTTGACTCCCAAGGCTAAAGTAGTTTGGAGACCTATCACTAAGGCTTTGTACTCAACCATGTTATTGATAGAATCAAAATTGAGCTTGAAAGATAAAGGAGTTCACCATCTAGGGGGATAAGAATGATACAAGAACCCCACCACATTGTCACTTCAAACCATCAAAGAACATGGTCACTTGATATGTGACATTCTCTCAATAAAGAGTTGTGATGGACAAGTTGGGAAACTCTAGAGGAGAAGTTTAGTTGTATGCCAAAGTTAATTTAGCCAATTAGTCAGAGATGACTTGCCCTTTTATTGACTTATACTAGAGGAACTCAAGGTTAACTCAGCTAAAATCATGAGCCAATTATATATACACTAGTTTTGGTATGGCTTGGAGTGCATATACTTGAGTGGGTCGGTGTTGGTTATGACATAGGTCTTGTGGTTGAGAAGGTAGTGGCAGAGTTTGGAAGCCATGAAGACCAAGGTGAGACAATTTTTTTTAGTATGGGTTTACCAAGTCTCTTACTCTATAAACATTCAAATTATATAGTAGATGGCTTACCCTTTATGCTGCTTATCTTGATGTGCCAACATTGCCCCTAAGGAATGGTTGGTGGTAGTAATATAAAGGTAAAAAGGTTGATATTATTTGGGAGGAATGAGGATGGGTGGAGAAAGAAGGTACTCTTTAAGTGAATCAAAGGCCTTTTGATAGTCCTTGTTCCACTTAAAAGATACATGTTTTTTTATAAGGTGATGGAAAGGTTGACATCTATCAGAGAGCTTAGAGATGAAGCATCGAATGGATTAGAGCTTCCCCTACAAACTATGGAGTTGCTTGAGGTAGGTGGGAGGAGCCATGTCAAAGATTTCTTCAATTCTAGTGGGATGAAATTCAATTCTTTGAAGAGAGATAATAAAGCCAAGAATATTCCCTAATAAGACCCTAAAAATACACTTCTTGGGGTTAAGGTGAACATGGTAATAGATGAGGTGTTTGAAGATAATTTTAATAATGGCCAAATGATCTTTACAACATTTGGATTTCACAAGAAGGTCATTGACATAGTCCTCTATGATTTTGTGAATAAGGTCATGGAAGATGTAGGTCATAGTGCACGAGTAGGTTGTACCAGTGTTCTTCAAACCAAAATGCATGACCCTATAGTAGAAATTTCCCTAAGGGGTGATGAAGGTGGTTTTTCATTGATCTTCAAGGGCAATCAAGATCTGATTGTAACCCAAGAACCCATCCATAAGAGATAGAATCTCATGGTCAGCTATAAGATCAACCAACTAGTCAATGTTTGGAAAAGGAAAGTCATCCTTAGGGCAAGCAAGGTTAAGGTCACATAAGTCTACATAAATGCAAAGTACCCTTGTTGCTTTGGGGATAAGGATGACATTCAAGATCCATTGGGGATAATCAATGGGTTGGATTAAATTTACAGACATGTGGTTTGATGAAAAGGGCTATTAAAGGGTACATCTGATGAATATTCTACTTGATAGGCTTGGTTCCAATGGGTAGTAACGATATTATGGGTAGTGATGGAAGGGTCAATTCCTGACATGTCATTGTAAGACCAAGTAAATGCTATTATATGGTCTCACAAGATAGAGGAAAAATCTTGAAGCTCTAAGGAATCTAATGATTAGCTAATTTTGATAATGCATGGATTATCCTAAGTACCCAAGTTGACATCCATGGTGTATTCTTTCAACATGGTTGAAGTCTCAAGAGGGAGGGATATGTGGATAGAGGTGTATGTACTAAAATGTGTTCATCCTACTAATTATGCTAATTTTTACTAATTTGTTTTAATTCCTATATGGCATAACCAAAATAACTAATTAACTAAATAACCCCCATCACATTCCCATATCCTATAAACCTTTATCCAATTCTAAAATCAATTAATCCCCTCATTAAACCCATAATAGACCTTATTACCTACTAACCTATTTCTTATATCCACTAGCCAATTTAAAATTTAAAAATATTCTACCTACCCACCCACCACCCTATACTAGCCTCTTCTAAAGCTCTAAACCCTATGGGAATATTTATAGATTTGGAGGATTTTAGAAATATTCTCCAATATAGGGCCATTATCTATAAATTTCTAATTCTAGAGATTTCAATGGAATTAAAAATTCCATGGAATTTTCTTAGCCCTTGATATCAATGGCCCATATTTGAATTTGGACAATTGATCTTTCCCTCCTTACCTATAAAATGAAGTTCTCCCTCCACCATATAACCATCTAGCAATTTCATAAAGACTTCATGCCCATTTAACAACTTGACCTAATCCATGTCTAAGCATCCATTGAATCCAATTGTCCAAATCATTTGATCAATCATCCGTGTCAATCTGAGCCTACATGCAATCAATCACAAATCCATTTGTAAATCATAGAAGGAGGTTATTAGAATCAAGGATTGGTAATTTCATATCATTCTTATTTGTTTCTAGAATCTTTCTTAATATGTAATTTGTGCTTTTAGATGAATTAGCTTTTTTAATTCATAGTGTGCTCAAAATATCTATACATTTTAGTGACCACAATGGGACCTAACCTCCCTTATTTAGTCTAATACCATTATTAGAAATATTCTAAGTGATTACAAAACCAATTGTAGTTGAATCCAAGCCTAGATTTTTAATTTTTGGTGCATCCAAGTGAGTCACAGTATTACCCTAATAGTCATGATATTGCAATTGTGGGATTATTGACACTAGTAGTGGTATTGTCAGCTAAGCCACTAGAAGTTAGGGGTTTTTAGTGATGAGCTTAGAATATACCTCATTATTGACATAATATTTCCCTCAATCCATCTCTTGAAGGATATTATCTTATGCAAATCCTAGATTCTTAGATAGCTATTGCATGGAAAATAGACATTTATCTTGTTTATATTGAACCAAAGACTAAACCTTTACTTTGTCATTAATGTCTAATACATAGCATGTTTTAGTGATATTTGGTGTGAAGAATGCTCAAGATAAAGACACAGGCTTGTTTCTACGGAATCTATGGGCTTATTTCTATGGACTCTATAGGGTCATTTCTATGGACTCCATAGGCTCATTCCTCTTGACTCTGTTGGGTCAATTCTAAGAATTCTGTAAGGACAAAGCCACAAATGAGAAGTTGGAAGCTGGATAGGATAAGAAATAACCATTCTAGCTAGAATCAAATAAGGAAAATAACCACCTACTATTTTGAAAGATTTGCTTTTGATAAACTTGTATGTAATCAGATTTTAGGACTATTATAGGATATAATATTTATTTCATCAAAATAATTGGATCTCTTGGAAATCCAATCTCCTATCTTTCGATGAAGGGATCAACCAAGGAGTCCTATTCTTTTGCATCCTATTTTGAGTAGATTGTATTATTATAAAGTGTAAGACTTTTGAATATGAATATAATAAAAGATATAAAGAAAATAGAGAATCAATAATTAGATATTATAAAAGCATACAGGTTTTAGCCAGAGTGTAATCATTTCATTTCTATGAATTAATACTTCAGTTTCCAGCACTGATTAATCTTTGTTCTTGAGTTTGAGAGGAGTAAGGGCCCACTCTCATTAGAACTAGGAACTGTGTATGGTATTTATGTTCTATTTTATTAATTCATTATTATAATTAATTATAATCTTATTACTATTTGTATTTGTTTATAAAAACATCAAAACAAATTCAAAGTTTAAAAAGAGCATTTTATTATTTCATTTCTTTTCTACGCAAAGTATGTTTTCTATTATAGCAGAAGTGTGAAGAAAATTTCCTTTCATAAGTAGGAGTGTGAATTTACTTTCCCTACAAACGTAAAATAGGAGTGTGATCTTTTACTTCTAGCAAAAGAGTAGATTGATTTTATTTCTTTATTTTTTTAGCAAAAGCATGAATCACATAGTTTAGAACACATTCCTTTCTTTAGTCAAAGTTAGAATAGGATCAACAAGCACCCCCATAAATAACCTTCTAAATCTACCATCTTATACCTTACTTCAGATAGTTTTGGATACCAACCCTGGTTGATAAGAGATTAATTAAATATTGATTAAATGAGGAGATAGATGAAACTCATCATTTTTGGCATCATTGTCAGGGAATATAAGGTGTTATTAAGGTAATAATGATTGGTCTAGAGTGAAAATTATAAAAATTATAAAAAAAAAATCCCAAAATAGTCAATAAATTGATGTACCATCCTAGAGATTCTAAAGGATGATTTATTCCAAAGTTTCCACCAAGAACACAAGTGGACACTTCTTCAACATCTCTGAGTAGTGAACCAGAAGATACAAGTGAAACCTATTTACAAGAATATTCTGAAACTAGGATAGAAACCATGCCATTACCACATGCAAGCCCCATAGGACAAATTTCTCAAGATCAATCTCTTATAGGAAGACATTATTTAGAGATTGCCAAAGACTTAAAAGAAGAATTTAAAAGATACATAGCTAAAGAAAATTCTAAGAACTTGGAACAACCTATAACTGAGGCCACAAACATTCAGTGGGAAGATCATCCTAGCTTTGAAAAATCATCAGAAGAAGAAATGGCTCTCCAATAAAATCAACAATTCGCACAACCAGGAAGGACTTTTTCCTTTCCTATTGTTGCAGATTCTAATGATCAAACCCCCATGAAAAATATTTCACTAGCTAATCTGCCAAATTTCTAGGGATGATCTACAAAAGATCTTAATCAATTCCTATTTGAGTTTAAGGTGCTATGTCAAACCTATGATTACACAATTGATAGCTAGGAATTAAAACTATTTCCCTCTACACTTAAATATGAAGATATGAGATGGTTCATGGGTTTACCTAGCAATTCCATTAGAACATGGGATGACATGGAAATAGAATGCTTAAACAAATACCAAGATTACTGCTAAGTATGAGAAAGAAAAGAGGATTTCTTCAAAATCAAATAGAATGAGGATGAATCTTTAGAGGATTATTTGGATAGATTCATGTTCACTCATAAAAGAAGCAATTATCCACTCATTGACGACGTTCAAAATTGGTTTTATTGAAAGGATTGGATGAAGACACTAGAGATGCCTTAAATATAATGGGTAGAGGAGATATAAATAAGTTGGATTTAGATCAAACTTATGAGCTTTGTACCAATTACTCTAAAATGAAACCTAGAATTAGGAAAGGAAAGTTGGGGAAATCTAATGAAGTGGGTAAATTAATGGAAATATTTTTGCTAATCTAAAGACAAATATCTTGGTTACACTAAATAGTACTTTAAATGGCCTTCAAGCTAAAACAAATGCAATAGAACCCTTAACAATCTACTGTCCTAAGTGTAGATAGAAATATGCCCTTAGAGACTACCCCTAGATAGAATCAATGTTTCATCATATGATATCTGTGATGCAATAGATCACGATACCAAATATTGCACCCTTATGCCTATTTTAAAGAATCAAATGAAAACACAAGTCTAGTCCATTGAAGAAGTAAATTATATTTAGAGACAAAACTTTGCCCCACAACACCAGGATCAAGGATAGTTTAATGTAAGAAATATATTTAATCTATGGATGCTACCATGGAATGTTTCAGTTCCTTCACCATTTTGGAATCAACCCTAAATTCTATCAATTTAAAATCTATGAGCAGGATGAGATTGGATGCCAACACCTCCATGGATGGTGCCACAACCACAAAAATAATGGGTACCATAGTATCTATAGATGCCAAAGCCATATCAAAAATGGAATCAATAGTGGAACCCACAGTCACAATGCACCCAACCAAGAAGACCACTTTAACAACAAACCATTATGCCAGCCCCAATTATTCAGCAATAAGGACAAATCAATCAGCCCTTAATGCCTGCACAACCAATAGAAAATCTAAAAAATAAATAACTAAAACCTATTTATGTTAATGAACAAGAAGAAAAAATCAATGTTAGAGCTATTGAGTGTTCAGACATATATTTGAGATTAGGAAAAACTATACACAAACCTCCAATTCTCATTTTTGAGATACTTGATGAAAATGAAAAGACAGAATCATCTTAATTAAGCACTGAAGAAGCTTAAATCAAAATGATTCCTAAAGTAAACAAAGGAAACAATTCTATACCAGTAGTTCCTTTTCCTAAAAGATTAAGAGAAACTGATATTAAACCAGACTCAAACTTGGTCCATGAGTTGCAAAAGATCAATATTGAGGTACCCCTTCTACAAGATATTAGGGATATACCTAAATTAAATAAGATCATCAAAAACCTTTATATTAAGACACCTAAGAGAAAAGTAAAATATCTTGGAACCATTCATGTTGATGGAAAAGTTTCTGATTTATTAGTAGGAAAACTATTAGTTCCAAAATATGCAGATCTAGGAAGCCCAGTGATCATAGTTACAATCAGAGGAAAAGAAATTCCTAACATCTTGGTAGATTTGGGAGAAAAAATAAATGTCATGATAACTAATACTCTCCATGCATTATCTCTTATGAAAATGCAACCCACAACTACCATTCTTCAATGGTGGACTAGTCGATAATGAAACCAGAGGGGACTATAGAAAATGTTGAAGTGCTAATAGAATCTTGGGAATATCTAGCAGATTTCATGATCTTGTAATCTAAAACAAATAATCTAGGATATCTTATAATCCTAGGTAGACCATGGTTGGCTATTGTAGCAACATTTATTGATTTCAGGCAAGAGACATGACCATTTCTAATGGGTTAAAATCCAAATGTATCTCCTTGTATCCTCCTACAAAACCATCAACAAATTGCATACAAGAACTTTGGGTGGATGAATTAGACAAAAAATTAAACAACATTTCCTCCTTAGCCATGATCATAGTTAAAAAACTCTTAGAAGAATTGAATGGAGACATATACCCAGAATCTATAGACTCTGCCAGTCTAGAAACTACGGACTCTGCCAGGCTGGAAGCTACAGACTCTACCGGTTTGAAAGCTATGGACCTGGCCAGTCCAGAAATAATGGACTACCTTAGTTTAGAATACTTGGGTCAAATAGAATAGGTTGAAACCTCTACTTCTACTTTTTATATTACTTCATCATATAATCATAAATTGATTAAAAAAAGTGTGTGGAAATTGGCAGAACAACAACAAACTCATTTCTTAGATGCATTTTATTGTTATTTAGTAAGAGTAATTCCTCTTGAAAAAGAGTTTGTTGATAGTATAACTATGTTTCATAAGCTACTTCCTCATCCATGTCCTCTGAACTCATTAATTACTGAGTTAAAGCAAATAGAATCCAACTACCTAGGTACAAAACCAATCATGGTATTACATGGAAAGATTTTAAACATCAATAGTTGGTTAACGAATGAAGAAGAAGATCAACTCTTTGAAGTATTATAAAGACATACCAAGGCTTTTTCTTAGGATTATACCAACATGAAAGGAATTCACCCCAACATATGCACTCATCACATTTACACAAAATCTGTCAAACTAGTTAGACAACTACAAAGAAGAATAAACCCAACATTAAAAGAAATAGTAAAAAAAAATCCAAAAGTTGCTAGAAGTTGGGTTTATTTACCCCATCTCAGATAGCCAGTGGGTGTCACCTCTGGTAATTATGCCTAAGAAAAATAGAAAGTTAAGAGTATGTGTAGATTATAGAGAACTAAGCAAGGCAACATTAAGAGATTACTTTCTTTTACCTTTCATTGATCAAGTTCTTGATAACTTGGCAGGAAAGAAATAATTTTATTTCTTGGATGGGTTTAGTGGGTATAACCAGATAACCATAGCAGCTGAAGATCAAGATAAAACCATGTTTACCTACCTTTGGGGAAATTTTGCTTATTGAGTACTTCTATTTGGACTCTGTAATGCTCTAACAACCTTCTAAAGATTAGTTCTGGCAATATTATCTGACTTACAAATGATTATGTTAAGGTATATATGGATGATTTCACTATTTATGGTGAAAATTATGAATAAGCTCTTGGAAAGAGAACTGATCAGATGTGAGGAACATCAATTATCTTTGAGCCATGAGAAATGTTTTTTTTATGATGGATGAAGGAATAGTCCTTGGACACCATATTTTTTCAAAAAGTATTCAAGTAGATCTAAAGAAAGTTTAAATAATCTCCAATTTACCAATTCTACAAATACAAACTGAAGTTAAGAGTTTTTTAGAACATGCTAGTTACTACAAATGCTTCATAGATAATTTTAGCCAAATATCTACCCTTATGTTTGCCTTGCTTACAAAAGATAGTACATTCGAATGGAGTGATAGTTTCCAATAGGCCTTTGAGACCATCAAAGTTAAACTTATTACTGCTCCAGTATTAAGAGGACCCGATTAGACTAAGCTATTCCATATATACAAATATGCTTCTAATTCAACAGTAAGAGTAGTTCTTGGACAAAAGGATGAAGAGGGTAACATGTATGCTATATATTATATTAGTTAAAACATGAAACTTGCTGAAAGAAATTACACCACAATTGAGAGGGAATTCTTAGCTATAATTTATGAAATTAATAAATTCAAACACTACATAATAGACTACAGGGTATTTTTCTATATAGACCATTTAGGTATTAGATATCTTACCAACAAACCAATTGTGGGAGGTAGGATTATTAGATGGCTATTTCTCTTACAAGAATTTGATGTTACTATTATAGACAAACTAGGGAAGTCTAATGTGGTTGCTAATTTCTTGTCAAGAATGAACACTACAGGTGAAGAAGAACTAGTGGAAGATGAATTTCTAGATGAATAATTATTTTCTATTTTGGCATAATCTCTGTGGTTTGCTGATATAGCCAATTATCTCGACACAGGGAAGTTTCCTCTACACTTTTTATAAAAAGAAAAGAAACATTTAATCAAAGAAAGTTCTTATTTTAAATGGATTAATGGAACGTTATTTAAACTTGGACCCAATCATGTGTTTCATAAGTGTGTGACAAATGGTGGAGCTTATCATATCATCAGAGCTTGTCATGATAAACTAGGAGGAGGTCATTACTCAACTCAAAAAACCATACATAAAATCCTAGGAGCAAGATATTATTGGCCTCATCTTCATCAGCAAGTAAAAATATATGTCAGACACTATGATGCTTATCAGTGAATTGGATAGCCTACTCTTTCAACATAGATGCCTTTGCACCCTCATCCTCAATTAGTTTAAGAACCATTTAAGAAATGGAAAAATTGATTTTATCAGTCCAGTGGATCCTCCTTCCATAGGAAAAGAATATCTTCTAGTATATATAGACTGCATGACCAAGTGGGCAAAAGTGGAAGCATTAACTCATACAAGAAAGAAGATGGTAGCTGATTTGTTATATTGAAAAATCATGTAAATATTTGGTGCTCTAAGAGAGATAGTCTCAGATCAAGGACCACAGTTTATGTCAAACATGATAAAGCATTTCATGCAAGTGTATCAAACTCAGTACCAAAAACTATCTCCATACCATTCACAAGATAATAGACAAGTTAAAGTCACCAATAGAGAATTGGAAACCATTTTAACCAAGGTTGTTAATTCTAGTAAAAAAAATTGGGTAGATAAGGTAGTAAAAGCTGTTTGGGCCTATAATACTACTTGGAAAATAACAACTAGATTTTCACCTTATGAATTGGTTTATGGTAAGAAGCCTTTATTCTCTGTTGAATTTGAATTACAAACTTTGAAAACAACTATAGAAGTTGGAATTGAATTAGAAAAAATATAGAAAGAAACACTCTTACAGCTTAATCAACTTGATGAAATGAGGATAGAAGTACTACAAAGAAATGAACTGGTACAACATCAAATGAAAGTTTGGCATGATGCAAAAATCAAGCAATGAAAGTTTTAGAAAGGAGATTAGGCACTGTTATTTGATTCTAAATTTCAATAGTTCAAAGGAAAACTACAAACAAGATGGTTGGGACCTTATGAGATTGAAAAGGTCTATGAAAATGGTTCTGTTAAGCTAATACCTATTGATGATAGTAGAAGAGCTCTATTAGTCAATGGACATAGATTGAAGCTCTATCAATAACCTCTCAATAAAGATGAATTTATTCAAAAAGTAAGAGATCAAGTAGCTATTCTGGAAAGCTCTGCTTCTTCTAGTGAACATGCTCCTTGATAATTAAAAAAAAATCATCAATAGTGAAAATCTTCTTAGGGACGCTATTGACAATGCATGCCCAGAAAACCAACTTGCTGGCTGGCTATGCATTGCAAAAAAGAAGGCTTTGGTTAGAAAACTAGTAATGGCTAGCCAAAGAGCAAAAACAAAAAAATATAAGAAAATCTCATCATGACACTATGATTGGTCATCTCCATGCAATAAACTAATCCATGCAAACCTATTTATGCAGGACACATGGTGAGCAAAAAATAACATCTAAGGTTAAAGTAAGTAAGACATATTTTATTTATCTATGTTTAGTTAACTAATTATCTTCAATTTGATTAAGACACTATTCTCTAGAGATGACCCAAATTTGAATCTTATAAAATGCAATGACACATGTCATAATGAAAAAAACATGCAACCGAGCTACCAAAGGTGTATGGATAAGTGTGCAGATTTGATATAATCAATTGAGTCATCAAGTATCATAATGATGGGATGCCATAAAAAGGGGTTTTAAATGAAATAATGAATCACTGTCACCATCAATATGACACATCATCATTTCATATAACTTGTATTGATGAGATAAAATGGCTAGCATACTCTGTAGAAACATGTGGCACCTAACTGTATCAAATCATCATACCAAACTATGGACTCATGCAATTGTAGCATTTCAAATAAACCATTTCCTTTCTATAGACTTCAATAGAAACTGGTCTACCAATCCTCAATGACTATTGCCTACCAACTTTAATAAAATATTGGTCTAAACCTTAATTAGAGTTAAAGGAATCGAGTTAACTATAACTTCGCATAGAAATGGGATAGAAGACAAGATCAGATCTGAAAGATCCAACAAATTTTCATAAAGACAAAGCTTCTATAGCAGTGTTTAGAGCCAATGGCTAGCTACCTTTGATTGAAAAGTTCCAGGGTTTTGATGAAACAATGGTAAGTGAATTCATTACCAATCTCGCCCTTGAATTTTTAATTGTGAAAGGAATTATTATTCCTATTACAACTCAAATTATAAGCTAAATTATACAAGTTCTAGAAGAGGAAATGAGAGCTACAAGCGTAGTTTTATTTATTGATTTAATTGGTCAGTTTAATGGTAATGAGTAGATCATAAATTCATGTCTAGTATATTCTAAGGGAAAATCAAAAGGGATTAAAAGAAATTCACTTCCTGAACCTTGGATATATTAATATATCTTAAGCATGGGAGACAAAACCCTCAGTACAAAATTACCCTCCCATCTTTCTTATATGGTGCTCTACAAGTTATGTCTACAACCCCTAATGCTGCTCTTAGGCATCATGGCCTTATTTAGCTTATTATCTAGCATCATTTTCTTCAGCAAGGTCAAGAGGTCTGGGAGGAATTTTAGAATAGTATAGTACAACAAATTCTAGATTTTCCTACATAAGAAACCCCAAATTCACCATAAGAATGCTAATCTCTACCTGCTATATCAGTTGAGAAAACAACACCAAAGAAGAAATCATAGACTGTAGTCCCAATAGAAAATATTTCTTCTTCTTCTTCTTTAAGAAGAATCATAAGGTCTCAAAACCCTGAAGTTTCAAGGTCCCCACAAGAACCTCATGAGTCTGTTGTACAACTAGTTCCCTTGTTAGAAAGAATAAAATTGAGATAGAAGGTTACTACAGAACTTGAGATGACCAAGGGTTTGGTAGTTGAGAAGGAAAGCCAACCAAGTGTAGCTCAAAGAGTAACTAAAAGAAGGAGAAGGCTCATTTTAATAGAAGAAGATGAATGAAAAGTTGTAGATATTTTAGATAGTCTTAAAATAGTGTCTCATTTCCCCATACATCAGAATATTTTTGCACCTACAAATATTCAAGAAATTCCTTCCAAAAGGAACTCTCCAATCATAATGGAGGAACCAAATCCAGAGGAAGAGCCACACATGGTAGAGGAATTAAGTATGGCAGAATAATTGCCTGTTCCAATTGAAACTACAATGGATAAAAGGAAAATTGTATGTACCAATGAGAAAGGTGAATCACATAATCTAAATGATCCTATTATGTAGCTAACTTTATAGCTTTCTCAAGCTCAAGCTCTTGAACAAAAATAGACAGCTGACATTGGTGACTTGATCAGTCAATTGCAAAATAAGGATAATCTCAACTCATCTTTGGTACATAAATTAGATACAGTGTCTACTGATCATGTAGCAAAAATTCATAGATTAGAGGAAATAATAAAAGAACATGAAGCTGAATAGATATATCTTTGGATATATGTAGAAAGTCTGAAGAAGGAAAATAGGAGATTATAGAATTTGGTAAACTCTTCCAAAGCACCTGCTATTGCACCTTCTCCTCCTCAGGTATTTGTTGACCATGGTTATTAAAAAAGTGATCCAAGTATTCCTCCCTTGCAAATACTATATTAAATATAAGAAGAATATTATATACTTAGATATAAAAACAAATACTTAACTTCTTCAAACAAACTCTTGGAAAATGAAAAAAAAAGAATTAAAAGCTAAAGTCCAAGAGTTAAAAAAAATTTGTAGGATGCATGAAAATTAAGGGAAACTCTTTTGGCATGTAGGAATCCTTTTCCTACATATAGTTTGTTTTTATTTGAATAATTTTATAGATGGTAGCTTCTGTGGATCTCCTGTCATCTTCCTTACAAAATTTTATAGCCAAAAATATTTTTAGAAATTTTCTATAGTGTTGAATCTGATCAGCAGGATTTGCTTTGTGAATTTTATTTGCATAACTTGATTCTAGAGATCATGAACACAATAAGTTTTTGATAAATCTTCATGTAGGAGAAGTTTAACTAAGAACATTACATTCTACATTATAAAATCAAATAGCATGGAAAGGCAAATTTGAGGACTATACAAATCATGCTAAGACTACAGGATTATGTGTCAGACTAACCTTTCCTATTCCCAGATTGATCAAATAGAATTTTAACTATGCTTTTTTAAATGATGAGGTTAAAACACATTATTTATAGGCTCTATATGATTGTGATATTTATTTTGATTTGTTTTCAAGATAGTTTTGATTCAGAAGTGGCTGCAAGTGTAAACAAATGGGACCAACTTTTAGTGCCTCTTAAAAGGTGAGAGGTCATGTCCCCAAATAACTTAAGATGGAGTATGAAGAGAGCATCCTCAATTATATAAATTTTAATAGAGGTAATCAACTTTGGGGGAGAATAGAAATAGATTGGCATGAGATATAGACCCCCTTTACTGATCATACCTATTCTTGGATGGCAGAGTTGGGCTCCACAATTAGAGGAGTAATTCAGTATATGGAAACAAATGATTCAAACACATCAAGGATTTACAAGCAATTTAGATAGATATATAACAAATGAATTTGATAAATATGACTTGAGTCAGAGTATGGAAAGTAAAAGCGAGAGTTATGAATGCCAATAAATATTTTCAATGGGACTTGCAAAAGGTAAAGCTTGGGGGAGATGATGAGCTCAAAATATGGGTCATTATTGACATAATATTTTCCTCAATCCATCTCTCGAAGGATATTATCTTATGGAAATCTTAGATTCTTAGATAGCTATTACATGGAAAATAGATATTTGTCTTGTTTATATTGAACCATAGACTAAACCTTTACTTTGCCATTAATGTCTAATACATAGCATGTTTTAGTGATCTTTGGTGTGAAGAATGCTTAAGAAAAAGACATAGGATTGTTTCTATGGACTTTGCAGGCTTATTTCTATGGACTCCGTAGGCTCATTTCTACAGACTCCGTAGGCTCATTCCTCTTGACTCTGTAGGGTCAATTCCAAGAATTATGTAAGGACAAAGCCAAGAATAGGAAGTTGGAGGCTAGATAGGATAAGAAAGAACCATTCTAGCTGGAATCAAATAAGGAAAATAACTGCTTACTATTTTGAAGGACTTACTTTTGATAAACTTGTATGTGATCAGATTTTAGGACTAATATAGGATAGGATATTTATTTCATCAAAATAATTAGATCTCTTGGAAATCCAATCTCCTATCTTTGGATGAAGGGATCGACTAAGGAGTCTTATTCTTTTGCATCCTATTTTGAGTTGATTGTATTAGTATAAAGTGTAAGACTTTTAACTATGAATAAATAGAAGATATAGAGAAAATAGAGAATTAAGAATCAGATATTATAAAAGCATACAAGTTTTAACTAGATTGTAATAGTTTCATTTATATGAATTAATACTTCAGTTTTCAGCACTGATTAATCTTTATTCCTGAGTTTGAGAGGAGTAAGGGCCCACTCTCCTTAGAACCAAGAACTGTGTACGGTATTTATGTTCTATTTTATTAATTCATTATTATAATTAATTAGAATCTTTCTACTATTTGCATTTATTTATAAAAATATCAAAACAAATTCATAGTTTCAAAAGAGAATTTTCTTATTTCGTTTCTTTTCTATGCAAAGTATGTTTTATTTTATATTAGAAGTGTGAAGCAAATTTCCTTTCATAAGTAGGAGTGTGAATTTACTTTCCTTGCAAACGTAAAATAGGAGTGTGATATTTTACTTCCAGCAAAAGAGTGGATTGATTTGATTTCTTTCTTTTTTCAGCAAAAGCGTGAATCATGTAGTTTAGGACACATTCCTTTCTTTAGTCAAAGTTAGAATAGGATCAACAAGCACCCCCATAAGCAGCGTTTTAAATCTACCATCCCATACCTTACTGTAGATAGCTTTGAACACCATCCCTGGTTGATAAGACATCAATTAAATTTTATTAAATGAGGAGATAGATGACACTCATCATTTAGTAGGGTTTTAGCCTTTGAAAATACCATGATTGACTCAGTCATGGGATTACCCTATTAATAATGATATTGTAAAATCTAATAGTGGGGCTTAGATTATAATCCATATCTAACTCTTTTTTTCTTTAGGTGTTTTGTTTGTTGTTGTTGCTATGTGCAGGATAAAGAGAAAAATCCCATCCCACAAAATCAGTTCACTACATATTTTTCACAAACTTGTGACTCCTTCAATAGTATGGTTATCCTGCTAGTAGAAGTATCATGAGTGCTAATAGCGATATTGTCAAATATTATATTAGGGGTTATTATATTATTTTTGTCTTGATATCATTGGATAATAAATATATTAGTCTCTTATTCTCTTCTTTGTTTTGTCTAGAAGTTGTGGTGGCAAGAAGGAAAGGGTTTTGAATATTTTTGACAAATCTATGATTCTACCAATAGTGAGATCGACCTAGTAATCATGGGATCATAGTCCATAGTCATGATATTGCATTTCCACTAGAAACTAGTAAAAAAATTCCATTATCACCTTTGAATCATAGTTCACAGTGCTTCCAAGATCTATCTAGGAGATTCTAAAATATTTGTAAGGAAAAATTGAAGAAATTTGACCTTTTATTAAGAACTTAAAAATTTATCTAGATAAGTATTTAGCCCCTTATTTCTATAAATAACTACTGACAAGTGGTATTTTTATCTTGCAAGGTCCATAAAAGGAAAAAAAAAAGTAGATTATCTAAAAACCCATCATATAGATTGCTTTAACTTCATCCATCAATATCGTGACCGACTTAATTGTGGGTTTGACCTGTGAATAGTGGCTTTATCACTCTTAGTCACAACTTTGTAGTTTAGGATAATTTAGATTAGCATTAGGATATGATATCATTTTTTTATCATAAATTAATTATATTAATATCAAATCCTTGCAATAATTTTTATATCCTTTTTACTTAGGTCATACATACTATTTGTCTTAAAGACTAAAATATCGCCATTTGTGTTTCTCTGTCAGTAGTGGGTTTGTCATTTACAGTAGTGAGATTGTTAGACAGTCATGATTTTGTAGTTAACCATAAAAGTTTACTAAATTTTTGAAAAATCATGATTCACAACTCATGGGATTGATAACCCAGTCATAGGGTTGTGTATTATGGTCACGGTATTGCCCTATGTATTCACGATATTGAAAGTACTCGTAGGATTACAGAACTTGAAATTGATAACTCTTTTCTTGTAGGTTCCTTGAATATTTTAGCACCCTAATCAAATCTCTAACCTTTGTGAGTGCAAGAAAAGGTGCTATTTTTCTTTTTCTTAGATTCTATTATATTATTGAAAAATCAATAATTTGAGTATATTATTATTTTTTATATCTTCTTGTAAATACTTGTTTGTGAGTGTGCATGTTGTTGTTATTGAGATAATTTATTGTATCATGCCCCTCACATAGGTAATTAAATTGGTTAATTAATTGTATCATGTATTTTTCATGTTTTTTAACCCCTCCCCTCTAGGATAACACATGACATAGAGTTGACACCCATACATAGGCTTAGTATATAGAGGTCAGTGTTGTGGATTTCATCATCGTGCACTAACCAAATTCCATGTTTTGGTGGAGTATAACAACCAAGGACAACTATCATTAGGCTAAGTGGTTGACCCCATATAGGTCATCCATGAAGGGGAAGAGTTAATTCTCTAAACCAGACATAAGACATCACCCTATATAGACTTGGGCCACAACATATCTTCATGAATATCAGGGACACCCCTAGAGAACCCATTCAGCCTAGTATAGGATCTTCTAGACATAACACGTATACCACTATAGGAGTTAGTAATAGATTTAATTTATACATCATGTATGAGTAGGGTTGAGAGGGTTAGGTTGATACTTTAAAGGGTCATCAGCCTACAACCTCACCTATTAAGCCATTGGATGGTGTGGACATCGGGTTACACACCCTTGAGTTTATTAATCATAGGTTGTGGATTAATTGCTTGGGTGTGTGTTGTGCTAAACCCATATAATTTGTGAGCTAAGTCAAACTTTACCTATCCAAACCTTTACACATATCTAGGTATTTTTGTATAACTCATCTTGTACATCTTGTCATCTTGTATATTCTTGCATCATCTTATATATCCTTGTTATCCCCTTGTCACCTTGTATATAGTCTATCCTCTTGTTCATCCTTGCCATTTGGTCATAACCCATCACTCACATCTCATTACCATTATACTCATCTTGCCCTTTGTACATCCTTGACATATTGTCCTTGTATATCCTTGTCTAGGTCCTATCCCATCTCCCATTTTGTCTAGTCATATCCTAGTCTTCATTCTTTCATATCCTAGTCACACCTTGTCATCCACATCTTATCCTAAGTCCATTACATCCATAAATCCTAAGCATCATCTTGTATCATTATCCCATCACCTGCATCTTGTCTTGTATATCCTTATCCCATCATTTTCTTGTACATATCACTTGTACATCCTTGTCATCATCCTATTATCCTTTTGAACATCCTTGTCATCATCCCATTATCCTTTTGAACATTCTTGTCATCATCCTCTCCTATCCCACATCTTCTATTCATCCCATCCTATTCTAACCATAACCACTCATCATTGACCAGTACCTTGTCTTCTATATCCTTATCTCGTTACCCTCTTGTACATATTTATATTTTCTTGTACATCCTACTAGTCATATCATATACTAGTATCACTCATAATTAGTTATAGTCTTGTCTTATCATCCATATTCTAACCTAGGTCCACTCTATTCCTCATCATTTGTTTTGACCTTGTCTTTACCACCTGTCTAATTTAACCACATCCTATCTTATCCTAGTTGGCTATTCAAGGTCACATACGGTTCTAAACCATTACCATCCCATTTACATTATCCCTTCTCATCATCCATCATCATTCTATTTTCCTAATCAAATTAATCACATAATCACCTACCATTATACCTTGATAAAATTAGTCTAACGTTTAAATTAATCTTATTGACCTATCCATACCATCCTATCATCCTAATCCACTTGGCCAAATCTCATACCTAGTCAATATCTTGTTAGCATCTTGTCACCTTGTCAATCTCAATATATCAAATCCATTAATCTAATCTAATCCAATCCAATCATCTTTATTTATTCACTAATATCACCCATGATATCATCCTCTTTCTAGTTTTGAAATTAGGTACCCATCAAATCCCTCAATCCTTTTTACTAGGTTGATAACTAGGCATCATTGATAGATCATTATCACCTATTGTACTATTGGTATAAAATTTGATCATAGTCTCTAATCCATTAGTCTCCCTCATCTTGATCATCATATATTATCCTAGTTTGGTCTATTTTGGTTTAATAACTCATACCTAATCCTTATCATACCTCCATCATCCCTCCTTTATCAACCATCATCATGGAACTAGACCCAAATTTTATTGACCAATATATACATGACAATAATGATGAGATCCTTTTGTGGCTCATTATAATAGGTGTACCACTTCCCAAAGATTTTAATCCTCTTTTACTCATTTCACCTTCCATCCAAGCCCCGTCATGTGAATCTTGCACTAATCCTCCATTTGTTAGTCACAAACGATCAACTTCCCATTCTCATACTAGTAAATGGAATCTAATATTGGTCACCTCATCTTCTAATCCTCCATCCACCTAACTATGTCAAATAACATCTAATCAAAAGTAAAATACTTATACATCTAGAACACAAAGTGAAGGGGGTCCCTATAATCCTCTTCTCATATCATTAGAAGCTTTCTTCAAACAACTAGTCACCATGAACATGATGGTCTATCCATCTATTTGAAATCTTGATCCTACTAAGACTAAGCCCACTTGGTATAAGGAAAATGAATTTTGTGCATATCACCAAACCTTGGAGCATAACATTAATTGATGTCAACCTTTCTAAGATTTTGTCTAGGACCTCATTGACCACAGTGATATAGTAATTGACAATGAACTAGATGCATCCACATCCCTAGGTGAATAAAAAATGAATGCCAATATTCCCTTCCCAATCATGATCAATCTCTTCCCTTTCCAAGCCAAGGTTAAGACACCACACCCATCCTACATGATCCCCCCATCTTCAAAAAATCCTCCATCACAATTGAGTTTATTCTTTATGAGCGTAGTCCTCCCATATCTCATAATTCACTCCATGATCCTATCATTGTCAAACCTGTCATTCATCCATCATCTCCCTCTCACCCATCACCTAAAATACCCCTTGTCAAGAGGTCAATAGCAAATAACACATCTACAAATAGCAACATTATAATCTTATGCATTAGAGTTATCTTCAAATTCAACATCTAAGGTCTTATCTTCCATAGGATCATGTTCAACACCCATATCCTAACCAAATTCCTCATCAAAAATGTCATCCCTTATTGATGCTAATAATGCCTATCTTTTAGAGGATACCTATAATCCAGACACCTCTGATTCATTACCAAATATATATTTTGATTTCATTCTAGATGATGACATCATAAATGAGTTCTTATAAACTTTATCTATCAAATATTGTTAGAGTGATTTTGATCCTCCTTTGGATTGCCTATTACATCTAGTCCTAGTGATCCTTTTACTTATCTTGAGGATATTTTCTTTGATGTCAACACTGGGTCTCCTAGGAACCCCTATGAAGACTATGCTACCCCATCACCACTCATTGACCTCATCATACCATATCCATCACCTTCCTCCATCATAGATCCCTTTCTTCCCATCAACAATAATTTAATCACCTCCTTCTATAAGAATGAATAGGAGAATGCATCATTGGACCCTTCCTTGAGAAACATAAGGAGTGGCACAAACTTAGAGGTCTAAGACTATACACCAAAAGTCATAAATCATGATCAAACCATCTTTAATCCCAAAAATCAAAATAAATAAGAATAAAGTAATCATCCTAATACAAAAGAATCTCTCCTTAGTAAATCCTAATATCAAGCACTAGGGGACCATCAAAATAATCATAATATTCCAAGTCAAGAATCAATCTCCTCTAGTGAAGCCCAAAATTAGGCACTAGGGGGTAGTCAAAATTATAATAATGTCAAAAGCGCAATTGATCATCCATTAAACAATTAGATCAAATATAAACCACAAAGTCAAAGTGTCTTATATCTCCTACAATATTTTGTTACATAACACCAATCAAATGAATAAAGTCTAGCTCTTTTAATGATGTATGTGACTACTAGTCCTAATCCTCCATCACCCATCACACTATCCTATCGAGAACCTATAATCCATTAAATCCCTATCATCCATTTAAATCCACTACATCCCCATAAAAATTAGCATCTAATCACATCCATACCTCCCATCACCTCCTTAGAAACATCATATCTTTTAGGGGTAATGATTATACCTAGTCTAGATATCTAGAGGGGTCAACATCATGAATCACTAAAGGCCTCCAAAACATCTAAGCATATATCATCCATCACATAATAGGTGTTGGATAAATAATCCATCAAATTTCCATACATTTTATCTTGTCCATCATCTAATAAATTGAGATACCATCCATAAGTTAAAATTAGTAAAAAAAATAAAAAATCATTCATCCAATGGTGAAAACTAGTCTTATGCCACCTTGGGTAAGTACCATGATGAAAAATAGTTTCTAGAATCATGGTAGAATAATCTATTGTTATCATTATTACTCAACACTTAGAGGCAAATCCATCCATTTCATATCCTAATCTATCCATCCCACTTATCACATCCCTTATCCACCTTGTCTATCTCACCCATCATCTTATCCCTTCATCTATTATTCCTATCTATTATCCCCCATCATATCATGAATCCTATCTCTTATTCCTTCTAATCATTACCTTAATAAGGAAGTAAAATTTATCTTGATAACTATCCCAAAATCCTCTTGGCATATCCTCTAATGGACACTTACGAAAATAACTATCTGGTTTCTTCATGATGTGGTCATTGGAAATCCCTCATCCCTTCTTCCTAGGTTTTCATCCCATTTTACACATCACATTCATCCTTTTTTCATCATCCATAATTATATCCATCTTCATATTGATTTCTAGGGTTGGTATTCCCTTTGCTAGTAACCCTTTTGTATAGTGTATATACATATCCCAAAAGTCCCTAAAATTTGAAAAATGTCAAAAACCCTAAAAATCATAAAATTTGAGAAAGCCAAAAAATAATCCATGATGTCTTGTATTATTCATAATACTTTAGTTTCATCCATATCCATCTATCTCATATTATCCCATATTTTTGATACCACATTCCGTCTTGAGACCAAAATCAGAGTGGTGACTATCCCATCATGTCTTCCATCTCATCTTATTGGCCAACTCTTATCAACATACAACACCTTGTCAAAGACTTTATTCTGGCACCCATCACTTCTTATCAAGGCCTTTTCATACCTAGCACCCATCAAATAACCTATTTGATAGTGTGGAGTTTACTTGATCCCATCAATGTCCTATCACTACCTCTTCATACCTAGTACCCATCCAATCACTCTTAGTATGAAAGGTATTTGATCCTGTCATCTCCTAGTCTCCTTTATAGATTGGATTCTTGTAGGACCTTGTCTACTGGTAATCCTTGGTCATCAAAACTTTTCTAATCACCATCCTTGACCACTTTTCAATTCAATTTCAAGACCAAATTAGTATTTAAAGACCTTATCACATCATCCATCCTTCTATCCTAAATTAGGGGCAAAACCTCATCTTTATAATAATCATCATCATCCTATCCAAATCCAAGTCTATTTCACATCTCCATATCCATCACATAATTATTATCATAATTCAACTCATCACCTAGTCACTCATCCTGTCATTTGTCTACTATTTTTCTATTATTTGTTTATTTTTTGTTTTGCATCATGTATATATATTATTTATCCTGTGTTTTGTTTGCATCATATATTTTTTGGAAATAAATGAGGATTCTATGAGGACACCAAAATTCCCCTCAAGGATGCAAAATTTTCTATTTGCCCATGCACTTTGGCACAATGTCCTCTCGGTCATGTATATATCATGAGGCATACTACCAAGTTTTATATTTTTAGATTACTTAGACTATGTTGAGCCTTATGAAATTTTTTATGGCTTGATCATATACACTTTCATCACTTATCTAATAATCTCATCATCCTTATTCCTATCACCAATCTAATCCTTTTGGCCTATCCAACTAATATCCTTATCATCTTCCTCTCATCATATAAATCATATATTTCAATCACTAACAAGTCTAATCATACTCATCATCATCACTTGTTAATCACTAATCATCATCATTATCATCATCTCCTAATCAAAACTACATTGGTCTGAGGACTTTTTAGACTATTTAGGTAGTACTTGGCCACTTTTTAGTGCCCAAGGATAGCTAGACCACTATCTTCTTTCTCTCTCCCTTGTACGTGTGTTGGCTATGGGAAGAATCCCAATCCTTTTGGTCACTTATTCATATCATTTCTTCTTTATCATCACCTAAATCATGTCAATTGATTTAGCTTTGGTGTACACCCATTATCAATCTTATCCTAACCTATATCTCTCCCTTGCATGCATCCTTACTTGGGATATGTCTAAAGCTTATGAGATTTTAATCCAATCATCATTCTATTATGGTTTCTTCCCCCTTGGGATGTGTCTACAACCATGACACCCATCATATTTATTCCCTATGAATATGTCCTTACTGAGGGCATAATCAATTTTTATCTCATTGCTCAACATCGACCTCACCTTCTTCATATTCTATCCCATATATTACATCCCATCCCCTCATCTATCCATCTCATCTCACTCATCATTTCTTCTTTTGAGTGGCCATCTATTTTATTGTTCCTTACATGTACCCTTGAGGGGGTATCATATCCACTAACATCATATACTAACATTAATCCATGACATGGTTTTTATTTGAAAGACCACTAATCCTTACACTTCATTCCACTCAAAATAATCTTTCAAAGAGGGGAAAAATATATGCACTAAAATGTGCTCACCCCACTAATTATGATAATTTATGCTAATTTGTCTTAATTCCTATATGTCATAACAAAAATAACTAATTACCTAAATAACCCCCATCCCATTCCCATATCTTATAAACCTTTATCCCATTATAAAATCAATTAATCCCCTCATTAAACCCATAATAGACCTTATTACCTACTAACCTATTTCTTAAATCCACTAGCCAATTTAAAATTCAAAAATAGTCTACCTAACCACCCACCACCCTATACACATATCTCCTAAAGCCCTAAACCCTATAGAGAGATTTATAGAATTGAAGGAATCTATAAATCTTCTCCAATCTATCCCCATTCTCTAGAATTTTCTAATTCTAGAGATTTCCATGGAATGAAAAATTTCATGGAAATTTCTTAGCCCTTGATATCAATGGCCCAAATTTGAATTTGGAACATTGATCTTTCCCTCCTTGCCTATAAAACCAAGTTATCCCTCCACCCTCAAACCATATAGAAATTTCATAAAGTTTTCATGCCCATTTAACAACTTGAATTTTCATACCCAATCCATATCCAAGCATCCATTGAATCTAATCATCCAAATAATTTGATCAAGCATCTATGTCAATCTGGGTCTACATGCAATCAATCACAAATATATTTATAAATATTAGGAGGTTATTAGAATCAAATATTTATAAGTTCATATCATTATGATTTGTTTCTAAAATCTTTCCTAATATGTAGTTTATGTTTTGAGATGAATTAGCTTGTTTAATTTATAGTGTGCTCAAAATATCTCTACAAGAGGAATCTTCTGCACCAAGATAGGAAATAATGGAATTATCATCCTAACATAAAATGGTATTGGTGGTAGGAGAATCATTTTCTACCATCTCAGGATGAGTTAGAGGAATGGTTATAGTTTCCCCATCCTATTGATAAGTCAGGGATCTCAGGATAATCATGTTGATGAATTTTTTTTAAGGGGGAATAGTATCAAAATCCTCAGATTTTGATGGTAAAGGGGTCAATGAGGATGGGAATTCCTCTTCCATAATGGTAATGGGAGGTGAATTGGTTAGTTTTTTAGGTGGAGAAAAATTGAGACCAAATCTCTCATGAGGATTTTGGGTCTTACATGGAAGAAACTCATGTGGTCCATGCCCATAACATCTTAGACTGAATCCATTCTAAGCACACCTATGGAGGTATGTCTTGATAAACTTTGGTTTATCTAGATAGGAGAAATCAGAGGTGAATAGTTAGGGATAAGAGGAGGTAGAAATTAGTTGATCAACTCCATAGACAAGATTCATTTGGAGATTGGGAGGCCTAAAAAGAATAGTGGTTTTGATATTGGGATCATAATCAAGGTTTTAGTCAAGATTCCCATACTCTTGGGGAGTAAGAAAGGCATCCAAGGTCAAGAAGTGATACTCACTAAGCAAAATATGTTGGAATGTTGATTCCAAGGAGTCCTTCATGGGGATTTGGGTAAAAGGGATGGTGGAACTAGTTGAGGCTTAGTTGGTAAAAGAGGTGGAGTCATTGTTGGTCAGTGAAGGCTTGGTGGATGAAAGGAGGAGAAAATCATTTATTTGGTATGTCATGTTGCATGATATAAAATGACTTAGGTCAGCTTATATGGTAACTAATTAACCCTCATGATTAGATTTGATGCACTGATGTAGGGCATATGGCATACAATTAATGAAATAGATCCAAGGGTACCCAAGTAGAACATTATACTAAAACTTGCCTTCTACTACATAGAAGAGCTTAGAAAGCATGAAAGGTCCTAAATGAATATAGAGGAAAATAGTTTATAGATTTTTTTCCATAGTGTCATTGAAGGATTGGAGAACCTTAATGGTTTTTGACATAATATTCTCCAAAAATTTTAGTTGTTCATATGTATGGGAGGAGATAATGTTGATGCTATCTCCTCCACCAATCATAACCCTCTTGATGTAGGTTTTATTGATGTATGTGGTAATGAATAAAGGATGATCTATATCTTGGGGATGAATAGAGGGTATTTCCAAATACTTAAAGGTAACAAGGGTGGAAAGCTAAAGGGCTTTGATAAAGGATGATAGAGGTTGTTGATCTTCTGGTTGAACCTCTATGTCCTACAAAGCCTCTATCATCACCTAATAGTGATGGGGTGAGGTATTAATAAGTTCATATAAACTCATATTCACTAGTGTTTGGTGAATTTTATTTATAACTACCCTTTGGATTCACTTGGAAGGGTTGGATTGAGAGGTACCCAAGATGAACACCTTGGGTTTGAGTAAAGGTGAGGATTTTTGGGTTTAGTTGGGTGATTAGGTAGTGAAAAAAGGGTATGTCTATGGAATGGACACCTTTTCCTTCTCCTTATCCTTTTATTGGGTTTGTGATCATGTGACCACATGGATGGTAAGGATTTGTGGAAGAGTTAGGCTAGTGAATTACTTTAGTTCCCTCTCACTCTTAGATGAGAGTGTGGGAGTAGGCAAGTATTGGGAGGTTAATTTATGTTCTTGGAGTGGTAATGGGCTCATGGGAGTTTAATATAACAATAAGTCATCTTCATCACATAATTGATGGACTAGGACTTGGAGAGCTTTACAATTATTTTTATCATGTCTTGGTGTTCTATGGTATGAGAAAATTAGATTGTCATTAAAATAGGAGGGCTTGGGACTATGGGGTTTAAATGGTTTTATAAGAGGAAAATTCAAGCAATAATCTTGAAATAATATTTGTAGGATGGTTGAGTAAGACTCAAGTAAAGGTGATAAGGTCTTAGGGTTTTGTCTTTAGCTTTTAGGGTGAAATCCTTATCAGGAGTAGGCTTTGATATAGGGGTTTTAGGTGGTGGAATATTCTTGGTGGTTGGTGTTTTGGAATTTAATGGATTGGGGATAGATGGTTTAGAGGTATAAGGTTTAGAAATAGAATGCTTACGAGTGGGTGATTTAGAAATAAAAGGGTTAGAAGTAGAATGTTTGGCAGTGGAGGGTTTGGAGGTAAAAAGCATGGAAAGAAAAAGTAGAGGTGTAGCTAAAAGGAGGATGGGCTTGGGTTGTCTTTAGGATATGTGTTTTCTTAGTGGAAGGATGAGGTCTTAGGATGGAAGAAGGATGTGGTCATAAAATCGAAGGTAAGGTAAAAATGGGTGGTAAGGTTTTGGGACCTTAGGTGGCTCCACCTTCTTGATTGGTTTAGCATGGGGTTCCCTTGGAGGGATAAGTGGTGCTAAATCCAAATTTAATGGAGGGTGAGTAAGGCTCTAAGTAGGGAGCATGCCTAGGTCTTTTATGATATTTATTAGGATGGTAGAAGGCTTTTAGGCTATTTTGGGTAGAGTCAATTTGGTAGGTTCAATTATGGATTAAGAGGTAGAGGTTTATACTAGTTTGGTTGGGGTGATGGTGAGTTCACTAATAGAAGTGGAAGGTTAGGTTGATAATGGTATGGTTGAGGGTTCTTGCTTGGTTAGATAAGGAAGCCCAAGACTATGCCAAAATATGGCTTGATCGATGTTTAATTGGGATAGGTACTCTAAGTATTAAATCAATTGAGAGAAAGGCTTATAGATGGGTTTGGTTCCTTTGGTATTAGATTCAAAGGATAAGCCCATGGGTTGAGAAGGGGAAATGGTTTCCTTGTATTTTTCCTTAATCAAAGGATCCAAGGTTTAGGAAGGTGGTTTGTCCATGGGAGGAGTAGGTAGAGTAAACTCTTCCTTAGGAATGATTCCCAAATGAAGAGTGGGTTGCTTTATGATGGAAGAAAAAGGTATGGGAGTAATGGCTACCTCTTTTAGTATGTCTTCTAAAGGAGAGGCTGGTAGCTCCACTACCTCAACAAGTAGAGAAATGGGAATATTCACTTACTTTATTTTGGTTTCCAAAGGAATATAAGGTGAATCTAATACCTCAATAAGTGGAGGGTAAGAAGAAGTGGTTTAGGTAATGGTTTCCTCAACAATGAGTTCACTAAGAACCACATTAATAGTATGAACCTCATAGTTGTGAGAAGATTCTACTCTATTATTTTCATTGTTCACAAAAGGGGCATGGTTTGGAAAAGGTTGTCTAAATATGTCAAGTGAATAATTTAGGGGTGCATTGGGATTATCTAGCATAAGTTTCCACTGTTAATCAACCATTAGATAATGATTTTGAAGGTATTGCATCTACTCACATCATAAGCAATGACACAGTGGAAAGCACACAATTCATTCTCCTTATACCAAATAGGTATAGGATGAGAGGAATTGAATTGATATGGGGGTTTAATTAGAGGAAGCTATATGATATTTGATTTCAACAAATTTTCTAATACTAAAGCATATGACTCCCCTAATAGAGTGTATTGCTTTTGGTTGTTACGGTTTTGGTTTTGGGTATTCTGATTGGAAGAATTAGAAGGGTTGGGTTGGTTAACAATCAGAGAAGGGGAAATTTTAAGGATAATTTAATTCTTGTTCCCTTGGTTTTGGTGTTAGTATTAGAGTGGTTGGTGGTTTTGGAGGAGGAAGGTTTAGTTGATTTGAAACTAGAGTTTTTGTTTCTCAAATTCAGTTTCCCCTCATCAATGGCTCTAATCTCCATTTTTTGTGTCATCGTGAAAGCTTCATCAAAGGTCTTGAAAGTCTAAACTTTTAGAGTGGAGGAAATATGTCACAATATTGAGATAAAATCTCAATCAACTTGAGTTGGGGTAAAGAGAAATAGAGTTGGTTTATAAAACCTCTCCAATGGGCCACAAAATCAGCAATTAACTCATCCTTAAATTGATGAATGGAGTAGAGGTTGATGCTGGAAACTTTCTTGGATATATTTATGGGAAAATAATCTAATAAGGTTTGAGCTAATTGGGAAAGATAAAAGAGGGACTTCCTAGCAATATAACTATACCAATCTAATGTTGGACCAGATAGGGACATGGGAAGGATATGGAGAAAGAGAACATCATCATAAGCAATCAAATAACAAGAGTATCTAAATTCTCTAAGATGTTGTTGAGGATATTCCTTGATTTGTAATTTAATTTTTTTGGAAGCTCCCATTGAGGAGGATAAGGTTAGATAAGGATGGATGGATGAATTGGTTCATTAAAAATTTTATCATATGATTTGAAGTTATGGGTATTAAAAAGAGACGACTCTAAATTAGTCATCTTATCCATTATCATCTTAACTCGATTGGTTTGCAGTTGTGTACCCCCATAGTTATAGGTTAAATTCTATTGGGGTTGGGAAAGTGCAACATAAGGGTAACTAGTGGAAGGTTGGGAGGTTGCCACATATTGGTATGTGGACACAGATGGTTGAGAGGATGCCTCATATGGGTAAGTGGATATAGGAGGTTTCATAGAGGATGGAGCCATATACCCCTATGGGTTTGGAACATAGATTGGGTTGGGCATAATACACACTTGTTGAGGAATTGACATGGGTTGGGTTAGAGGTATGGCTGGGTTGGTAGGTTGAGGATGGGTAGTAATCTTGGTACTAATCGGTGGAAGGGTAGAAGGTATGGGAACCACCAAAGTTTGGAATGGAGAGGAAGTTGGTGGGTTGGAGATAAGAGGAAGGGTGGCAATGCTAGTGGTGGGTAATCCAATGGTAAGTGAAGTATAGGTTACTAAAGTTTGTGTTTCTCCTATACTAGATGAGTTATTGGTTAGGGTGGAAGGCATTTAGGTGTTGGTTGGGTGGGTTGGTTTTGGATGATGATATTGTGGAATTTTTGGTAGAAGAAGATGCTTAGGTGACTAAGGTTTGGGTGGAAATGGTGGAGATAGAGGTGATACCCATAGGATAGGGTGGAATGATATAGGGTGGTCAATAGGTGGAACTGAAGTAGGGGTGCGGTAAGATATGGTGTTAATATAGTGTTGGAGGGATATGGGGTTATTATCTAGAAAAGTGGTAAAATATGTATCTCCTTGGACAATTATTTGAGGTATAATAGGACTTCTAGAATGGTGGGGTGAAATTTTCACATCTGAATTGTACTCCATAAATGAGGAAGAAGAGGAAGATGGGTGGTTGGGAGTGGATCCTGATTTGCTTGGTTTCTTAGTTGTTGCTTAGTGAGAACCATGCAAAGAAGGGTAAATTAAAAGAAGAAAAATCTCACAACAAAAAAGATAAGCAATCAAAATAAAAATATCTCTAGGAAAACAATGCATACACTAACGTGCACTAAAATATTAAGGTGACTTTTATCTCTCTTTAGGCTTATACCTGAATTTTAAATAAGTTATGAAGACCAACTTGGGCTTGTAGAGCGGGTACTAGAAGAAGATGTCTAAGGATGGTTTTAGGTAGTTAAAGGATCTCAAGATCTATAATAGAACTTGGTACATGGATTGATATTGGGTCCTACCCCCTAGTTTCACACACCATAGTGATAAGGGTGTCGGGTGCTTAGCAAAAATATACCAAATTGCTAGAGATTATACTCAGTCAATGTACTAAGTTGGTTTTGCCCTTGACGATGAAATCCAAGTAGGATAACTAAGGAAAGGTGATTTCTAGGTGATAAAATCCTAGTCGGGCCTTATGTCAATGTTTTGATGTTTAATTTAGTATGTGGTTTAGTCTTGTGTGTGTGGAGAGAAGTGAGACTATGATTAATTTAGTTAGTTAAATTAAGTTATGTGAGCTAATCAACACAAACAAACACTGGATGAAAAGTTCATTTTAGTCCAAACTAAATTTTTTGTGTCTTTTCAAATGAATAAATAATAATTAAGGTGCCCCTAAATGAGAGATGATGATGCAAATCCTAAGCTTAGGATGAATACTTTTGATTTTTAGAAGTGAAAGCAAAATAAGACAATTTTTACTTTTTTCTAAGAAAGCAAAAGAAACTAGAATTTGCATTTTGGAAAGGAAATAAGGAATGTTGAATCTTTAGAAAAGAATGCAATAAATGACTTTTCTCTAATGAAACCAAATGTCCTATAACTATAAACCCAAGAAAAATCTCAAGGGTCCCACCATGTGTGCCAGAATGTTTCACTAAAATTTTGCTTATTTTCTAAGAAAGAAAGTTTTAAAACCTAAAAGAAGGGCAAGGTTAGTAGAACCTAATGTGTTGTGTGTGTGTGAATCTAGATGATTGTGGATAATCCTCTTTGTCTGGGTAGGATGACCTAGAGATAAGAAAACACTAGAAGAGAATGATTAATTAGTGAGATAGTAGGGTGGAATGCCTAGCATGAGCTAGATCCAAGAAGCACAAGCTTCCTTAGAGGCCATCAATCCACACTTTTAAAACACTTAAGTTATGATAAACTAAAAATAGATGCTTGCATGAAATAATGGAAGGTACTAAAATCAAAATACAAAAATTCTTGGAAAGAAACAATTGTTATTGACTAAAAATAGCAATAAATCTTCAAATATTGATGTTAGATTAATTAAACCTAATTTAAAAAATAAGTTGATCTTTTATGACAAAATAGAAACTTAGAAAATAGGATTTGGGTATGGGTAGATAGGTCAAATTAGCTTGCTATTATAAAATAATAGATAGTGATTGTCTATGGTTTGGGTATGACCATCGGTAGTTAGGTGACTGTCAGTGGTTAAAGAAGTATATCAGTAGCTAGATAAGACCATTAGTGGTTATTGTAGGATCTATTTTGGAAAAATAATTCTATTGAGGGGAGTTGTAGAGAGGTTATGAGTGGGGAGTTTGGGTTGAATATTGGTCATGAGACAAGAATTGATACTCAGAGGTGTCTGGTTTAGGGATTGGGTGTTTGGGTGAGTGAAATAGTATGTGGGTGGTTTTGGGTACAAGATGAAGTTTTTAGAGTCATAGAAATCTAGCAAAAAAGGGGTGAGGTGAAAGATAACTAAAGGGGAAAGACATAGATAATGAAATAAATAGAGCTAATTACTGAATCTTGATAAAATAAAACATATATACTTAGCTTTTGGATTCACCTAGGAGTAAGAATCTCTTACACCTACTTGATTCATTTAGATGATGATTGATCATTTCAACCTTCTCTTCCTTTCTTAATATAGAGAAAAGGGAGGTTCCAATCAAAGGGTTTAACAAATGGTTCATCATACAATCTAATTATGCATTAATCATATGAACATCTAGCTAAATTTAGATAATTAGTAATCAATGAGTGAATTATAGTCAAACTATAGTTGACTCCTTTGATCATGCAAGAGTTTAAATAACCATAGATAGTTAGGGTCAACCATCAGTTGTTGAGGGTCGATAGTCGATGGTTAGGGAGACATAGTTAAAATGGCTAAGGTTAGTCATTTTCACTTATGTTTCACAATTAGAAGGTTAGGAAATGGTCTAAGATAATAAAAGCGGGGTCATGGGGTGATTAAATAACTAAAAACACTTTATGTGATTAATTTAGTCCAAACATAGTTAGGGAAAATTAAAGAAATGAATATGTACTGGGCATATTTAGTGGCATCAACCATGTGTTAAATCTATATTTTAAGTTTCATATAGTTAAATTTCATATAGAGTGTCAATGCTCAAAAGTGTTTGATTGAAATTTTATCCACACTTCAAGCACAACATAGGAAGTCATACTTAGTGTGGACTCTTCCTTGTATAAAAACCTCAAGATATGGTTATTTTTATTCATATCCTAATATTATCATACCTAAACTAATATTAATATAAGACTTATAAGGGAAAAAGGAAGGGATAAAAAAGATAAAAAAGGGTGGTGATCCACAAAGATGGAAATGGGTGGCATTGAGCTTCTCCTTTGTTTGAGGATAACACATAATTCATGAAATTTGTAAAATGGTTGAAGACATGATTTGAAAATGAGAGAAAGAGGTAAGACAAACATGAAATTTGGAGGGTAGATAGATAATAACCACAATAATTCCCATCAATTTGAATAAGTATACATAAATGATACTCATTTCATAAAAACCTTGACTTCTAGACATAAATTAGATCATAGGTCAATATGTAAATGTACTAAAATTTAATCATTAAGTGCTTGACAATGTTTAATCCTGACCTCCTTACCTTGTTTGGCCTATTCTTTATTCCATTAACTTGAAATATCTATAGGAGTATTTTCTATTCTAAAAATTATCTTGAAACTACTTAGAACATCACTCTGACATACCTATTTTGCTTACAAATATTTGTTAGACTAGTTACAATAGTCTCTACTCTTCTGGGACATGACTGCACTATGCCATATATAGTGGTCATGTCCACTAGTGTGGCCTTATCCCTCATTGTCTAATAGTAACATTTCAAATTTGATACATTTAATTTTACCCCTCCCATACTTTTGGCAAGGTTGGTTTACAAAAATATTTAAAAGATTAATCTATATAAGCACAATAAGTCCTATCAAAGTATCATCCATCAATAACTTGATAATTCTACTATACATTGATAAATGAGCACTATTATCTCCAATTTTAGTATTGGAATTCACTTGGAAATTCTCCTACACATTAAGAAAATAATAAGTTATTCTAATAGTCATAGGCTAAGTCTTAAGTCATTTTATTGTAGGTCAAGGGCACTCATTGTAAAATATTCAAAGTAATCTATCTAGTTACATTCATATAACAAACTCAAAATTCACACACTCACTCTAGGAGGGATAAATACATCAACCTAAGCCCCTTTTGGGCTATGTAGGAAACACTCATATTATGTAGGTTTTTTAAGGATAGATTAACTATTACCCTTACCTGATTTCCATCTAATCAATCAAGGTGTGGCTATAATCAATAGAAAAGATCATGATGCAACCTTATCCTCCTAGTGTGAACTTGTCCCAACACATTTTAAATTCATGTTTTTGGATGCAACACAGTTCACAAGTTTTTTTAGCTAGTTTCCATCCACGGTCAACTTACCAGTTAGCAATAAATTAAATCTAAGCTAGGTTTACATATCTAAATTATCAATTTACTATTTATAGTTCATTTCCAATTATATATTTTACATATAAATCTATATATTTCCATATATCTAAATCAGTTTTCAATAGTTTACTTATTCTTAGCATTTTGCTATTAAATCAAAAGAACATTAAACACAAGACACCGTGGAATAAAATGAAGCCCAAGTGGGTCTAAGAAAGAGCCAACAACAACCCACAATATAAAATACGAGATCTACCTTATAAAGAACGAGAAAGATAGAGAGAACAGGGTGAGAAGAATCAAATTATCAGCTACCCATTGCCAGAATTAGAATAAATTTTTGATATAAAGGCTTCCATTTGATCCTTGTTTTATCTAGCTCCTACATATTTAGCATTTCAAGTAGTTGTTTCAATTTTTTGTGACCATGTTGTTTGTTTTGTCATGCTTGATTTGCTTGATATATTTCTTATTAGAGGAAAAATCTTGGGGTATTAAAATAAAAGTTTAATGGGTCTTTTTTAACCAATGGATTTATTTTAAAGTGGAAAAGATTTTATTAAAACTAGCTTTCTTATGTTTTTTCTTTTTAGAGAAAATATTTTAATTAATTTATCCACCTGTAGATTTTCTTTTCGTAACTCTTTTTAATACATAGTCTATTTATTTAAATTATTGGGTTGAGCCTATTAATTACACAAACTTTTTATTTCTACATCACTAATAAATATTTTCTAGCTTAGAAATGTTAGAAATGTGTTTTATATGTTCCATAATTTACACTCTAGTAGACTGTAGAGTTAGAAGGGGGCTTACTCACCTTAATTTTGTGGGACTACATCAGTATATATTTTAGTTCTTTTAGCTCATGTTTTATATAGATCATGTTTTTTATATACCCACAGTATTGTAATACCACTTTGACAATTATCTATTAATATGTCTATATATACTCAAACATATAATAGGAGAAAAACAAAAGTTGGTAGTGCATTCTTTCATTTTAAATGATAAAGTTAATATAATAAAGGAGTTATTGTGTTGAATTTTTAACCGAAAGGGATTTCTTAGGTGAAATCATGTGTATTATTTAATCATATATGTATTCCAATTTTTTATTTTTTTTAGCTAAAATATTATGTTAGTATTGTTTCTTTCATTTTTAGTTTATGAGATCTAATTTCTCTTCAAGAGAATTAATTAAAATTATAGTTTTTTCTAGAGAAACAATTTTTGTTGTAAAATACAGGTAAGAAATAATTAATCATAGTGTATATTTTTCTTAATACAGAGCATTTATGATACCTACACAACCTAAATCCACTTTCATATTTTAGATCGATTTCTTGGCAAGTCATTTTTCATGGCTTTTTCTTCTCTCAAGTTTATTGCTTGTCAAATTATTTTGTTAATTTTACTTTATTATTTTTCAACACACTAAGCTAGACCTGATCTATGTTGAGACTAATTTATATTATATCTAAACCTATGTCATCATTTTACATCTTAATGATGTTATTATAGCCTAGTTTCATTTTTAAGCAAAACATAATTGGTGAACCATTTTGTTCTTCAAATGCATAATATTCTAAGGTTCACTTGGGTTTTCATTTCTGATTTTCCACATTTTATCTAAATTCTAATATATTTCATAGAACATAACCTTATATTTCATTATTTATTTGGATTTACATTTGCATCTCATACTTGGGTCACCCAAACTCTAGATATCACTTAGCCAAGGGTCTCATGACATCTTTTCCTCTAGGGTCTATTATGGTGTTCATTATTTTTAGAATATCATTATTTAAGATCACCTTAGTTTATTTAGTTTCTTTATTTATGGATTATAAATGACATATGTATTCTTGTGATGAAAATGAAATATCTTTAAATGGTATAAATTTTGATAGAATTAATAAAGTTATGCATAATCAAATTACATGACAAATTAGAAAAAACCTTTTTATTTTGCCAATTTAATAAAAATGGTGAAAGAAGTAGTTATTTTAATAAGAATAATTATGCTCATTCAATTTTTAATTTTAATTTATTTGCCTCCTAATCCTATCTCTTCTAGCATGCCCATGTTTAAAATGAATAATCATCTAGCTCTTTTGAATGAACCTCTTAAGCTTTCTACTATTCCAACCTATGATATAATGATTATGATGAATTACATAGGTAAATTACAAATGTAAATTGTGATGATTAAGTTAATTTACATACTTATAGTTATAGGATTATGGATAATGTCACACCTGCTTATCCTATTCCTAGATATGTACTTGATATACCTCTCCCACATGACTTTATCATACTACATTTCCAATTATTTGATGGTCATGGATATCCTCAAGCACACCTTCATTCCATATTTATTTCCATAGGATACTATTATGAGTGTGGGTTAATTATAATTAAATTGTTTCCTAGAATTTTATTTGGTGATGCCTTATAATATTTCAATGCATTACCTAGTGGATACTTACATTCTTTCCAATTCTTACAAGAGTATTTCTTAGTTGATTTATCACTAATATTGGACCTCATGCCAAATTTTATATTTTAAAATCCATATAACAACGTCTTAAAGAGGATATGTGTGATTATATCCATATATTTTGATGTCATATGCATTCCTTAATTGATCAATTGTTGGATCTTCAAAAATACCATATCTTTACCAAGTGTTTTATTACCTATAATAGATAAACTAATTTAAAAGACATGAAAATATTTTGATTATCTTTATGCTATGGATAACACACTTACCAAAGATATATTACATCAACCTAAATCCCTTACATTCACTTATAAATATTCACATCTTAACTCTAGTCATGCACCTACCTTGGATACATTTATAATTCAAGCTAGTGAAAGAAAGACACCATTAAATATTATGCTATAACTGTTAACAAGCCAAGTTGTCCTTGTGAAGTAGATTGTTTAGTTCTCCTTCAAAATTGGACTAACATTGGATTGGTCTATAGGTTGTGGGTTACCTATAACTAGACCAAACCTATAAATTATGAGGCTAGCTCCTATGATGTATTAAGTTTGAATACTTTTCCTAAACCTATTTTGCATTAGGGGTGAAAAGAGTTAGAAAGATAAATTAAAGGGAAAACCTATACTAATAGTGGTGATGAACCTAAACGATTCACCCACTCAATCTTGAACTCCTAACAACATTGATGAACCAAAAATAGACTAAGGCATTATCTCCAAAACTCTTAGGAAAAAATATTTCATGTGAAGGTTTTGATGGATGATTATAACTTGGAGGTGAAGGGAGAGAGGCCTATCTTGAGGCATTGTCAACTAGATTACACTCTAAACATGATCACCAAGTTTTGACACTTTACACAAACTAAATAAGATAACTAATCAATATATACATGTGACAAGGACATGCTAAGGGAAGATTTATACCAATTATACACATCTAAACAAGCATAAACACACTATCCAATAATAGAGTAGTTGCAATAGTTTACTCATTAATCTAAGAGGTCTATCTAGTAAATTTTCCTCATACCTAGGTGAGGGATTCTTAATCAAGGACATAAGGCCTTAATATATAGAAAATAAGGAGAGAAAAATAATAATGGAATGGAGGAGAGATGAAAATATCATCAATCTATCATTAACTCAAGCATTACTTTAGTTATAAATAGTTACAAACAGTCTTCAAGAAACCTCTCCATGTTTAGTGCACTTTCATGATAACTTATGCATTGAGATGAGGTAGTAAAATATGTAGTTGATTGATTTAACCTTATATTAAAGCATGCTATGCCTTTATTTTTTCAAATAAATCCTATACTTTTCCATTTAAGGGTCATTTATGCATGGATTGACACTTAAGGACTAGTTGTGCATGGAATTGGCCTTAAAAAATAGTTATGCATGGAATTTACACTTAAGTATTAGTTATGTATCATGATTAATCTACTTTAAATCTCTCAATAGTGTTTTACACCATTATTTAGCTTCCTTTATTGACCAAGTAGGCCTACTAGTCCAATTAGGCCTAATAGCCTAACTGTGTGTGTTTTGATGGCCATGAAAACTTGCATTAAAATTTAGGAACCTATGAAAAACTGATTTTTAAAACTAAATAAATGATTCATACCATGATATAAATAAGCTTGAGTAAGAAACACCTGTAAACTTATGAAACTAGGTGGTTAGCTCACCTTGTTCTTTACTCCTATAGACTAGCTAATTAGAAGGGGCTCATAGAGGCATATTTAGGTTGATCCTTGGTCATATAATGTATTTAGAAGGTGAAACAAGTGCCAAAAAAACATTTCCAATGGTTAACATCTTGTTAAACTTCCTTTTACTTATCTTTCTACTCTTTTTCCCTAAAAACATTATTTTTTGTCAAGTCTGTATAGTTTCATACAACACGGTACCATGGTCAGGACCCTCTCTAAGTGTAATTCATGATTCAAGTGTTTTTAGGGTGATTCATGGGTGTTTTGGTGCAAGAATTTTCACTTTTCTCAAGACTATTTTGTAGTAGGGTTTAGGGAGGGTTTTAGAGGTCCACCATCTTAATGATGGTTCATTAAGTAAGGACCTCCAAACTAGAAATTATTACCATGGATCTTTAATTGATAGAACCATTCAAATTTCCTAAAAATATTGTATTCCCATGAAAAAGGTGTGTCAAGATATGTATGTAGGGAAGTGGACTATGAGCTCTCTGCATGCATTCTAGACCTGTTTATAGTCATATCAATGGTTCATAATTTTTTTGTCCTAAAAAAAACTCAATCCACCATGTATTTCAAGTACATATGGGTCTGAAATTTTTGGTAAGAGTATTTTCTATAAGTGTCCTTGTGGTGAAAGTTATAAGCATTGAAATATGCAACTTGAATGACTATCTAGGGACTATTTATTTTGAGTCAGCTCTTGAGATCTAAATTGACCCGAATACTTGATTTTCCTACTTTAAATTACCTTATTTAGGATCTAAAACATCCCCTTATACCTTTTTATGGTGTCATTTTTATTAGGAGGGTCTAAGTGTATCCCACGGTGATGGTGGGTCTTCTAAGCTTCAAGACTAGTTTTAGGCCTAAAAGACCTTTACTAAATTTTATGGGTTTGAGGTGATTTTCAAATGAGTTTTGGGTACAAAATAATCATGATACATCCCTCTTACCTTCTCCCACCTCTATTCACACATGGTTCCACCATCTTCTACTCTCAACTCAAAAATTTGCCTTCACTTGAGTTTTTGACTTAGTTCCTTGACTTTGAATGCAGGGAATGAGTATATTTAGGACCTTGAGTATGTCCACTCAGAATTTACTCACCACTCATTACTTCATGTAAGTTCTCTCTATTCATCAAGGACCCTTACATATTATTGGCCAAATTTGACCCTTCAGGTCAAATTGGGCCCCCTATAGGTAAAAGATTGGTCTTTAGATGTTTTATGGGGTCTAAAATTTGGTATTAAGGTGTATTATAGGTAATTTTATGTAATTTAATGTCACATTATCCTTGGTCATTATTCATATTAGTTAACATATCATTTTGTGTCATTTAGGGGTCATAAATAGAGCATTTAATGAATTATATGACATCTTTGGGAAATGTGAAGGTGTAAAAAGGTTATTTCATGTTCCATGTGTCTTATTTATGTTTTATTTATCTATTTATAACTGAAAGTGGTAGGTTATTTATAATAAGGAGAAATTTTCTTAGGAAAAAAGAAGAGTTTGACACTTATACAACCCATGGGGGAAGGTGACACATGGGATAATGTGATATAATGTCTCTTAATATTCATAAAACTCATATCAATTATTTACATGCTTTATAATTTCTAAAAAGGGCCCAACACCATTCTACTCCTTTCTTACCCTTTTAGACATACAAAAGTGATCAACATGTTCATGCTCGGTATGGTCAATAGAAAAGATTTCAGGTCAAATGCCTTTGGTAAGTGGTATTACACTTAGATATATCCATTTAAATAATAATATTTCCAATGTTTGTGAACCATACTTTATGAACTATCCTTTATAAGCTGACTATGTTTTTTGCTTGCTAATCTGTGCACCCTATAGGTTTTGCTCCATTTCGGACAAGTCCATACAAACCAATTACTTAGGTTTATTATAGATGATTATTTATCTCTTATTATATTCTCTCCATGATTTTTTTCATATTTCATGGTGTTTTAGGGATAAAATCATCTAAAGTTTGAAGACAACTCTAATTTGGGATGACAGACTAGTTTTCCACCATTTCTAGATATTCATGCTTTGATAATGACTTAAGAGGGTTATGATAGGTATATTTAATTTTTTAAATGTGATATTATTTCTATTTAACTTTAAATATCATTCTTTAAATCAACATTCCATGAGTTGTGGTCATGAACACTATGCAATTAACACTTTGCTCACTTTTCACTTGCTGCCATGGTTGCAATGATGTGTATGAAACTATATAGTTTGATCATGGAGGTGTATTTAGGGTCTCAAAATGTTTAAAATGTCTTTATAAATGAGAATGATCAAATTTGACTCTCCAAATAGTGTGTAGAGGGACTATACAGTCATGTGCAACTTTTGCATATAGTCTACCATTAGAATGTGTACTTACAAGTTTTGAAAAGGTTTCAAACATTCAAATGTGGTGTAGAGGGTTTCCTAAAATAATTTAATACCTTAATCCATCATTTAAATCTTTTTCAGGTCAAGAGGTTGGTCATGGAATCAAAATCATCTTTACAACCTAAATCATTGTTTGCCTGCATACAACTAAATCTCCACATAGGTTTATCATGATGATGCCATTCTATGATGGGAGAATTTGTAGTGGTTTCAAGATATTGGATCTATTAATAATTAATTTTAGGTTTTTTATATGGATATACAACTCATAAGAGGTCTAAATCAATGCATATTATCCATATTTTGCCCACTACCTGTATACACTAAAATTTTACACCTATAAGTGGCTTAACAGGAGATTAAAGAGCCATTTTAAAATGTTAGAGAAGTGGTGAAACTCATCCTAAAAATTGTTGAGTTGTGGAGCTAAAATCTTCACTATTGAGCTCTTGTGGAGGTTACTGGGCTTTTATTAGTAACTAGCATCGGTAGTGTCACTGACATCAGTCAGGCGTGGACTAGAAGCTGACGACATTGGTCAGGGATCGGCCGACATTGGTCATATGCAGATCGACAACAACCGACGTCGGTCACCTGTGTGTGTGCATGTGTTTACATGCATTTCTAGAATTATACTTGTCTAATTTTAGGAGGTCTGAGTGTTTGCATGTGAAGATTAATTTAAGTCTTGGGTCTATATTTCTAATTATTGTAATTGGAAAGTCTAATTATTGTATGCCTTGGATCCTATTTAAGAGACCCATGGAGCATGTTGTAATCATCCAAGAAAGTTGTAAGTAAGATCAATTAGATCTGCAAGGTGTGTAAGATCAAGAAGATCTACTGAAGTAATTAGTTGAGAGAGAGAGAACTCTTGAGAGAAATACTATACACCTAAGAGGTGTGGAAGGGTGTGATTTCTTCATTGTATTTTGGAAGAGTTTTAATAGAGTTTGGTTGTTTCTCATATCTCTTCTTATTTGCTATTTCTAATTTCTAGTTACTTATTGCTTCTGGTTCAATTCCATGTTTAGTTGCTTATACAAAAGGTAATAAATTGTACTCAGTAGTTCCTAACAAGTGGTATCAGAGCTTGGGTTCACTAACAGGTTGTATTAGATCAGGTTAGTGGTTGTTGATTACAGGTTCACTCACAGGGGTTTTTGTTTGAGTGGGAGCAAAGCAATGGCAGAAAAAAGTAAGCTAAGAATGGAGAAATTCAATGGCAAGAATTATCAATTATGGAGGATGTAGATAGAGGATTATCTATATCAGAAAGATCTATTCTTACCGTTGGGTGGGGTTGCATGCAAGCCCATAGATATGCAAGATGAAGAATGGAATGTTCTTGATAGAAAGGCTCTTGGATCTATAAGGTTGAGCCTGGCATCTTCTGTGATTTCTAATTTATCATAAGCAAAGACAATGGTAGAGTTAATGGATACTCTGGAAAACTTATATGAAAAACCGTCAGCTTTGAATAAGGTATATCTTATGAAGCAATTATTTAGTTTGCAAATGCAAGAAGGTGGATATGTATATAGTCATCTTAATGATTTCCATGAAATTGTAAATCAATTAAATTCAGTCAAAATGGTTTTTGATGATGAAGTTAAGGCTCTCTTGATCTTATGTTCTTTACCTGAAAGCTGGCATAGCTTGGTAATGGCGGTAAGTAATACATCTGCTTCAAATATCTTGAAAGTTGAAGATGTTGTTAGTGTAATCTTGAATGAAGAAATTCATAGGAAAAGCACAGGTGAAACATCAAGTAATGCTTTAAGTATTGAAAGTAGGGGAAGGAAAAGAGAGAATGGCAAGCATGGGAAAGCAAGGTCAAAGATGGGAAGGAGATCCAAATTTAGAACTAGCAGAATAACTTGCTAGAATTGTGGAAAGAAAGGACATGCAAAGAAAGATTGATGGTTGAAGGATAACAAAGAAAATCAGTAAGAAGGTAATAAAGAAGCAAATGTTGTAGGTATTGTTGCACAGGATTCTCTTATATTTTCTTTGGATAGTCAAGTAGAATCATGGGTTTTAGATTCTGATGCTTCTTTCCATGCAACCCCAAATAGAGAATTTTTCAATGATTATGTCCATGGAGACTTTGGAAAAGTTTATTTAGGGGATGGTGAGCCTTGTCAAATTGTTGGAAAAAGAAAAGTGTAGCTGAAATTGTAGAATGGCAACACATGGGTGTTGAAAGATGTCATGCATGTACCCATCTTGAAGAGGAATTTGATTTCTACAGGAAATTTGGGGGATGAGGGTTCCACAGTAACTCTCACAACTAAATCTTGGAAAGTTTCCAAGGGTGCACTTGTATTAGCAAGAGGTAAAAGAGTAGGTACTCTTTATCTATGTAATTGTATTACTGATTATTCTCCTTCTATTCTATCTACTTCAGATGTAGATGCAAAGATGCGGCACTATAGGCTTGGTCACATGAGTGAGAAGGGAATGAATGTTCTTAAGTCAAAAGGTAATCTTTTAGATTTAAAATGCATAGATCTAGATTTTTGTGAGCATTGTGTTTTTGGAAAATAGAAGAAAGTGAGGTTTCTCAAGACTGGGTCAACAAAGAAGAAGTACAGGTTGGAGCTTGTTCATACAGACGTGTGGGGACCAGCTCAGGTAGCTTCTATTGGAGGATCACAGTATTATGTTTTTTTCATTGATGATGCTACAAGAAAGGTATGGGTTTATTACATAAAGAGGAAATCTAATGTTTTTGACACATTTAAGAAATGGAAAGCTTTGGTTGAGGATGAAATAGGTTTGAGATTGAAGTGCCTTAGATCTGATAATGGTGGTGAGTACTATAGCAATAAATTTAATAGTTACTGTTCTATGAGTGGAATACGTAGGGAAAGGATAGTTCCAAGGACACCTCAACAAAATGGAGTTGCTGAAAGGATGAATAGAACAATAATGGAGCATGCACAAAGTATGAGGTTGCATGCTGGTTTGCCCTTAAAGTTTTGGGTAAAAGTTGTGGATACTATAGTGTACTTGATTAATAGAGGACCTTCTACTACTCTGGATGGTGGAATACCAGAAGAGGCTTGGATAGGTAAAAAGGTAGATCTTTCATTTCTCAGAGTTTTTGGTTTTGAAGCTTTTATGCACGTTGATAAAGAAAATAGAAAGAAGTTGGATGCTAAATCCATGCGATGCACTTTTATTGGTTATGGCTCTGGAGATTTCAGATTTTGGTTGTGGAATCTAGGAACTAACAAAATTATTAGAAGCTGTGATGTAGTTTTCAATGAGAAGGTGATGTACAGTGATCAGCTCAAGAGGCTAAATAATTTTGAGCAGGGCAATCTTGATTTGGATGAGGTAATGATCCAAAATGAGCTCACGGGTAAAAATCATGTCACAAAAAAACACAGAGAGCGACATCGGTCAGGGAACCAACATCGGCAGTCTAACAGAGACTGACATCAGTCAGGGAACCGACGTCGATAGTCAGGTAGCAATCGACATCGGTTAGGTAAAACTGACATCGGTCAAGTATAGATAAAGAGATGACCGAGATTGGTCACTAACAAAACAAAATTTGGGCAGACAGCAAGCTGTGGATGAGTCTCAAACACACATAAGGAGGACTGAAAGGGTAAGTAAACCTCAAATTCATTATTCCCCTTCTTTATACTACGTGTTGATAACTAATGGTGGAGAACCAAAAAGTTTTGATGAGGCAATACAGGTAGAATCCAAGAAATAGTGGGAGCATGGCATGAATGAGGAAATTGATTCCTTAGTGGAGAACCAAACATGGGATTTGGTTGAGTTTCCAGACGGAAAGAAAGCACTAAAAAATAAATGGGTATATAGGTTAAAGGAAGGAGAGAATGGACAGATGAGACGTAAGGCTAGGTTGGTAGTAAAGGGATTTGCACAGAAACCAGGTATTGACTTTGGTGAAATGTTTTCTCTTGTAGTAAAGATGACTTCTATTCAGACTGTATTGTCTTTAGTTGCTATTGAGGATTTGCATCTTGAGTAGCTTGATGTTAAGACAACATTTTTTCATGGAGATTTAGATGAAGAGATATATATGGAACAGCTGGAAGGTTTTGAGGTCACAGGCAAGGAAAAACTTGTGTGCAGGTTGAAGAAAAGCTTATATGGTCTTAAGCAGGCTCTAAGACAATGGTATTTAAGGTTTGACAGGTTTATGACAGAGCATGGCTTTAGTAAATGTCAATCTAACCATTGTGTTTATTTTACCAGATTGGATAATGGTCATTATATTATCCTGTGGTTGTATGTGGATGATATGCTTGTTGCAGGTTCACACATGCAGGAAATTATTGAGCTAAAGGTAAAATTAGCTCACACATTTGCCATGAAGGATTTAGGAGCAGCAAAGAAAATCCTTTGCATGAGTAATAAGAGAGATAGGAAAAATCACAGGCTGATTTTGTCTCAAGAGGATTATGTGAATAAGGTGTTGGAGAGGTTCTATATGTAGGATACAAAACCGGTTAGCACACCTATGGCTGGCTAGTTCAAGCTGAGTAAAGAACAGTATCCTAAATCACATGATGAGGTTGAGTACATGAGCAGAGTTCCATATGCTTCAGCAGTTGGGAGCTTGATGTATGTTATGGTATGTACCAGACCTGATATTACCCAAGCAGTGGGAGTTGTCAGCAAGTTTATGGCCAATTCAGGAAAGGAACACTGGAAAGCAGTTTAATGGATTCTCAGATATCTGAGAGGGACCAATAGCAGGTATTTATGCTATGCAGGGTCAAACACTTCTCTACATAGGTATGTAGATTCAAATATGGTAGGTGACTTAGATGGCAGGAGAAGCACTACAGGATGTGTTCACTATTGGTGGAATGGCGGTTAGCTAGATTTCAAAGTTTCAGAAGGTTGTTGCCTTGTCTACTATAGAGGTAGAATACATTGCAGTCATAGAGGCTAGCAAAGAAATGATATGGATGACACGGTTCATGGAAGAGTTGGGAAAGGAGCAAGAGAGTTGCAGATTGTACAGTGATAGTCAAAGTGCAATTCATTTGGCAAAAAATTCAGCCTTTCATTCAAGAACCAAACATATACAGCTTAGGTACCACTTCATTCAATAGGTATTGGAGGATGGACAGTTGAAGCTGGAAAAGATCCATATGGATAAGAACCCTACAGATATGTTAACAAATCCGGTAACCAATGAGAAGTTGAATCTTCATTCAACTTTTGTTGGTCTTCAAGATTGATCTTGAAGATGGAGATGCAAACCAGAGAAACAAGATAGAGGATGTTGCTGTATAGGTACAGGCGCAGCTGTTTATCTCCAAGTGGGAGATTGTTGAGTTGTGGAGCTAAAAACTTCACTGTTGAGCTCTTGTGGAGGTTGTTGGACTTAACCAATAACTGGCATTGGCAGTGTTGCTAACATTGTTCAGGCATGGACCAGAAGCTACTGACATTAGTTAGGGATTAGCCAACGTTGGTCATATGTAGACCGACAGCAACTGACATCGGTCACCTGTGTGTGTGCATGCATTTGCATGTGTTTCCAGAATTAGACTTGTCTAATTTTAGGAGGTTTGAGTGTTTGCATGTGAAGACAAATTTAAGTCTTGGGTATGTGTTTCTAATTATTGTAATTGGGAAGTCTAATTATCATATGCCTTGGATCTTATTTAAGATACCCATGGGGCATGTGTTGTAATCATCCAAGAAAGTTGTAATTAAGATCAATTAGATCTACAAGGTGTGTAAGATCAAGAAGATCTGCTAAAGTAATTGGTTGAGAGAGAGAGAACTCTTGAGAGAAATATTGTACACCTAAGAGGTGTGGAAGAGTGTGATTTCTTCATTATATTTTGGAAGAGTTTTTAATAGAGATTGGTTATTTCTCATATCTCCTCTTATTTGCTATTTCTGATTTCTAGTTACTTATTGCTTCTGGTTCAATTCCGTGTTTAGTTGCTTATACAAAAGTAAATCAATTGTACTCAGTAGTTCTTGAAAAAAACCTAACATGTTTAAGGGATCCTAATATTCATATTTTAAAGTTCTATATGTCTTGTCAAAGTTGAAGATCACCTTTTAGTAGGAAGAGACTAAATTCTAGGATTAAATCCCTAAAATGAAGAAACAAAACATCTGATGGTTTTGTTGATGTCATATGAGGAAGTGTCATAAAGTCTTGAGGAATATAATTTATGAGGATTTATATATTTTATCAATGAAATTAACCCCACAAAGTTTTAAGGGTAGAGGAGAAATGGAGATCAATTTTTGAGAGATCCAAAATTGCACTTTTATGCACTGAGTTCCAACAGTGCCATCTATAGGTTTTGGTCCCCAAAGAAAATTTCCAACTCAAGGTTGTAATAAAATCCTTGTATCATGATTGAATAAGTATTACATGGTTTATTTATATTTTTTATGACCTAAGGGTCATTTCAATGGATGAGATTTTGTGTTTTGGTTCCCCAAACACACCTATAAGCCTCTTTACATCACAAATATGCACCTACAGGCTGGCATTAGGGTCACCATAAAGAATATGCTAGATAGCCTTGATAACAGACTTATCTCCAATAATGAAAGGAAAAAATTAAGCTATAGTATGGTTTAGGGAGATTAAATTATGGTTTCAATCTTTTCAAAAAGGCTTAGATCACATATAACACCTATGTGACCTCTCACAGTCAACTGTAGTTGACTGTGAGAGGCAGAGAACAAAGGGATTGTGTTTAATGAGGCCTAACCTATACAAGGTGGACATAATGGATAAAAAAAGTGTGAAATAAACCTAGAGTAATATATATATATATATATATATATATATATATATATATGATGAAAACATTGTTTTAAAATCTTAACCATGCATTTTCCTATAGGCGTACCTTCATGACTTGAAACATATTCAAGAGTTGAAACATAGTTTTGACTAAGAGAGGAGTGTGAAGGGTTTATAGTAAGGTAAAGTGATGAATAGTTTTAAAAAATATAAACCATGATTTTTATACATTTAAGGTACTCTCAACAATTAAAATCATGTAAAGGAAAGGTCTCCAATCAGGCAAACACAATTCACATGAAGAACCCTACACATAATGTTTTTATACAGTTTGTCTTGGGTCTTAAGGATTTTAGAAGGTCAAATGACTTGGGTTAGAGCTAATTTTTTTTATATAATACCTTTAGGACTTTAATAATACCATATAACTTTCAATTTTTTTATAAAATAGGGTGAGTACCCTCTATTTTGTCTCAGATAGAGGGCACTTCCCTTTGTGCATAAACCTGGAATCTTGTGAAGATAGGTGAGAAGGACTCTTAAATTTTTTTTTGAACATGGAAATAAGGTGTGATAATTTTAAATAAATATAAAAAAACATGAAGATAATATCAAATAATGATGAAACCTAACAAGTGGACCAAACCTACAAGAATTGTAGTCAGGCTTATGTAGGTAGGTTTTAGGCCTAAAGCCAAATGGAGAGTCATTTTCACTTAAACTATAAAAGGATAATTATATTACATTTATGAATTTTAATATAACAATAATAGAGTTTATTTATCTATTTTTATGATAATTAAGCCATGAGTAATATATTTTTGGGCTTTAGGATAACTCAGGCCTGTGGAAATGAGGAATCAAGCTCGACAAGACAATTTTAGGTGCTCACATGTCCCTTGAGGCTGTGAATGGGGATATAATAAGTTTAGGTATGTTTATTAATGTATTTAAATACTAATTTGTGTAATTATTTTTAAAATACAAATTCCAATATTCATGAACAAGCCTTAAGAGTGAAAATAGGCCTAAAACCCTTGTTAAACCCTTACAAGGACCCAATTGGAGAAATGAGGATGGGAAGTTACTCAAATGGAATATTTTTTATATAAAAAGGATTGGATATTTTATAATACTCTCATATTATCCTCACCACCCTTCTTAATTGTATGAAATTATACATATAGGGTACAAAAGAGGGTAATTTTGACTAATTTATGTGTTTTTTAGGTTCTAAAAGTAGTCTAAAGATAAAATCAATTTTAAGACAAATATATAGACTTTTAATAACTTAATATATTCATTTAATAACTTTAAAATACTTTTAATTTCCTAAATAGGAGCTCTCATCTCAGCCAGTCAAAATTGCCATAGTGGACATGATGGTGAGAAGTGTGAAAACTTCAAGTGGATGGATTTTTAATGTGTGATTAAGGATTATAAGGCCATGGAGAGTATTTTATAGTTTAATACACTACATACCATGTATTTTCATGGAAAATTAAATCCAATTTTGAGGCCAAGTGTGTAGGGTGCATGGAGGAAGAGTTATTTGGACTATACATGGTGATAACTCATTTTGGGAAGATTCTAGATGACCAAGACTAAAAAATGCATTAAAATGCATGTAAAAAATCCTTCCCCTTTATTTCAATCATCATACCTATCCCTAATCATTTTTAGGATGTTAAAATAGGTGTGGATGACGAAGGTAGTTTTTTGAGCCAACACAAGGAGTTTCATGCCACTTTTCATAAGTTTCATGCCTTGTATGGTCACTTGTCTCTTCCAAACTTACATGGTTCATCAAAAATAATATTCTCATGCACAATTAACTCATTTTATCATCTTAACAAGTTTCCTTATGATCCTTGTACTTCTCTCTTCTCCTCTCTCTCTCAAATTCTATAAGAACTAGTCATTTTGGCCATTGTAACTTATGCTCCACTTGAGTATGTTGAAGCCCTACTCATTTTAATACCATTTGATCAATAAGACTACTAATTTTTACCTCTTCTATGATTTTTCATAGGTTTCTTACTTTAATGTTTTATTTTTCTTAATGATGACTTGTTTCCTTAGCATTGTTGTTTCATTCTCTCACCTATTTGTAGTTGGAAATCTTCTTCTTATAGGGCATGTGAAGTGTTCTAGGAAGTGTCAAGGTTGAGTGAGTTAGTTTATTCAGTAGTGCCATTCAAGGCCTCTTGTAGAGTCCTCCTAGCCTAAAGAATAATCCATAACCTCATAATGTAATATTGATGTGAGAAGATGTAGATTGGAGAAGTATATGTTTGGTTAGTCTCTTGGTTTCATATGTAACATGAAACTGGTTGGAAGTCATCAAACTATTTGGTGTATCACCTCCATTATGATAGTTTTTTTCTATTTTCTCTCTCCATTTTTCCCTCCAAATTTTAGGTGTAGTAGTGATCCAAAGTGGTACATCAAAGGAGGTAGCCCTATCTAAAGATTCACCTCAATCATAGGCTACCCACAAGCCTAGAGGTGTTTAAATTATGCCATTTAGATGAGGAGAACTAAGACATCTCCTCAAAGGGTGTAAATACAAGTGATAATAGTTTTTGGCATGCTTAGTGGTACTCTTAGTCCAAAAGTGTGAAAGATTTTTGGTGTTGTCTTTTAACAATCAACCTTTGGAGGCATCTATCTAAGTATCAATGGCAACTCTGAAGTTACATCAGCTGGTCAATCAGCCTAGGTATTCTTTTTTAATATTGTTGATACCATTCCTTGTATTCTTTCTTCCTAATGAAGTTTCATGGCTGACTTTGGTGTTGATTACTATTTTACATAAGTTAGTGAGACATTTAAAGCTTATGAAACTCCCTATTAGCCTTGGTGTGATTCCTACTAGTACTGCTATGACCATTGTCAATCCTATCATGATCCTTATCAGCCTTATAACCAGCCTTGTCATGAGTTTTAATTATCCTACAATCAACCTTCTCCATATCTTGCTCCTAGTCAACCTAGTCACTTCTCAAGTCAATCTATTTCCACTTTCAAGTAAACTCTCTTGGGCTATGAGAAGTACATGTTAAATCTTAACACATAAAAGGGATATGGTCTAGATATCCCTATTCATTTCATTCTTAAGGTGAGAGATGCATTAGATCTATTCAAAAGAGAGTGGGAACCTATTCATAGAGCCAATTGGCAAAGGATCACAAGTAAGATGCTAGTTGTGAGTGTCTTAGTTTCTTCCTTAGAGGATAGGATAAGAATTCATGGAAGACAACCTCAGTAAACCTATCAACCTTCGTATCCACTTCCCCAAGATTGTTATAAGTCCTATTTTATCCCTATTCATGAGCCCAATTAAGCTTATAAAAGTCATCTTTTGCCCAATAAATTGGAAGAGAGAGTTGGAGAGACAACCTTGTTTTTAAATAAAATCTTGGTGAGAAAATTGAGTTGGCTAATAAACAAATGAAATAGTCCATATCATCAGCAAAGGAAGTGGAATTTAATCCCTCATTTCCCTCTCCTATTACATCCCAACCTCAAGAAAAGACCTCTAGATACTCGATTCCAAGTTGGAGACAAGGTAGAGAATCTAAGCCCAACAAGATTCCAAGTTTTTTGAATACCTCATCCACTACTAAAAGTGCATCAAAACCTCAAGAAGAGACTCATAATCCTAACATCTTAATCTAGAATAAGATAGTGGAGTCATGGGGAAATAAATAGGATAGAAGCCTTGATAAGGAGTGTGAAGTTGAGGAAGAACTTAATCCTATGCAAGCCCCTCCCACCCTCCCTCAAGAGACCTCTTATGTTTCATGTCAGCCCTCTTGTATTCCTAATACTCATTAATATTCCTATAAACTTAAATAAAGGCTTTTTCAAGATAACCTATCCAAGCATATTGAAGAGTTAGAGTCAAGGATGAAATTACTAAGGTGTGATGGAAGGTTTAGACCAAAAAGAAGATCATATGCCTAAACAAACCCCATATAACCTCCGTCAAGAAAGTGATCAAGATAAATTAGATGAAAATGAAGTGATTTTAAAATGAAAGGAATAAAATCAAGATGTTTTAGCCCAATTTTTTCCTCCTCTTCCTCAAGATCTTCTAAAAGAGTCCCCTATATTTCACTCTCAATCTGATTTTGAGTTCTATGTGACACCTCCACCAATTAGTTCATCTTGTCTTAACCCTATCACCTTTTGAATTGATGGAAATATGGTATGAGAACATAAATAGGTGTATTTGGTTGATAAAATCTCAAAAAAAATTCTTGAAGAAAACATACCTCCTTGGCAACCTTATTGGGCTAAGTCACATGATTTCAAGATACCTAGTCTTGGGATCACTAAGAAGGAGAAGGAGATGGAGGATCTTGAAACCCTTGAAGAAGACTCTACATCTGATCAAAAATTTGTGGATAATAATCTCAATTATGAGTATGAATGTGATATTATGGATGAATGACAATTTAAATTCATTCTTAAAGAGTGTAGCCCTAGAAAACTCTCTTGAGACCAATGTGAAAGTTGTTGTTCTTAAAGATGACCCAATACCTCATCCTAATTTTGAATCACCCTTAGATACATTAGAGATTGAAGAATACCAGCTTGATGACCTCATACATAAATAAGATAAGATTTAAAAGGTAGTGGTTCTAGATGATAAAGAGGATAAAGATGATTGGTAGCTACAAATGAAGTTATTTCAAGAGCTTGAAGAGATTTGACAAGTTGAGGGTCCAGTACATGATAATGTGAATAAAGATTATTCCATGGAAGATAATGACCAAGTTTGTATAGAATATGAAAATCTCCTTGATGATCTAGAATATATTTCATCTAAAAAGAAATCGAATCTTATTGAGAGTACTATGGAAATCAAGAAGGTATGCCTTGTTGAACCACCATTGGAGGTTATAATTGAGGATCCATATGAGAAGTTTGAAGCTATTTGGATGAAATAGTATTGCATCTCCATATAAAAATTGTTTGAAAATACTTGGTTCTCAATGAACATCATGCCAATGAAGTTGGCAAACATCATGAAAAATTTGGAGGCATAAATGCTAAAGGACGAGAGGCTACATGTCTCTCTAAATCATTCATGTCATAAAGAAAGAAGGGTTTAAAAATTCACCTTTGATCCAGGAGGGAGTTTTCATCTTATGTTAGTTATTTTTTAATTTTATTTTATTTATTTTGGTGTGTGTTTTCCATAAGTGCTCATGAAACACATATGTTTTTTGCTTTTGCTTTGTGTGTGTCTTTTATTTTATGTGGTTGAGGTAGTCATTGGTATTATATTGATCAAATCTTATTGTAAAATTCCTCTTTTTTCATCTCAAACTTTAGATGACTCCCTAATCCTAATGGCATAATAAGGCTATTGGTCTAGTTAGTAAGTAGACATACTACCCCTATGAGTCACTAATTTGTTGACCCAATTTGACCCTATAGGTCAAATTGGGGCCCCTATAGGTAAAAAATTGGTATTTAGATGTTTTATGGGGTCTAAAATTTGTTCATAAGGTGTATTATAGGTCATTTTATGGAATTTAATGTCACATTAGCCTTGGTCATTAGTCATATTAGTCAATATATCATTTTGAGTCATTTAAGGGTCATAAATAGAGCATTTAATGACTTGTACAACATCATTGGGAAATGTGAATGTTTAAAAAGGTTATGTCATGTGACATGTGTCCTAGTATGTCTTAAGTATCTATTTTTAATTGAAAGTGGTAGGTTCTTTAGAAGAAAGAGCAATTTTATTTGGAAAAGAGAAGAGTTTGGCACTTATATGGCCCATGGGGGAAGGTGACACATGGTATAAGGTGATGGAATGTATCTTCATATTATTTAAAATTTTTTTAGTGATTGAAATGATTTATAATGATAAAAGGTCCTAAAACCATTATGCTCTTTTCTTGCCCTTTTAGACATACAAAAGTGATCAATAGGTTCATGCTTGTTATGGTCAATAGAAGAAGTTCCAAGTTAAATGCATTTGGGAAGCGGTAATAAACTTAAAGATATCACATTACATAAAAATATTTCAAAGATTTTTAAACCATTATTTATGAACCATCCTTTACAAGTTGACTATTTTTTTTGCCTGCTAATCTATGCACCTTATAAGTTTTACTCTATTTTAGACAATTCTATACAAACCAATTGCTAAGGTTAATTAAAGATGATTTTAAAACTCTTATCAGATGATCTCCATGATTTTTTTTAGGTTTCATGGTTTTTTAGGGATCAAATCATCTCGAGTTTGTAGATTTCTCTCATTTGGGATGACAAACCAATTTTCCACCATTTCCATATCTTCATGATTTGATAATGAATTCAAAGGTTTGTGATAGGTCTATTTAATATTTTCAATGTGATATTTATTTCCTTGAATTTTCAATCTCATTATTCAAAGAAAAATTCCATAAGTTGCAGTCATGAACACTATGTAGTTAACTCTTTGTTCACTTTTCACTTGCTGCCATAGTTGCAATCATGTGTATGAAACTATCTAATGTGATCATGGAGGTGTAGTGAGGGTTTACAAATGTTTAAAATGTCTTTATAAATGGTAATTAATATATTGGACTCTTTAAATAATATGTAGAGGGATTGTGCAGTCATGTGCAACTTTTGCATATAGTCTACCATTGGATTGAAGTTTTGAAAAGATTTAAAACATTGAAATGTGGTGTATAGGTTCACCTAAAATAATTTGATACCATCATCCATAATTTGAATATTTTTAAGGTAAAGATGTTTGTCATTAAGTAAAACTCATCTCTACTACCTAAATCACTATTTGCCTGCATATAACTAAATCTCCACATAAGACTATCATGATGATATCATGATATGATGGGAGCATTTATGAAACAAAACACCTGATGGTTTTGTTGATGTCATATAAGGAAGTGTCACAAAGTATTGAGGCATATAATTTATGAATATTTTTATAATTTATCAATTAAATTAACCCCAAAAATATTTAATGGTAGAGGAGAAATGGAGATCACTTTTTGTGAGGTCAAAAATTGTACTTTTATTCACTAAGTTCTAACAGTGCCATCTATAGGTTTTGGTCCCCAAAGAAACTTTCTAACTCAAGGTTGTACTACAAACCTTGTCTCATGATTAAGTATTACATGGTTTATTTAGAGTTTTCATTACCTAAGGTTAATTTCAATGGGTGAGATTTTGTGTTTTGGTTCCCCAAACACATCTACAAGCCTCTTTACATCACAAATATGCACCTACAGGCTGGTTGTAGGGTCACCATGAAGAATAGGCTAGATAGCCTTGATAATAGACTTATTTCAAAGAATTAAAGGTAAAAATTCATATATATTATTGTGTGTGTGTGTGTGTGTGTGTGTGTGTGTGTGTGTGTGTATATATATATAATTAGGGTTTAGTTCTTGTCAACAAGGCTTAGATCATATATAACACCAACAAGACCTCTCACAGTCAATTTTAGTTGACTGTGAGAGGTAGAGAGCAAAGGAAGTGTGTTTAATGAGGAATATCCTATACAATGTGGATATAATGGATCCAAATAGGTTTTAAATAAACCTAAAGGACTACATAGAGGTTTAAAACATTTTTTTCAAAGATTAACCATGCATTTTATCTACAGGTGTACCTTCATGACTTGAAACACAGTCAAGAGTTGAAACATAGTTTTGACAAAGAGAGGAGTGTGAAGGGTTTGTGGTAGGTTAGAGTGATGAATAGGTTTAAAACATATAAACCATGATTTTTATACCTTGAATGTACTCTCACCAATTTAAATCATTGAAAGGAAAGGTCTCTAATCAAGCAAACATAGTTCACATGAAGAACCCTGCACATAGTGTTTTATATATAGTTTATCTTGGGTCTTAAGGATTTTTGAAGGTCAAATGACCTATTTATGAGATTAAAAAATGTATATAATACCATTATGACTTTAATAATACCATATAAATTTCATTTTGTTTGAGAAAATAGGGGGAGTACCTTTTGTTTTACCTTAGATAGAGGGTACTTCCCTTTGTGCATAAACATACAATCTTATGAAGATGGGTGAGAAGTAATCTTTATAATTTATTTGGAAACAAAAATAGGGTGTGATAAGTTGAAATAAATCTAAAAAAAACATTAAGATGAAATGTAACAAGTGGACCAAACCTACAAAAATTGTAGTCAATCTTATGTAGGTAGCTTTTAGGCCTAAAGCCAAATGGAGATTCATTTTCAATTCCACCATAATATGGTAATTATAATTAATTTTTTAATTTTAATAGGTACATGATAGAGGTTTATGAGCTATTAGGATGAAAAATAAGCCATGAAGAAGCCATTTTTGGGCTTTAGGATAACTCAAGCCTGTGGAAATGAGGAATCAAGCTCGATAAGATAATTTTGGATGCTCACATCTCCCTTGAGGATGTTAATGGGGATATATTAAGTTAAAATATGTTTATTAATGTCATTAAATATGCATTTGTGGAATTATTTTGAAAATCCAATGTCCAATCTTCATGAACAAACCTTAAGAGTGAAAATAGGCCAAGAACCCTTGCTAAACCCTTACAAGGACCCAATTAGAGAAATGAGGATGAGAAGATACTGAAATGGAATATTTTTTATATAAAAAGGATAAAATATTTTTATATTAATCTCTAAATCTCCTCACCAACCTTTTTAGTTGTATGAAATTGTACAGATAGGGTACAAAACAAGGTACTTTTGACTATTTTGTGTGTTTTATAGTTTTAGAAGTAATCTAAAGATGAAATAAATTTTAGGAGGAAGATATATAATTTTAATAAATAACTATATTAATTTAATACCTTTAAAAAAATCCTAAATACCTCAATAGGATCTCTCATCTTATCCATTCAAAAATAACATAGTGGACATGATGGTGAGAATTATGAAAACTTCAAGTGGATGGATTTTTAAGGTGTGCCCATTACTTATAAGTCCATGGATATTATTTAAAAGTTTAATACAATCAATTTCATGTATTTTCATGGAAAAATAAATCCAATTTTGAGCCAAGTGTGTAAGGTGCATGAAGGAAGAGTTATTTAGACTATAGATGGTGATAGCTCATTTTGGGAAGATTCCAAATGACCAAGACTACAACCAATGCATGGAGAGGCATGCATGAAATAATTACCCTTCATTAAAATCATCAAACTTTTCATTAATATATTTTGGGATGTTCAAATAAGTGTTGATGATAAAGGTATTTTTTTGAGCCAACACAAGGAGTTTCATGCCACTTTTCATAAGTTTCATGCCTTATATGGCCACTTGTCTCTTTTGAACTTATATGTTTCATCCCAAATCCTCTTATCATGAAAAATTAACTAATTTTATAAACTTAAAAAGTTTCATTGTGACCATTGTACTTGTCTCTTCTCCTCTCTCTCAATTTTTATAAGAACTAGCCATTTTGGCCATTGTAACTTATGCTCCACCTGAGTATGGTGAAGCCCTACTCATTTGCATACCATTTGATCAATAATAATTCTAATTTTTACCTCTTCCATAACTATTCATAGTTTTCTCACTTGAATTTTTAATTTTACTTAGTGATGAATTATTGTTTCCTTAGCATTGTTGTGTCATTCTCTCATCTATTTGAAGTTGGAAAGATTCTTATTACATGGAATGTGAAGTGTTCTAGGAAGTGTCAAGGTTGAGTGATTTATTCTATTCAATAGTGAAAATAAAGTCATATTATCTAATCATCCTATCCTAAACATTCATCCATAACTTCATAATGTAATATTGATGTGAGAAGATGCAGATTGGATAAGTGTATGGTTGGTTAGTCTCTTAGTTTCATGTGTAACATGTAGTTGGTTAGAAGTCATAAAATTATTTAGTGTATCACCTCCCTTAGGATATTTTGCTTTCATTTTTATCTCTCCCTTCTACACCCCAAAACAAAAAAATTAAGGTGTAATAGTGATCCAAAGTGTTACATCAAGGGAGCTATCCCTATATAATGATTCACCTCGTTCATAGGCTACCCAAAAGCCTAGAGGTGTTTCAATTATGACACTTGGATGAGGAGATCTGAGACATCTCCTCAGAGGGTGAAAATCTAAGTGACAACACATATCTAAGAGAAGAAAGTTATACCTTGAGAACACTGTACCTCCTCTTATCCCATGACTTGGTTGTAGGTGTGCATCCTACATTTTTGGCTCTGAGAGAGGTGAGTTTCCCCATGCAGGTGTTATAAGAATTTTTAATGTCACTCTCACCTTGATAAGGTTTTTATAATCTTCACTCATCCACCAAACACCTTTGTAAAATAATATTCATCTCATAACTTTTAGTGATCCAAACAAGAATGGATGTAGGTGTGTATATTTAATTCTTGTATGAGATAATAGGTTGATTAGAACATGAGGTGAGATGGCAATGATATAAACTTGAAACTTTCACCACTCATATTTAAACCATCTCACTATTCATTTTTCCCAAAATTTAGACCTTGATCTCACTTCAAGAAACTTAATCATCATGAGGCTCCAAACCCTAATGTATGGATTTAGACAATTCCAAGTATAGTACATAAGGTAGATGCCTTAAGACAAGTTCATGATATTAACTTAGTATTTGGAGTTTTCTTAGACCCAATCACAAGCCTTAATCCACTCATAACTTATCCTTAAAGAGACTCTCCTATCATACTTTGAAGTGACTTCATGATGACTACTATAGGTGGTCTTCTAACCCTATGTACATACTGATGGTAGGTAAGAGGTTGACCTCAAGAGGAAAAAGTTGTTTTAAGAATATAATTGAATATACATAGTCCACACATTTCTTAGAGAAACCTAAAATGGCCATAATATATATTTTATATTAATTAGAACAAGAAAAGGTCCATTACCTTAAACAATGCAAATTTACCTTAACTTTTGCTAATAAGGGAAATGCAATGTTGCCTTCTCTCCAATAGTCTTATCTAGTCATGATTGAAATATTCATAGTTTCATTGCTTTATTAAAATGGTCAAGGTGATATCATATATTATTATTTAACTCTAAGTTAGACCCCAAAACAAGTCATCTACCTTCTCAAGATCTCTATTTCATAGAATTGATGTAGGTGAAGATCTATTGTTTTAACATGGCTTAAGGATGTATAACACATCTTCATGACTATAATGATCTATAACACCCTAATAGATATCAAAGAACTAGATTAATGATGTGAAAATGGATAATAATGATATGATGATAATGGAATATGAAAAATGAGAATGGAGATGGAGTGATACACTCTCAACTATGGTGAATGGCAGTGTGAAAAACATGAAAATGGAATGAAACATGGGTATGGAAAGGAACATGAATATACAATATAAAACTCTAATCCATGAGAATTTGAGGAAATTTAATTAAGTACACCTACCATGAATGAAGTCCTACAAATAAAGTCTCAATGAATCTTGACACCCTTGGATCCATCATGAACTATACAACCTCTGCAACTTGCTTGCAGACTAAAAATTTGGTAGTATATGAGTTATTGAACTATATACACCTACTAATGTGTATCAAACTATTATGGAAGCCACAAAAGGTCTCTTTAAGACCTAAAGAACAAGGATAAATTAGTGGTTTGGTCAAAATAGACAAAAACTTCACAAAAATGTATCACTCTTCTTCCCTTGTACAGATGCCAATAGTAAAAAAAACCCTTAAGTTCTTATCCTTTATTCATAAAGATAGGAAGACAAAACTATAAACCAATAACCATGATTGGAAGGTCATGAGGTATAATTTCTTTTGTCAAGAGCTTAGATCTACTTTCTCTCTCTCTATTGTATGGACTGAGCATAAACCTGAGGTGTTCATGTTATCTACTAATGAATAAGCTATGGAAAAAACATCAATTTTGGTCTTCTCAAGCCTTTAAATCTTCCAATCTCTTCACCACATGTCTATAACTAGATATTATTGCATCTCCAAGACTCTTCCTGAGTATATCTGTATAATATAGATCTATACCATCTAAAAACACTATCCAAACCTACAAATTCTCCTTCCTTTCCTCTTCTTTCAGCTTCAAACTACCATTTTAGGTTAACATGAAGAAAAATATAGGTCAAAATCATCTTCAAAGTAAGGAATACACCAAGGAGAGAAAAAATATATCCCCTTTCACTCATGGGAGCAATTTTGGTGGTTAAAGAACCTTCTAAACTCATAGAAGAGATATTTTCAAAGCATGCAATTATTTAATATAGTAATCTTATGACCATGGGGTGATTTAAAGAAGTTATGAATGATTTAATGGCCTTTTGAGGTCAAAATTCATCATTTAAAGACCAAAACCTTCACTTTTAGACCACATACACGTAATTTTACAAAGAAGATTGGTAATAAATCTCATAAGCGTAGCTTAAAACATTATTAATATTTATTCATGAGGATTTTATGTATGTTCATCATCCTTTTTTAATAATTATTACCCATCATGCTTGAATATACTAGATAAATCAAAGAAACTCACAGTGAGTCATCGACTACCATATTCAACCATCTTACCTCATTGGGTCTAGATCATAAGACCACTTTAATTCATTATTAAATACACCACAAGATACTCAAAAATTATGATGATACTTGACACCAATTTAAATGGAAACATGAAAATGACATGACTCTAAGACATGCTCCCTTCACTTGAAATTTAATGAACATTATGATGGTCAAGCACATCATCTAAGGATCAAAGACATCTAGGACATATGGTGATCACAACCAGACTTAGTGACACCTTTAGGAGTGTTGAATGACTTTAAGAAGCAAATAAGAGACATCATGACTTAGAATAACACCATGTAGAGGCCTAAGTGGATGTCATGAAAAAATTTTATTTATAAGGGTTGGCATTTGGCCTTAGTAGGCCAAATTACCAACATTTTTGGTGACTCACCGGTGTTGACCATCATGATGGTCAAAGGAACCCTCTGAATTTTCATGACAATGACAATTTTGAAACATAACAACATGGTTTTTATGACTACCTTGGACTACCAAATAAATGTTGTACTTTGTGACATATCTTATGACTACAAAAAACATTAAGACTCAAGAGAAACAACAAGTAAACACACCTAAACTAAGAATCTATTAACACACCTACCTTAGATACATTTGTATTTCAAGCTAGTGAAAGAAAAACACCATCAAATATTATACTATAACATCATCCAAGTTTTTTGAAAATCAATACATTAAATTGAAGAGAATGTTAGACATGACTTTTATTGAGTTATCCCATATTACAAATCCAAATGTGTGATGTATGTCAATATATTACAAAAATAATTCCTGTTGTGGATATCATATAGTTAAGTGAAGGTGTCTTTCTTTACAAAATAAAATCCAAGATCTTGTTGATCTTGATACAATGAATTTTTTATATTCAACATCTAGAATAATAAACATTATAAACAAAAAATAAAATAAGCCTCCTAAGGATATACCACACAAGCAAAATAATGTACCAAGTATGGTTCTTGATGATCCTTTATTGATTTTTTATTTACCTATGGAATCTTTGTTCATTAGTTTTTTGATGGAATGACAATGAACAAATAATTCCATTGTGTATAATACAAGTCAATTAAATATTGTGAATCTTTCTTTCCTTCACATACTTGATATGGAAAATCAAATCATATAATTATCACATTTGACAACAATTTTGGGCACTATCAAGCCACTTATAACCATGATCCCTTCAGCATGTATGAATTTGTTCTATGTGTTGAGAAATTTTTTTCACCAGGATTTAATTATTTTTCAATGTTATTTTCCGTTCATAAAATTATCCTCTATGTTAAATCTTAGTGTTGACGCTTAGATTTGTACCCTTGAGGAGATGCTCAGCTCTAGTCATCCAAGTGGCAAAATGGAATCATCTCTCTTACTATGGGTGACAATTTCATTGAGATGAATCTCTAGATTAGGGGCTATCTCCCCTTGATGCACCTCTAAAGCTCTCTCTAATATACCAATTGGTATGAAAAGGGTTAATAAAAAAACTAAGAAAAAAAATGGTGATTCACTAATATGTATTATCCTCCTATTTGACTAAAAATCCACTACATAAAGGCAAATAAGGATGTTTCACACAAACTCACAACAAAAAGACATTGTTGCATCAGTATTTCATAAGTTAGATTTAAGAAGGTAATTAACACTTAGGAGGGTGAAAAATGTTTCCATGAAGAGAATAAATATATACCACTTCTAAGATTCTTATACACTTAGTAAATAATACTAATAGATTCCTACAACAACACCCCTTTTGCACATTGATAAGTGACCATAGATTGACATGCTAGAAAATTAACTCTTTCACTAGTCATTATCAATAAGATTCAAACCTATACTCAATAGTACAATGTGTGAATGGAAAAATCACTTGTATATTTCTTCAAGAGTTCGCAAAGTATAAATCTGGTCAGAGTTTTTCCAATAACCAATGGAAGCTCTAAAATGAGCCAAGAGAATGCATATATATATATATATATATATATATATATATATATATATATATATATATATATATATATATATATATCCTTGAGAGGTAGAGAAATCAAAGGAAGTTCAAGGGTCACTTGGACATGTGTCATCTTGAAAGAATTAGCTACATTTTCATGGGAGAGAAGTGGATGAGCTATGTCATGTTATCAAATGGATCAGTTATAATGAGTTATAACTAAACTAAAAGCATTAGTTACATTTATTACAACTAAACCAATGCCTTAATTACATTTTCCCATTTATTATCTCCTATATTTGCCTTTAGGTTCCTACCAAAACTTTTCTTTTAAACTCTAATGACAAGTTTTTGCAGTCTAAAATTGATGTTTTGTGGGCCATCACTCCTTTGGGAATTTTCTTTAGACTTTTTGTCTTAGCCCTTTTATTTCCTTTATATCAAATAAGTTTTCCAAAAGAATTCATTCCTTCATTTTTTTTTCACCCTTCAAAATGTTCCTTTGGGTTTCTTGAAATGGACCTTCAGCTTTTGAAAATAACCTTCCAAAAGGAAAAACTACCCTTTGAATTTTTTGAAATGGTCCACCTTCTCATGAAAACAATCCTTCATACTTCTTGAAAATGTCCCTTCAGGAAAGGTTAAATATACCCTTCAGAAAAGTTGCCTCGAATAATTTTTTCAAAATAATTCTTTTGGTTTTTCTGCTAAGTACCCTCCACAAAATTGAAAGTGCCCATCGATTTGTTGAAAATGTCCCTTCAAAAAAGTTATAAGGTACTCTTCGGAAAGGCAAGTGTCCTTTTGGAAAAATGCAAGTGACCATTTGGAAGATTTGTAAGTGTTCACTTTCTAAAGAAAATACCCTTTGAGAAAGTTGCAAATGATCCTTTAGAAAAATTGAAGTGGACCTTTTCCCAAAAGGAAAGTACCATTCGGGAAAGTTGAAGTGCCCTTTTGGAGAATTTTCAAAGTAACTTTCAGAAAAGTGAAGTGGACCTTTTCCCTAAAAAATATCCCCTTCAAAAAAATGGAACATACCCTTCAAAAAAGTTGTAACATACCCTTCAAAAAAAAATCTTAGATAATTTTTCCAAAAGAATTCCGCCAAATGAAAAGTCTAAAAGAAATACACTTAAGGAAAAGCTTTAGACAAAAAGTCTAAAATAATTTGGCAAAGGCTTAGAATAAAACCTAAAAGAATTAGGCAAAGGCTTAACAAAGACAAAAAATGAACTTTCCAAAAGAAATAGACTTGTACATTTGTTGGGGCTTTGTCAAAGAACACTTCTTTCAAAGAAAAGATAAGTACTAGACCTGGCCAAAGATATAGATTTAGATGATTTTTTGCAAATAGGGGTGCCCAATTTTGGCCTGAAGGGCCAAAATTTGGTCAAAAAATTAGTGACTCATAGGGGTAGTATCCTTTCTATACTAACCAAACCAGTAGCCTTATCCGACTCAAGGCCAATGGAGTCAATGGATTCTTGAAGATGGCTAACAAGGATGTGCCAAAATAAAACACAAGGAAACACACCACACAAAAACAACAAGACCAAACAAAGACAACACAAAATAAGACAAAGATAAAATCACACATGTGAATAAGCACTTAAGGAACACAAGGAAAATAGGAAACTATGTACAAAAGAAAAAACTTTAGTAACAATGATTTAGATATATCCCATTGATTGGGATATGCAACTCCTCTCCATCAAAATTTGAGAGTTGGAAAGCATTGTGTTGTTTGCACTTTGTGATCACATATGGTCCACTCCATAAAGCATCAAATTTTGTGTGCCTTCTAGGTTTGGCCCTATCTTCATCCCATTTTAGGATAATGTCTCCTTCTCTAAAAATCCTTGTCATGGACTTCTTGTCAAAATACTTCCTTATTTACTCTTGGTGAGTTATCATGGTTTGCATAACTTGATCTCTTGTCTCCTCAAGCTCCATCAACTCACATAACCTGAATTCCATGCTATCATTTTCCATCAACTACAGCTGATAGGTAGAATCTAAAGTTGGTAACTTAAGTCAAATAGGAAGTCTAGCTTCCCTTCCATACACCAATGTGTATGGCGAGTTTCCAATTGCTCTCTTTGGGGTCGTCCTATCAGCCCAAAGGGCTATATTTAACTTGGTGTGCTAAGTCTTTTGATTATCCTCCATTTTTCCCTTAATTATCTTGATCAAGTTATTTGTTTTGGACTCAGCTAGTCCATTCCCTTAGGGATAGTAATTGGAGGAGTTGTTAAGATAGATGCCATGCTTCAAAGCCCATTTACTTGTCCTTATTCCTAAGAAGGCTAATGCATTATCTAAAATGATTATTTAAGGAGATCCAAACTTGGTTACTATACCTTGATAAAAGTATAAGACTAATTTTTCATTTTCCTCCTTAAGAGCTATAACCTCCACCCATCTTGTAAAATAATCAGTGGCTATCAACACCCACTTGTGACAAGCACTAGAAGGAGGATTGATCAAACCAATGAAATCCAAACCCCATTGCATGAAAGGTTGCTCAATCTAGATTGGATGAAGAGGTAAGGTAGATAGATTTTATTTGCCATAAAAATATCACACTTTTGGCATTTCCTTACCCAAGCATGAGTGTCCTTGAACAAACTAGGCCAAAATTAATCAGCCCTCATAATCTTAGTAGCTATGGTTCTTGGAGCAAAGTAACCACCAGTTTGTCCATCATGAAATTCATGCAACACTTTATCAATCCAAATAAATACACCTCAAAATCACTCCTAAAAATTCCTTTCTAAATAGCATTCCATCAACAAGTACATGGGAAATAGATTGCAACCTATAATACCTTCTTTTGGCCCTATCAAGACCTTGTGGACACTCAACAATTTGAAGGAAGTGAATCATGTATTATGTCTAACTCCTTATGGTTGAAGGTATAACTATTATAGGTGAAGTGAAAAAAAAACTTCCCTTTGATCTTTCAAGTCTGAAGCAAGATGCTCACACAATCCTTTTCCTTTCACTAGCTTATTTTTTTGATCTCCACATCATACTCCATCACTTTGGTGATCTAACCTTCCCTTTTCTCATTCAAATCTCTACTCAATAGAAAGCCTTTCACACTAGGATGAGGAGCAAAAATGTGAATCTTGTTATTAGACAACATATGCCTAAATTTCTTTAAATGTTTTATGACTAAAAGCACTTGTTTCTCAACATATATGTATCTTGTCTCATAGCCTTCCAAACATTGAATAAAGAAGGCAATAGGATATTCAAAATTTTCATCATTAGTTTGAGTAAGCATGGTAGAGATTACCTCTTCATTACCAAAAGTATAAAAATTGAAGTACTTGGAGAAGTTTGGACTTACAAGAGTAGGAGCTTGGGCAATCACTGGCTTGATCTCCTCAACACTTTATTTCCTCCTTATTATCCAAGTGAATATCTCATCCTTACTTAGCATGGAGGTTAAGGGCTTGACCAGGTTAGCAAAATCAAGAATAAATCTCCTAATGAAAATTATCTTACCAAAGAAGCTTTGTAGACCCTTCTTATGTTTAGGTAAGGAAAATGCCAAGGTGGCACTTACCCTTTTTAGATTAATAGATATACCTTTCTTAGAAATAATGTGGCCTAAGATTTTTCCTTCATGAATAGAAAACACACACTTCTCTGGATTTAGAGAGATTCCAAACTCTCTACACCTCTCAAAAATCTATCTTAGGTGATTCAAATGATCTTTTTCTTCCTTGGATAAAACTATCACATCATCAAGATATACCAATAAAATGTCATTGATTAATCCTTGAAAATCTATATCCATTGCACATTGAAAAGGAGCTCCAACATTTGAAAGTCCAAATGGCATCTTCCTATAGGCATATGTGCCCCATTTGGTGCTGAAGGTTTTTTTGTATTGGTCACTTTCTTTCATCAAAATTTGATTATACCCAGAATAACCATCTAGGAGGGAAAACCTCTCACTACCTACCACCACTTGCAGAATTTGATCCATAGAAGGGAGGGGATAATGGTATCTAAAAGACACTTTATTCACATCCCTAAAGTCCACACAAAACCTGATCTCCCCATTCTTCTTTTTAATAGGGACTAAGTTGGCTAGCTAAGAAGAAAGCTTGATGGGAAAGGTGATTTTGGACTCAATTAATTTGGTGAGTTATTTCCTCATGAGAGGCTCAATCTTGGGATTGATTGGCCTATATTTATTTTATGGGTTTGGAATTTTCATCTAGATCGATGGTGTGTTGAGCCAAGATTGGGTCAAAAACCTTCAAATCACTATACTCCCATGCAAAAATATCACTAAACTCTTTGTATAGTTAAATGAAATCATGCCTCTCTTGACTAGTGCATACCTTCCCAAGTGCAAGTAGTTTATCTTTAAAGATTTATACCCTTTCATAGTTCTCTTCCTTAATGGACATACCTACCTTTTCCTTCTTGATTTGATCATCCTCATTGAAAATTCTCTCAAGAGTCACTAAGCCTTAGGAATCTTGTTGAACTTCAATTGGACAATCTACCCTCCATATTGTTATTGTAGTTTAGACTAATTCTTGAAAAAAAACTTAGCCTCTTCTTATAAAAAAAGTTCTATTTTCTTGTCACTATAATAGACCTACCAATTGGTGACATTATTTAGTATGGATGGTCTCACAATCACCTCTAGATGGGGCTAGTTTTTATCTTCCTTTATGCCCTTTGGAACATCAAATTGAGCACCAATAGATGCCATCCTATCAACATGCTTAGTGTCTTCCCTTGGAATAGATTTGATGTTAAAAGGCATGAAATATTTGACAAGGTCCCAAAATCTATGCCTATAGGACTTGAGCAAGGAGTTCTTGGTCAAATTCTACCCTCTAACACGCTATCACCAAACACTTTTAATTCATTGACACCTCTTTTCCTTGCCCATTTAAGGCCATGGATAAGGGCCTCATAGTATACCACATTACAAGTGCATGAGAATTGAAATATAAAATCTAAAAAATACCTTTCCTTTGAAGGTGAAACCAACATAGCTCCACCACCTACCCCCATCTTGCTTTTAGACCCATTAAAGAAGAGATGCAAAAATCCATTCACATCATGACTTGGATTCATCAAATTAGGCATGAAAGATCCCTTATCATGCATATAATAGACTCCAAGACCATATTCTTCAATAAAATTGTAAGGATCATGCTCATAGTTGTCATTTCCCCACTCATCTAGGAACAAATCAGAAACTCCTTCAAGGGAAGATGATGGAGATTAGTCAATATGAATTTCCTCTTTATCAATGATAACATAGTTAAAATTTACTACCTTAGGTGAGTATGTTTCCAAGTGATCTCTATGAATAGGTTCTAACTCAATCTTCACCTTAGTGCCATATTTTGTTCCAAATACCATGTAGGATCAATTGGTTGCTAAATATCCACCTATCTTGGATGTAAAGTCCCTTGACAAGCAAAGAGAAAAATAGGGAGGTGAATTTGATACTACCACATCATGGGGAATTGAATAATTAGGACAATCATGAAAGGTCAAATTCAATTCTTTCATTACCCCCAAGGTCTTGACTGGTGATCCATCCAATTATAAAACTCCTTTAGTCATTGGCTCATACTTGAGGCCTAGCTTATCTGCTATACATTTTGGCATAACTAATGTGCTTGATCCACTATCAATGATGAAATTATGAACCAAAAAATAACCAATCATTAGAGAGGTAAAAAGGAGTTTTCTCATCTTTTTTCACTTGATCATCCATAGATTGAGTTCCATTTACCAAAATGACATTGTCATTTCTAGATGGGCCAGCCTATTTGCCCAATCCATGCAATTATTTTTGAAGCATATATTTTTTCCCTGGTGATGTTAGAGAATCCCACAATGAAATATTCATATTAATCTTCTTCATCTGGTCTACCACATTGATGGAAGGACTACTCACTTTGGGGTTCTCTTTATGAACATTTACACTTTATGATGTAGCTTGTGGCAGTAGAGTTGTAGAAGCTATCCTAAAATTTGGAATTATCTAATTTTCTTGCATTTTAAGAGCTATGTTAGACCCAATTACCATAGGAGATGATGTAGGAGTCACAACAAGTCCTTTATTATCTCCTTGAGCTTCATTGACAACCCTCTTTTTGGACCTAGTATTAGAGGCAACACTAGTATTCTTATTGCTTGTATTTCCCAAGTAATTAATGGCACAAAAATCACCCTCTAAATGATTTGAGAGGGTAACATTAGTCTAAGGTTTTCCATTTTCCACTCCACCTTACATGGATCCTTCAAAATTTGAACCTTGGAAAGATTGACTGCCTTGCATTATCATGCCTTAATTATGCATTTCAGTTACATAAGTAACTTGTTCTTGACCATGTTTAAAAGATGGTTAGTTAGGCTATTCTTGGAACAAATTGTTCTAAGTGGGGACAAGGGATTTGGAGGATGGAGGATCACTAGGATTATAGCTTTGATAAAGCTTGACATGGGTAATTTGGCCTTGTCCCTAATTATTGCCCTGAAATAGAGGTTTATTTATTTACCCAAACTGATTGTAGGATTGATATGGTCTATAACCTTGAGATTGTTATATTTTGAGGTAAAATAACTCATTTTTAACACTTTGAATTACGTTTTTAACTTCTTGGATTTCATTTTTAGGGGTAATGACATATTTTTCTTGACCAGGCAAAGGAGCTAAAGTGGGAAATGCACTTTGATTAGGAGAATGCAAATAAGGGAATAGTGGCATTAGAGGTCTAGGAGATATCCTTCCCACTTGGTAGTGTGTTTCCACACATATATTGAATCATCATGGAAATGTCACTATTTAATAATGCATAGTTTACAGTTGGCCTCACAAGAATTGGGATTCTATCCCACGTTTTTTGGAACCTAGTATTAAAATCCTACATGAATTCATTTTGTCCCCTCTTTATTGTGGTAAATTACTTAGCTAGAGATAGGTGATCACTCTTTTCCCTGAACCTATTAGTCAATATAGTCTCAAATTCATCCCATTAGCCAATAAAATTTACAAGTAGGGTCCCATACCAATCGAAAACTTTTACTTTAAAAGAGAAGGCTAACAACCTAATAGCTACATTTTCTTGGGTGGTATTATGGATATTACAAAAGTTTTATATATTCCAAATGTGCTGAATGGAAGTAATAGGACCATATCCACTAAAATATGGGACACTTTTGAGGGAAGCTCCTAGAATTTGATCATATTGGGCAAGATGCAAGGGAGATGCCTTGGTGAAAGGTACAAAAGGTTATCTTCTAGCCATTTTAGAATGATCACTATGGGTGTTAGGAATGGAATGTAACACAAAATTGGAAGATTTAAACATAAAATATATTTTTTAAGGATGAGTGTTAACAAACTTGAACCTTTTGGTGGGATATGGAGGTAGTTCCAAAAAATCAAAGGATACAACTTTAACAACAGACCTAGTGGTCACCTTTGGCATGGAAAATAGGATTGACCATCAAAAAAAGACTTTAATTCTTCAATGGAATCTCTAGGTATTGAATGTAGATGTTTATTTCAATATTCAACAAATCCAAGACTAGTGCCAATCTTGAACAATCTTCTAGGATTGAGATCACCAAGTGTGCCAAAAACCATTGACACTTGGATTTGCACCCTTGAGGAGATGCTCATCTCTTCTCATCCAAGCATCAATAATTAGTATTTATCTAAATATTTGAAATATATTTCTTAATGTTTTATATATCTAAATCTTTATTCAAATGATGGGCTCAAACCCACTCATCTAAATAAAAATCCCATGTATTGAAATGAAACGAAATATAAAAAAAGGGAGAAGCTATGAGAGCATAAGTAACTAAAATATTTTATTTTTTTAAAAGGGAGAGTGCATAAGTGAAGATAAAATGAAAGATTTTTTATTTAAAATAAATGATTACATGTAGAAAAAGGGAGCTTAAAAGTTTTATTTAAATATTCAAGAATAATGTTTTTTTGGTTAACAATATAGAAATAATATAACATTCAAAGATGAATATTCTAAGGAAAGTAAGGAAGCATGGCCATCATGGAAGAATTTAAAATAAGTTTTACCAAGAAAATTTTTAGAAGTTCAACAAAGAATGGGAAATATGGGGGATAAAAACTTGTATACATTGGCAAAAAGAAATTAAGTCCCTCTTCTATTTTTCTCTATATATGTAATGAGATCTTTTGAGAAAAGTGTTTGATTATTGGATTGGATAAGTCCTTGTATTCTCATTATTTAGTATTTAATCATTTTTTTTCATGTAAGTTTTGCCTCAATATTTTTAATCAAATAAAAATTATTCTATGTGAATTAAATCTTGTAATTGATAAAATAAAATCATGAATATAACTCTTCATCATCATTATTATTTCTTATTGATTCTCTAATCTCATATATATTAGATCTAATATATTTTTAATTATATTATCTTACATGTATTCTCTTTCTTTCTTGTATGATACGTAAATTTATGTTTATATAGATATGGAATCAATCAATATTATTTTGGTGCATCACCTCATTTCATTTTAATTGTCTTCTCACTTTTCCTTGGCAAGATTTATTTTCTACATTAGAGCATGAATATAACCAAATTTCTCTAGATTCTGTCTTAAAATAATATCCCCATATTATTAATCCATCCATATTTTTGATTGTTGTACAAACATCTCTATAATCAGACACATTAGATCGCTTAACATATGCTTATCATTTTTAGATCAATACAATTCTATATTTGGAAAGTCATGGTTACAAGATAAGAATGCAACATTGGATAAACTAATAGTTACATTTATTTCAATTATTAAGATCAAAAAAATTCCAATGACAATAATTAAGGGACTAATCTCATTAATGACCAACACTTTTCACATCATGTTATGAGCTTTAGCATATATATCTCTTGACACTTCTCTGTCATACATGTTATGTCAAATTTTATCACTAAATTTACATGTTAGGAAATTTTATTATGGTATTTATTTATTAACTATTAAGACACATTTCACATCCTATATAGTTACATTATAATGAGTTTTTATACCTAATCATCCAAGAATGAGAATGTTTCTCACTTCTTCAAAGTTTCATTACATATGATATTTGGACCACTACATTCATTTTTTTTTAAGAAGTGTTAGTGGATATTGTATCTCATTATCAATGGTGTTTATCTCATAATGATGCTTTAGGTTATCATAAGGTTCATGCTTCCATATTACATGTTAATTTTGACACTTATTGTGTTGTACCTGACTATTCATGACTACACTAGGATGCTTTAGATAACACTAGAAATTAGTCATGATTGCCTATACTTGTTACTCTATCAAGATATCATTATTATGCCACATAATTAATATACATAGTGGATTTTTTTTGTGTTGTATCCTTCATATGTTTTCCTCCATTGAGATTTATTGCATTTATTATCTATATTCTAGAGTTGAAACCTTGGCACTTTACTTCTATTTTTATTATACATTTATCTATCCACTTGGTTTATTTATATTTATATTTTACATTTCCCTTTCCATTTGATTTTTGATCCCATTTAAAACATTTGTGCACATATATCAATGATAGAAACATAGATATAGTGAGCTTTTTTCATATAATGCACTGAGTTATGAGGAAAGTTGTAGGTTGTTTGGAATCTTCTCTTATTATTCCTCTTGATTACACATCTTTGATTCTATGTTACTTGATTTATATTTTATTTATTGTTCTTGTGTGTGCCCCCTAGATTACTTCTTGTAAAAATTTATGAAAAGGTAAAAACATTAAAAAAAATAAAAATAAAAATAAAAAAACTCCATTGATGTTTTTCAATGGATATTTATCATGCTTATCTATCCCTCTTAGAGGTTTAAAAATCCATGCTTTACATAAATGTTTCTAATGGTATTTATTTGAGTGGTTGGTATACAAAATATATAAGATATATATGGTTATGGAATTTCATATGCTATGCATTTAATCTCAAGACCACACATTGGGATGCATTTTCACATTGGTTAAATGACTTAACTGAGGGGGAATCTATATACAACATATTTTTATGGTGATATCATTATTGATTTTAATTTATCATGTTGATATATGTACATTGTTTATACATATCTTGTTATTACCTACATATTATGTGTTACTTGGATATATATTTTGTTAGATGGATTCCTTGCATGAAATCTTATGTACCTTATCATTGATAATTTCTAATTTACTATGAATTTGTG
>JARHVA010000051.1:8417500-8432500 GCA_037957365.1 Torreya grandis | reverse complement strand
TTTTATATTATAACTCTTCTATTGACCTTCTCATAGTGATGATTTGATCTTTAAGGGCTTCACAAGCATAAAACCTAGGTATTTATGAATGAATATGTATACAAACACCATTAATAAGATGTGTGAAAGGTGGATGGGGTTGAGGAAAGACATGTTGATTACATTAATTTGACAGTATAGGGGTTTTAAACTTACATATTTAGATAGTGACAACATGGACCTTATTACAGGGATAATAGTTATCACCATCCTGAGAGTTAAGAGGAGGCTTATTAATATCTTAAATATATGACTGATCTTGCTCCCATGTTATGTTTGACTTGACAAAATATTAAACTAATGAATCTTGTGTAAGTTTTTGGGTAGTAATATTATCATAGTCATCAAAGAGATTTATATTATCCATTATGAAAGATATGAAAAATATATTATAACAAAGGCAAAAATGAGATACATAGAAACAAAGATAATTTTTTGAAACACTAGGATTTTTTTGAAACCCTGGGACAATTGTTTTTTAAAATCCTAAGGAATACCTAGGGTTAGACAATGACCAAACAATAAATAGGTACACCAAATGTTTTATATTGAATTAAATTAACTATCATAGATTAATCCTAATTTTGATAATTAGTTGGAGTATAATAAGTGATGTAAACACACTTACAAACATGAAATTAGAATTAAACAATTGGAATCTATGATATAGAATGAATGTGAACAAGATTAAATTATGTAAAAGAGATATATAATTAAATTTTTGATGCATTTGGTTAACTATGCTGACTTGAAAAATATAATATTAGTGATAAGGATGAAAACATAAAATACTCACAAAAGATGATCTTAAGATGTTGTTTGAACATGTATGCCTAGTAGGATCAATAGTGATGGATATTTTTGTCCTAGGTTGGCATTCCTATAGTTTTTTAAAATGATGAAAACTAGGGCACACTCCTATATGACTATGTAAAATATTACTGTTTATGACAGTTTTATATTTTATTTTTCATGGGAAACTAATCGATAGTTTCTTGAAGCTCAAAAAACTAACTTGTGTGACACAAGGAGACAAATGATATACGAAGGATTGAAAATGGGTTAGTGGTTGGAGTAGTGTTATACCTCAACACCCAATTGTGTTGAGTGTTTCATACATACCAATACCCTAAAGAGGGATCAAACCTCCATGTATTTCTCCCACCTAAGTGTTTTAAGAAACTATCATATTTTGACTATATGGATACACCTACAATTAGATCAAATACTTGATCATGCTGAGTTAGGGCTACATAAAATAAAATTGAGACTTGGCTAAATTTTTTTTGAGGTGATTAGAACCTAATTTAGAAAAAATAGGGAACTTTTTTAATGTAAAATTGTGTAATAAGAATATGAATGGATATTTTCCAAGTTGTGTAATAAGTGAAATTAATGCAAATTTATAGCACTTCCAAGGGGATGACCAAACACTAGAATGCCTAAGAATACAAAGGATGACCTATGGGGTGGGGTTTTATTTTAAAATATGATCATTTATGTGATGTGGACACCAAATAATGATGAGTGTAGTGTTGATGTGGGTTTTATGCACACCAAATAAATTTATGAGGTAGCCTTTAACATTTTAGGATTAATGAAGAAACTTCACTCCAAGGCATGAGTTGTGGGGCTTTTAGTTTTTTAAATAACCTAGTGGTGAAATAATGGTGAGCAATGGGTTATTTACCTTAGATGATTTGGATATATAGGATCCCAAAGAAACCAAAAGTCTATTCGATATAGTTGGGTGAATTCTAACCTAAGGTGGACTAGATCAAAATAATTATAAAAAGAGGGAAATGTAGGTCAAAAAAGAGGGTTTTTGAACCAAAGGTAGATTAAACCCTTATAAACTGGATCCTAGAGTATAGGTTAAACAAGTGGCAGGGAACTAATTCTTGCCTCAAGTTATTATCAACACAAAAAATAGACAAACATAGTTAAGAGTCAAAGGAAACAAAATACATTAAAATTAAGTGCTCATAATCCAAGGTTGTTGTCGATGTATGATTGTAATTACATATATTCAAAGGTAGATTATGATTACTAAGAATAAAAACATTCGAATTAAATATTACACAATATGAATAAATTTATCACAAACACTTTTACACAACCCAAAGATTAAAATACCGTAATGATAGAACTTATTCAATGAATCATAAGTTTGGAGAAGAATAAATAATGTACATCAAGACAAACTTGTAGAATAATATGTGGATTTTATTATTCACCTTAATAGCCAAATTTTTACTCTCTTTGGAATGGATATGTTACAAGTATATTTATATTAGGATGGGGATGCCTTATCTCTCAATCAATGTTTAAGTTTACATTTCCAATTATAGACTCAAGAGTTGCGATCCATGTAAAATATGCATGCATAAAATATTCATAAGACAATTTTCCAAAATTACATGATTAAAATATAAGTATATATGCCTTAAAATATAATAAATACCTAAGTATTATTACATTATGATACATTCATGCATGCATGCATACATACATACATACATACATACATACATACATACATACATACATACATATATGGTGCCAACTTGGCAATACTAGAAAAGAAAAATGGATACATGCCTGGTGTAGTTACAAAAATAGATTCTGACCTTGCATGTGAAGATTTAATTGAAGTGGGAAGTAAAAATTTGCACCACTATGAATTGGTACTTAAGATCTTGTGCCTTTAGGAGGTATCATTAATGTAATTTGTGTTATAGTATCAGTCTCCTTAACAAATTTGAGTTATTCATATAATGCATATTAGTGTTAGAATCAATATTAAAGATGCCAAAATTGAACATAGATGGCTTGAATGCCAAAATTGAACATAAGGTCATCTACCTTATTATTATTATTATCTTTTGCAAAAATGATTAGTTGTAAAATATCTTCATTGGTTTTATATATTATTATTTCTCCTTTAACCTTGAATCCTTTTATAGTAACTCTAAGTAATCCTTCAAAATTGGGATTATTTACTGGTTGCACTATAGAGGTAATCACACCCGTGACCTTCATACCCTTGATAATTTATATATCCTCTCTATCTTGGCTCATAAATTAGGATATTAAGGCCTTCATTTATTGACACAAATTGAAGGCACTGTCTCTTTTATAAATCACATAATTTAAGGACCACACATCTTATTAAGTGGTCATTATATTTAAATAATTATATCACTATTTATTGTATAGGATACCAAAAATTTAAACCTCTTTTATAATTCCTTAAATTATTTCCATAAGGTTAACATCTTTCCCAATGAGGTTGGGACTCACCCATTGAAGTCCTTATTACATTCAAGATATTATATAATTTATTTGTTATGCTCTTAACATTCTCCACTATTTCTATCTTAACTTGAATAATCTACCACTACAGAAGCTATTGTCTAGCTTGGTCTTGGATCTTGTACATTTATTTCATAGCTCCCATTATTAAATCCATAAAATCAAAAAAAAAATTCTTCATACTCATCAAGATCATTGGGGTTCCTTTTTTGTTTCTTTGTTAGGGGAACAAGTTCTCCCTTTACTCAAGTATTATTTTGTCCCCTCTCCTATTTACTAAATTCCTTTTCCTCGCCCTATGAATGGTGCTGATTTTATTCTTAAAATATGTACATATTATTGGCAAATCTATTAATACTAAGACCATTCTATCCTTATTTCACTATTAGGACTCTTTGACCTAAGAAGTAACAATGAGTATCCTTATTATTCAAGTTGAGTAGCCTCTACAAAGGTGAAAGGTGGGATGGATCTTGGTGGAAGCATTGAGGCACTTATTTGTATAGGTAGTTGAAGAGGTGGCTGACTGACCCTGCTCTATCCTAAGATATCTTTGGGGTGTAGTCTCTACCATATATATTGTTTATCCTAGAGTCCTTAAAATTGACATAATGGAAGACTTAGTCTAAGTGGACTAAGGAATGGACAAGTCTAGTTGGGTAGATGGCCTCGAGGGTGAAATGGTGCTTGGGTATAAAAATTAGAAACATACATCAAGTTCTCAAAATTAATCCTCATTATAAGGGCTCGGGGTTTGGCTATTATTGAAGTTATGATTGAAAGAATTAAAGAATAAAAGGAACTAGAAGTTTATTGCCTAGTTTCCTCAAAATTGGCATGCGCATATAATGTCTTAGTTTTTGAACAATATTAATATAATGATTCATATAGAAAAAGTGGTGTATTAGATAGATTGGTAGATGAAAAATTAATAACACTAGTATTTATAATTTTAAGGGAGGAGGTGAAATAAGACACTACCTTATTAAGGGCTTGAATTTATTCTTTAGTAAGAACATTTTCAACTTATGTAAAGGTTGGTCTATTTTCTTCCTATAATAACCCTATGTATTTTGATTTATCTTATTCTTACCCAATTTATTCAAGTTTAGTATCATCTACTATATCAATTATTTCAATTTCAATCCTTTGTTTCTCTTCCTCCATAGTTTTTGGTTCCTCATCTTCCTCATCACTAGCATAATGTACAAATGAGATGGCCTCTTCATGTTCTTCCTTTGATTATTCATAAAGAAGACATCCCAAAATGAATATACCCTTTTTAGGTATTTCCTTTACTTGGGAAATTTTAGGAGAGACTAGAAGAGTTATGGGATTCCTCTAGTAAGTAGAAATGGGTAGCTTAGTGGAAATGTGGGATTGCCCTAAGGTGGATGGAAATGAAGCATGTCATAGGTGGAGGTGAAGTGGAAACAAAAGAGGTGGTATAAGGTGAAATAGATCAGAGAGCTATAGTAGATGGGGGTGATGGTATTGAAACTACATGTGCCACTAGTGGAGTTGTTGGAGGTGCTACTGTAGATGGTATGGCTTTTAAATAAATCTAAAATTTTTCAATATAAATTTCTTGATAAATTATAATCAAAGGAGGTAAATATTGTAAATATGATTCCCTTGTAGTTATTGTAGGGAGTTGAATTATGGCTACTAGTTGAGGCTTTAGAATTCCCTTAAGAATATTATTTTTAATTTAGGGATCCATATCCCTTTGGGTGGCATAATCTTCTACTCAAATAACTTCTTATTTTTTAGTAGATGGATGATGGTATTGTTTTTGGGATGATTGATATTGTGTCTATGGCCATTGATAACTTATAACTCTATTCACCTCCTTTATAATTTAGATTGCCTACACTTTGGTAATTAAGGTATCATAATGAATCTTTTATGCCACCACCATTGGCATGTTGTGTTTGTTCATTTGAATATAAAATTAAGATTCATCTAGAGTATTGATGAATATTTCATCATGCTCAAAACTTTTATGGCTATAGGGGATTTAAACTCCCTTCTTCATGAAGTCATTGCGATATTGACTAACTCTACCCCTAGGGTCCCAATATCTATATCATGCTTCCTTTAAGCCATAATTGGCCCTAAATTTTACAACTACATAGAGGTGATTCCTAATTTAATAGTAAATTTGACCTATGATTAGAGGGGTTTTGTGGTAGTAACCTTGGTATTTAGCACTAAGGTATTCATCTACACTTTTGTATATTTGTTGTGCTCTTTATTGATCTACCACATTATCATGGACATAATGAGGCAAATATAGGGGAGGTACATGAGTTCCCTCTATCTTGATTATGGTATAATCATGATAGTACCAATAATCCACTATTTTATCTACACTATTTCTCATATTCTCATAAAGCTTAGGAATTTGATACCCATAAATGGATTGGTAGACCTATGGATAAATGTCTTCTAAAATTATTTTGATTTTACTTCTAAACCTGTAAACATGTGTTATGGAGTAATCATAATAGACCTTATTATTTATGTATTTATTTCATGGTTCATAGGGTTTCCCATGCATCTTATATATTATTCCTATGACTACATCCACTACATGGGACATCGTATGTAAATTTTCACTAAAGGGCCTTTGGTCAAATCAGAAAATTTATGCCCTCAACCTCATACTGATAATTTTACTGAATATAATAATTTTATTAGTAGTCAAAATAATGTATAACAAGGGAACCACTCCTCTTACACATAGATGGTGTTAATAAAACCATACAATTTTTTCATTAGTGTCATTTCTATTCAAATTCTTGGCCTAAATTTAAATCTAGGTACTGAGGAGATAACAACTTAAATATTATTATTTTTTGCTTTTTTAAGCCATTGTTTAAGTTCCCCTCAACTGTGTTATGCTATAACCAAGCATTGAAATAAACCTAATCATATGTTACCTCTAGCATTGGGAGGTTAAAATACTTGTCAAATGCTTCCACAAAAATGTCAACTACTACATTTTTATGAAGTCTAAAGTGTAAGAAATCCTTAGTAATAACACCATTAATAAAAAAATCATGAAGAAGATTGATACAAGGCATTACCTTAGAATTGGATGTAATTTTGTGAAATCCCATGGCATTGATTGGAAAAAAATCATCAACATATCATCAATCATCCTCAAATAGCTGATATTGTGATGAATATGGTTCTATGTCATGTACCTCATCCTATATGCTTGAGTAATGAGGGAATCAAAATTCAAGTGTGCCATTATCAAATACCATGTCTAGATATTTATTCCCACCTGTGATGGTGTATGGGGAAGGAATTTGACCTATTCATAACGAAGAAACCATTTCTATACTATAAAACACTATAAAATCTTTCTTAAAGTGACTGAAAGTAATTCATATATTCCCCAGGAGAAAGGCTAGGGATTTCTATAACAAGATAGATCAAATTCATAATTTATCTGTATTCAATTAATTTCAATGGTGACTTTATGTCATTTAGGAATTTTCATATATTTAAAAAATCTCAAGACTTGAATGTTTAGTTCATGTAGTGTTAATGCAATAACAACTTTTAGTTTTATTTCCCATTTTAATTTGAATTTTCTAGTCAACTTTGGTGGGTAAATTTTACCATGTGGGAACTTTTCATTCATTGTGAGTGCTTAGTCATTATATTATAACAGGTGTCCATTTATCATGCATCAAATTTTAATACAACTATTAGATTTTAATTTTGTGTTTTGACTATGCATCTCTATGATTATACCACTTGTCACAATATTTCTCACCTAGTGTCTTTGGTTTTGAAATCTTTCTTGATACCCTATATAAGTTGTGAGTTAACAAGATTATATCACTAGAAATGATATCAGGATTTTAAAGTTCATTTGACTGTTAATTATGTATATTTTCCTGGCATGCACTGCATATGATCTTGACACATGTTGTGATCTTGAGGTTTTGGGGGATCTTTAAAAATTTAATATATACTTTGTTTAATAGGATCTATATTATTGCAATGACGGCTCTCACAATTTCATATAAACTATAATCTTGTCTAAGTTTTTTCAACTAAAAAGTTTTAGGATATAGATGATAACATGTGGATAACTCTTGAGGTTCCAGAGGCTCTTTGAAAAGTTGATGTTGTAATTAGACCTATTAGGTGGTAAATGTTCAGGATCATGACATGTGGATAAATCTCATTAATTTGGAGAACTTAGAACTTTGACAATGTACCCTTTTCCTAGTAAGGTCTAGGTGAACATGATCATGAAATGTGGATAGTTTACATTAATCTGGAGAAATTCAGAGATAAGTTTATCTAATGTGGTCCAATATGTTTTGAGTGAAATGGATTATTCCATGTGGAATGATCTCATAACTCCATGGTTATTTGAAACTTTAACCATTTACTTTCCCTAACTGGTTTCTAAATTTTTAGATTGACATGATGATATCACTTGTATTAATATCAGGAACTAGAAAGTATGTAGAGAAAATAGGCCTAACTACTCAACTACATGTTGTAGGTAGACATGATGTCAACATGTGGATGGCTTTTAGGGTTCTAGATATACCCAATCAACTATAGCCTGACAAAACTTAGAATCAATAAGACACGAACACATAGCCATAAAATTTGGCTAAGGACCAAATGTGAAATAAGACTAAATCCAAGAAGTAATCCTACACATATATGAATGTTTAGATGCACTATAGCATTATTTCATTAGCTTTTCTAGTCAAATAAACCCAAAAAATCAACTCAGAGTAAACATTCAAAGAAAAAAATCAAAGTTGATAAAATAGTCATATACCATGCCCAACTTTTGAAATTTTATTTTGAAATGTAAAATTAAACCCAAACGAACCTTAGGTTGCATAGATTAGTTTAATATTAGAATTCTAATGTTCATCTATACCATAAAATGAAGATTTTTTGATAATAATGGGTTCCTATTTAAATTTTGAAAATGAGGTGTGTTAGGGCACAACAAATGATTACTCTGTGGGGAAATACTTTTGAGTATTTAGGAACCCAAAATCTCAATTAATGCATTACAATAAAAATTCAGAGCTTATAAGAAAATAATAAGTAGACCAAATATTTGAAATAGACTCCAACCACCTCATGCAATTTACTAATCATTTTTATTTCTAGGAAATGTGTGTGATTATGTGAAATCCATTTACCCCTTATTATGAGATTTTTCATAGAGATCTAGATAAATACTGTAGATTTTATTTTGATTTATCAATTTTGTAAATAATAGTAAGGGAATCTTGGGCATTACTCCGCTGCCACTCAGATATCCATATCCCTAATAGATATACCTTTCATTTCACTCTAAGCTTTGATCTATTATTAGCTAGATGTCCATAGCCCCAATATAATTTACTTAAATCACCAACCGTCCATTAATTTCTATGATTTGATCAAGTAATCTCTCACTTTTTTTTTGGAACATGAATGGAAGAAGGGTTGGGAACCACCATTGAATGGGTGTAAGAATAAGAAAACTTATTTTTATCAATATGTCCCTATCAGAATACATCCATTTCAATGTTTATTTTTTCTCATTCAAGTTTTAACATGTAAGAGTGAATTTTATCTTTGAAAATGAAAAGTCTTTCTAAAATTTTCATGTGTATTAGAGAAAATTTCAAAGACCTGGTGAACTTATTTAATTCAGATAAAAACTTGATTTTAGTAATAACACATACCTTAATCCAGGAGCTCCTAATTAATACTGAAACAAACCTTGGTGAATTCTAGTTATATAATTTTATTCCATCATAAGAAATTGATTGGACTATTTTTAAACTTAAGCAACTAGTCTATAAAGTAAAAAACCTAACTATGAAACCAAATGTTGAAAATTGAAAACTAATCTAAGAAAACTCAAAAATATTAACCTAACAAAAAAGAAATATATCTAAGGAATAAAATGGAATAAAATAGGAAATATAATATAAAAATCAATAAATATAATCTACTCATCGTTATACGTTTGAACTCACAGTCATTTAGAAGCTTCTCCAATGAGAACAACCATGAAATAATGTTTCAAAAATTACCCATTTATTAGAAAGGCAAGGTCATTACCTTGGAGTTTCCTTAGGTGAAAAGCATTATTTCCTAGAATATTAGAGATTTTATATGGCCCAATCCATAAAAGAGTGAAATTATCATGTTGTCCTTTCTTTTCATGTGCTTTATTCCATTAAATCACTATGTCTAACATTATGAAATATTTGATTTTGGATCTTTTATCAAACCACCTCTTGACAATGTCTTGGTGCTTACTGAAGCTATACAATGCTTCTATTCATACATCATCCATTTGGACTATGTCAAGTAACCTATATTGAATCCTTTCATCTTATTCCATATACCCTTGTATGAACTAATATGTTGGTAGATTTATAATAATAAGAAAGAATGGTTACTGTCCATACACTAGTAGTAAAGGTGAAGGCTTGAAAGCATGATTATACCTTGTTCTATTTTCTCATAGTGTGTAATTAAATAATAGGAGCCATTTTATTAGTTTGTCTTGTGCGATTTTCTTGATGGCATCCATAAATTTTTTGTTTGTGGACTTATAAACTCCATTCCCTTGTAGGTAGTAATTTAAGGAAAACTTGATGGTAATATGATTACTATAGGTCCACTCAGTAAATTTTGTAGATTGAAATGATGACCATTATTGCATACCAAATAAATTAGAGTCCCAAATCTGGTCTATATGTTTTCTTCCAAAAATTTAATCACATCTTAAGATCTATAATTATTTATAGCATGACCTCTGTCCACCTAGTGAAATAATCAATAGGGGTTAAAACAAACTTGTGTCTTTCTAAATAATTTGGATTGATTACTCCAACAAAGTCAAGACCCAATTGAGTAAAAGGGCATCCCTAGATCATAGGATGTAGTGGCATATCTACATTTACTTCCCTTTTTTTGAATACTTGGCATTCATGGCATGCTCTAACATGATTATGGGCATCCTTGAAAATAATAGGCTAATAGTATCCCATTCTTAAGATATTGTGAGCTTCAGTTTTTCTATAAAGATGTCTATTTCCTATCTTTTGATGTAAATTATCTAGGATGTCTACAACTTCCTCTCTTGAGAACACCTCAAGTATATGCCCTCATAATTTTTTTGGTATAAAACTCCCTTTTTGATCATGTAATGGGATGAATTGAGCCTAATGGCTCATCTTTAATCTTTTTTCAACTTAGGGGGACATGTACATATGAGTAGGTGGTGGATGATGTGCGTATACCAGTCACTACCAACTACATGTGTTTCATTGATTTGATCAATGTGAATACATAGATATATTTCAATCATGAGCTAGATGATTCATTATCCTCATACCATCTTAATAGGTTTAATTTAAAGATAAAACTCTTATAATTTATCCATCCATTTAACTCTTCTCTCACCCAATTCATTTTGGTTGAGTGTGAGCTTAAAAAATGGGTTTGAAATGATAGCATGTGTCTTGTTTCAAAATATAATGCCTGAATTTCTTCACTAGTTTGGTTAAGGCATCTTATGTTTATCTATCATAGAATATTTAAGTTTTGCATATTTTTGAGTAATAATCACGAAGGATATTAGGTGTTCACTATCATCTACCTTCTGTGTTAGTATTGTCACTATAATGTTTTCTGAAGAAAACAAATACAAAAATACTTCTTTATTAAAATTAGGGCTAATTAAAACTAGAGATTAATCAATAGTAGTCATAATATTTTGAAATGTTTTCTTGGATTTAGTTATCTATTCTATCTTAGCATCCTTGTTTATCATGGCATTCAATGGCTTGAAAATCTTTGTAAATCCAAAAATGAACTTTTTTATGAAGTTTATCTTTCCAAAGACTTTGATTCTTTTCTAATATTAGGGGGTGTTATCTTCAAAATGTCCTAGATTCATTTTGGATCAATAGAAATCCCATCCTCCCATCTTTGGTAATGACATGGCCTAGTAGTTTTCCCTCTGTGACTCCAAATATGTTATTCTTTAGATTTAGTGACATTACATATCTCGTGCACCTATTAAACACTTTATACAATTGAGTCACATGATCAAATATATTAATCAAAAACAAAATAAGATATCCATGTAGATGATGATACATTTACCAATGAGTCCTTTAAAGGTGAAGTCCATGACACACTGAAAAGTTGTTCCTACAATAATTAAGCCAAAAATCATCCTTTTATATGTAAAAGTGACTCACTTAGTGGTAAGGGTGGTCTTCATTATGTCCTCCACTTATATCAACACTTGATTGTAGCCTAAAAAATATACAAAAAGGACATCATTTCAAACCCATTAAACATATGGATTACTTCATCTAATGAGGGATAAGGATAATTATCATTTTTTAATTCTCTATTTAGGTTCTTAAAATCAATGCATATTCTAATTTCACTATTTTCTATCTGATTGGTACTAAGCTTGAAACCTCAGTGGAATGCATGACTAGATATACAATCTTATTGTCCAATAGATTCTAAACTTTTGATTGAATGAGGGGATCCATAATTGGATTCATTAGCCTTTAGCACTACCTAAAGGGATTAATCCCTTGATTTAGAGGAATGGTATATGTAATTAATTTGGGATAAAATATTTTCATGTCTTCATAGGTCCAAGCAATCACATATTTTAATTCTATTAATAAGTCTTTTCAATCTCTACTTCTTAGTTTCAGATCAACTCAATCCAATGTTTACATCTTGATGATGTTTGTTAGTTCCAAGGTTCTGTTTGAAAAAATTAGATTCATTTGTCTTATATTTCTACTATTTTTCAACTTATGGATCCATGTCAAAAACTTGCTCTACTGATACCATTCGCATAAGTATACAATTATCTTTCAACTATAAGATTCCATATTCTCCTAGATATTATATGTTCATAGGATCAAAATGATTTTCATCTATTATTTGAGATTCAAAGGATCCAAAATTGATCATAAATTATATCATCATCAAATACTTGAAATTTTTCCACATTATCTAGGACTGAGGGGCAAGGAACTAGATCTACAAAAAACTTTTAAGATTTTAGATTCATAAAGTGGTATTAAGTTTGTAGATGGAGATTCTAGTGAATTTACTATTTGATTTTAATCTCTTAGAATAGATTTTATGTTTAATGCGTCTAAGGAATCAATCAGATCCTAGACTCTATGTTAATGTTTTTTCAAGTTGATAAGTTTGCACTAATTTTTTATTCTAATTTGGTTGATAACTAGGTCTAAATCACAAACTATCTGTAGCTTCTTGATGCTATGTTTTAGTGCAAATTGTAATCCTAGAATTAAGGATTCATACTTAACTTAATTATTGGTATAATTAAATTTAAACCTATGTGTCACTAGATATTATTTTCCATATAGTTTTATCAAAGCTACGTTGACATTAAAACCTTGATTTGATCTAGCACTGTAGAAGTGGAGAGTCTATAATTATAGAGGACCTTCAAATTATCAAATAGGATTCATGCTTCTTAGTAAATATACAAACACATACATGTCAAGATGAAAAATTGATCTTCTTGTTATTAAAATTATATTCTATATCCAAGTAATTCATTTTTGATTCTCAGTCCACTCAAATATGATTAGTTACTCCTTTCCACTATAACCACATATGTGAGAAATTTGTTTCCATGTAGTTATTCAATGTATTTGATCAATCATGACTTATTAGTAAGAAATAAGCCTTAGGGATGTCAAAAACTAGAATTTTATGTACTATTATACACATGGCTTAGAAATGAGCTACATGTGCACATTTAACAACCCCCTAACACATGGAACTATAGACTTATCCAATTTTAAGACCACTATTTTGGATTCATCTATGACCAATCCTAGTTTCTTACATACAACTATGGGAATCACATTGGTTGAGGTACATGAGTCAACCAAATAATTATGCGAATTATTTCCAAAAATTGTAATGGTTAGTATAAAATATCTTACTTCAGGCTTGTGTTTTTAAACAACTATGTTAGTATGAGCAACCTTTGATTTGTTAGAGGATGGCCTCCCAGTCAAGGACTTGAAAAATAATTCTCTTTATTTAGTAATATAAGATAACTCATGAAGATTGATATTTTCCTTGATCTTATTAATATCTTCAAATATATTATATGCAACTTTACTCTATGGTTCTCAACTTTGTTTCTAATCACTTCATTTTGGAGGAGGTAGATTATTGTTTGTCTTATGATATAAAGGAGTAATAACATTTTTATTTAGGGGCATCAAATTAGTAGTAATATATTTATTCCTCAAGGTGTAATTATTCCTTTGGAATTGTTGAAAGGTATGGATTTTATTTGCATTATATTTAGGTTATTTCTCATCTTTTGCTAGAAATGGGAAATAATGTCTCAAAGACCATTATTAAGGACCTAAAGTAGTAAGAATAAAGTCGATCTAGATGATTTTAAAAACCTTCACAACTATCCATTTCCTTCTAAAATATTTCAAAATCAATTTAGAACTATATGTGATCAAACTCATCATGTTATGATTTATTGTTAACTCAAAACTAATTAGGTAGTGATGCATAAAAGATATTTATTTTAGACATCTTATTAGGTGGCTATCATTATATATTATTTATAGATCTATTGAAAGTCCTATTGTATCTATAGAATGTGAAATTCTAATTGGTATTCTATCTCATGGTGTTTCCTATTCAATTTTGCATGCTCAAGAACTCAATGCTTAGTTTATTTACCATCCACTAGATAACATCCAATTATGCTTTTGTAGAATCAAAAGTAGTACCTTGTGTAGTAACAACATTAACTAGTATCAGGGATTGTTTATGATTTTTTTTATTAGGTGTATACATATGGTTACATAGAAAATTAAGATTTTGGTTAGGTGAAGCATGAGACAAAGGTAATTATGTATACACTTGGTTATGATTTTGATCCATAACATTTTGATTTACATTTGGAATATGATTGATATTGGACAGGGTCAAATATTATAACTAGGGATTTAACTATCAGTTGGTATTGATAGCTCAACATAGGCCAATGGAAGTGAAGTAATTTTAGGTTCCCTATGGATAAATATAGTTGTCATAGAATCTAAGGCATTCTTGTACATTTCAAGGGCTAACATAACACTAAGTTTATATTCATTGTTAACTTGGCTATAAATATTTTAGAATCTTATGTTAAAATATCTAATTGACTCATTAGGATCTCTCTTCATGATTTAAAAATGATGGTATATGACACTTGGGCTATTCACCTATCCAATTTTTTCCAGAAAATTATCTTGACACTAGGTTCAGGAGATAATTGAATCCTCTAGGATATTGAAGAACTAGTCATAAGCAACATATTTCAATATAAATGGGAAAAATATACATGCCATGTATTCATGGGTTATATTTAGTATCCCTACACTAATATTGAAATATTTCATATGTTCTTCCAAAGTCCTACCACTTAAGGGAGAAACGGAAGGAAGATTTTTTTTTTATGGTTTTCTAGGCAAATCATGCATGTCTTTAAGCACAATGATAGTAGAAAAAGCTAACCAAGCTAGGGCTATTAGAAATAGAGGAAGATGATAT
>JARHVA010000051.1:8407500-8412500 GCA_037957365.1 Torreya grandis | reverse complement strand
CCTACTTCGGTTGATCAGACCTATTTTGTTTATCAGTACGCTGATCGACAAAATATTCAACCAATAATTTTTGTGACTCTATTGGGGAATATAACCCATTATTGTTATAACCTATCCATTGTAATCCATTGTGGAAGAGCGGAATACTCCAGTGTTTTCCCATTTTTAAAATTTTCCTCCCAGCCTCGTGCAACAGTTTTTGGTGACTCAGCTGGGGATATACATAATTATGTGCAATTTGGAACCTCAAGTTTCAAATTGAAACATCATCTATGTCTTACCTATTATCATTATAACCCTTATCCATTATAGATTCTGGTGACTCTGTTACTTGTCTTACCCATTATCCATTTATAGCCTTACAATCTTCCTCCACCTCTGTTATTTTATCTGGTCTACAAAACTAGAGCTACTGGGAAAGAGTGCACAGTTTAAAGCCTCAAGCTTCAAACTAAAGCAAGGTCAATTCTTTTCCATTTTTGTTTCACAATTTGGAAGATTCAAGGTATACAAAAAGCCAAAGGGCTAAAGGTATTGTTGACCTTGTATTCGATTTGGTAAAGTGAAGTGATTTTTATCTATTTCCTTCACCATCTCATCTCCAAAAAACCAAGAGCTTTCCTCCTACTAAAGTCAGATCTCTATTGCTAGATGAAGTATCTACTTCTGTTGTTGATAAAGCTTTGCCAATAATTACCCCTTTAAGATTTGTTATTCCACCTTTTCATAATCCTATAATGGCAGTTCAAGGCCCCTGGGGTAATGCTTTTGGTCCTCTTAATCTTACTCCACCTCTACATGAGCTTCCATGCATTTCTAAGAAGAATTTCTCTAAATTCTATGGTGATGGGAAAGTTTATCTTGATGAACACATTGTAGCCTTTAGCATAGCCTATGGCATAATTGGAGTAGAATTTGAAGATGTAGCAGTTAGACTATTTGTAGAAACATTACAAGGTGCTGCTATAAATTGGTTTTATCATTTATAGGCTCGATCAGTGACTAATTAGAATACTCTCAAAGATAAGTTTGAAGCCAGATTCAAACCTGTAGAAGATGCATATGCACTTTTGGCTCAACTTACATAGATGAAGAGCCTCATGAACCAATGAGAGATTTCATAGCCAAATTTGACAAACTGAAGAACAGGATTCTTGTAATTACTCAAGCTACAGCTGAGAATCTCAAATGCTTCTTCATTAATTCTTAGTTACCTAAAGTAAGTTTTCTTTTGAGACGTGCTGGTCAAATAGATCTTGTTGTAGCTCAACATTTGGCCACTGAGGTAGAAGATGACCTCATTTTAGTAGAGAAGATAAGAAGATATCCAAATAGAAATAGATCTTCATCATCTTCTAAATATTCATCTACAAGCACCACAGATCCAATGGTGCATAAATTGGAAAATGAGTTGCTTGCTCTCAAAAAGCAAATGGCACAAGGAATGTCTTCTGCTCCTTCATACAGAGATATGCCAAGAAGGACATTTCCAAATCAATCATATTAGGGCAATGTTGCCAGGAATCAAGGGCAATAGAATCGCCTTCCTCCCCCATAAGGGAAACTTTCCTTAGAAGCTCCTCTAACTAATTTAGCAATGGGATATCTTGAAACAAAATTAGAGTTCTCTTTCCAACCTAAATTGAATCAATAAAATGATGCTAATCTCCTTGAAGGAAATCAAGGAGAATCATCTGGTGAATCCCACATTGGTTTCCTAAACTACCAAGATGAACCTAGAAGTAAAGGAGAAGCTATTGATGGATCATATGCAGTGTTTACCAGGTCCAAGAACCAATCAGTCTAGTAAGGTGATGAAAAAAAGATAGAGGATCAACCTCAACCATTAATTACAATTGCTAAGCATGGAGCCACTCTGCCTTTCCAGCTAAAAGATTTAGTGATCACCCAAAAGGTAAGTACATCAATTTCACCTTTACCTTCTACTTAAATTTTGCAAACCAACCCTCCTTCCATCCCTCCTAAAACCCAAAAGGTTGAAATGCTTTTCTCTGTTCCTAGTCTAATTTAGCCATTTGACATAATTGATCATGTCAAGAAGACTAAAATTCAAATGTCTAAATTTGAATATTTATAGTCCAATCCTGATCAATTTGATAGGTTAGTCCAATGTGTCAAGAACCAAACTATCCCTGCAAGACAAGAGGTTAAGAAAATAATTCTTGATTCCCCAAAGAACATGCCCATTCAAAATAACCTTGTCATTACTCCTCTAATTGCCCCTGGGAAAATAGAACCTTTCTATGTTTCCTTATTGATAAATGGTTATCAACTCAACAATTGCATCATTGATTATGGGGCATCTGACAATGTCATGCCTGCTAAAGTAGCTGAGTCTTTAGGTCTCACATTGACCAAAAAATTTAGGAGATATTTCTCCATGGAAAACAAGCAAGTACTATTTTTGGGACAAATCAAAGATGCTCAATTTGCATTTGCAATGTTTCCAAACAAGAGAATCAAGATGATTGTCCTAGTGGCTGACGCCCCAACATCCTATGGCATTTTGCTTGGATGAAATTTCTGCAAGGACGTGGGAGGAGAACTAAGCATGGAACTGTCTGAGGCAAGGATCCTTGTCCAAGGCATAATAAAGAGGTTGGTCCCTAAAAAGGAGGAAAAATATGTGGTCACCCAAATTTCGGCCCTTGCAACACAAATTTTATTTGAGTATTCAGGTAGGGGTAATTATTTCTTGACTATAGAGAACGTTCATGTTTCTATAGATGAAAGTCCTATAGCTGACAATCCAGGAATTGATCCAAACAAGACTTTAGGAGAATTGGTAGGGTGTAGTACAAATAAGGAAAGACATTCCATCTTTAATGAAGATAAATATGACAGGAGATTAGCCTCTGATGATGGTTGGATCCTGGAAATTGATGGCAGCAATTCTTCCACCAACGATGGAGTTGGGATTGTGTTGATATCTCCTCAAAGATATATTCTTCCTTCATGTAATTTGTAATTTAACAACACCAACAACATAGATGGATGTGAATCTCTATTGCTCTGATTAAAGACTGCTTAAGATGAAGAGATTAAACTCCTTCACATCAAAGGAGATACTAAGCTAATAATTCGTTAGGGGTTTGATGTGGACAATCCAATCATGTGCTTGACTAAACTAGAAGAACAACTAGTTATGATAATAGACCATGCTACTGCAAATCAAAATCAGGTAAAGGAACCCTTCACCAAGAAAGCAAGGAGTTATGGCTTTTAAATTGAAGATCACATCCTGTCATGCGACAAGAAGGAGAAAAAACCAAGAGGAAGACACAAAAAATTAGTTTCATGGTGGAGAGTTCCATTCGCCCATCACTGTTTCTAGGGACAAAATGTATTCTTGCTAGTTTATCATGATAGAGCACTATTTTCACTATCTTTCAAGAAGCAGCATCTGAAATACTTCAATTCTTGAAGTATCAGATCATTTCATCTGTACATATGTATATTGTTTTTAATTCTATTTTATTTTGTTTGTTTCCTTTTTTGATGCCTTCCATTTTTGGGTAGCATGACTCTATAACCCAATGGTACACATGAAGACACTAGAGATTCTAGATTCTACTCCCTTTAATTCTTTTTACAATTGATAGAAGTTCCCCAACTAGAGCCAGCTGTTGTCCCCCAAAAAATATCACTCATTTTTTGGACAATATTTGAACTATTTTGGTCCTACAGACCAAAATTGTCTCTTCCCATTTCAAAATTTGTCGTGGGCATTCAAATTCCTCATTTTTCAAGCTTCTTAGAATCTACAAACTTTGCAGGCTTAAATCTATGAAATCTATAGGCTTGAATCTACAGACTCTTTCAAGGTTAGAGAAAACTACAGACTTGGTTTTTATGGACTCTGTAGGTAGGTTCATTTCTATAGGTTCAAAGGATTTTACAAGTGGGTTCAATCGAAAGAATCAATTTCCAACACTTAGTCATTTTTAGGGATTGGTTCAGCACCTTGGTTCAATCAAAAATGTTTATCAGCAAACATCAACAACAAGAGTTTAAATCACTTCCAGGTTCAAAGACTTCTACAGTCAGGTTCAAAAGTCTTGTACAAATAGGTTCAACGCATTTGGTTCAATAGGTTTAAAAGCTCTCAACATAACTATGAATTTCAATTGGCAAATTTCATTGCTTTGGTTCAATCAAATGGTTTGTCAGTTGGTTCAAAGGCTTCATTTGAACCATTGAACCAAAGCTTGGTTCAACAGTTGGTTCAATGCTTCGGTTCATTCAATCAGTTCATCGGCTTGAACCATTAGCCTAAACCATTTTAGTTCAAAGCTTGGTTCAAAATGGAGTGGTTCAATGGATTGGTTCAACATTTGGTTCAATCAAATAGTTCAACGGCTTGGTTCAACCAAGTGGTTCACTTAGACGGTTCAAAGGAGCAGTTCAAATGCAAAAGTTCAAAGAAGCCTCTTGAAGGACAAGTGCCCTTGTGGAGGGCACTTGGTCAACAAAAGTACCCTTCGAAAGGGTCATTTTCAAATAAGGCCACAAAGGTAAATTCTTTCAGATTTTTGTTTAAGGAATTCAAAAAAGACTAAGGAAAGAACCTTTTGTCCAAAGGAATTCAGGAAAGAGACTACGGGAAGAAAACTCAAAGTAAATTCTCAAAGGAAAACAGAACAATTATGTAGAATTTTTGTCTATGGTAAATGTCTTCAGACTTTTTATCCATGAGAATTTGTCCACAGACTTTTGTCTGCAGAGAAATCCTGGGGAAAATACCTGTGGGAATTGTTCGTAGGAAATATCCATGGAAAATGTCTGTGAAGACTCTAAGGAAAAGGCCACCAAAGGACCTCGAAGGGTAGGTGCCCTTGCGGGGGACTCTCAACTACCAAATTGAAAGGTCACCTTCCCTTCAGAAGGATACAAAACAAAAAAAGCTCAGGGAAAATGCCCACGAGAATTGTCCACAAGAAATATCCGTGAGACTGTCAAAGCTCGAAGGCCATCCAAAG